>CM030363.1:18612329-19079284 GCA_017893485.1 Hemerocallis citrina
TTGTGGGTGGATCCGGTGTCTATCAAGATGTGTACTTCTCGGTTGTCTATTCTTCCCTTCACTCTCATAGTGTGGGGGTAAGCCTGGCTGCCAACTAACGCATGAAGAGAGATCTCGGGGTGAGTTTGGGTGTGCAGAGGAGTTTGAAAGTCATATGAAGTTGGTACTGGGGTTGCAATGTAGTTGTTGGGAGTGGGGTTTGTAGAAGGTGATGATCCTGGTGGTGGTTCTCCGGTTTGCATAGCATCGAATTCAGCTCCTTCATCTTCTTCTTCATCATCACATCATTCAAGATAGTAGAACTTTTGTGACTTACAGTGATGCCCCTGAGTATACTTCTCGTCGCAATTGAAACACAACCCTTTCGCTCTTCTTTCTTTCATCTCTGGAATGCTCAATCTCCGAGGGAAGGCATTAACAGTAGTGGTAGTAGTGGTATTGGGGTTCGGGGGGTTTGATGCTGTAGGCTGGTGAAAGCTTCTCGGGTGGAAAGGGGCGGCAGGAAGGGTAGTTGAAGTATTGCTTCGGGATGTGAATTGTATTCGATTGCTCTTCTTAAGGCATGAGATCTTCTCTTCATATCCCCTCGCCAATCCGATGGCTTCATTGACATTTTTGGGTCTTTGCGACTTCACGTCCCACCGAATTTCATCTCTTAAGCCACTCACAAATGTACTCAGATAATGATCCTCAGTCCAGTCTTCTACAAAATTAGATATACGATCAAACTCAAGTATATAAGCTTCTAAATCTCCCTTTTGTTCAAGTTTAGATAATATTCCACTATAGTCATGGAATTCTGTAGGCCCAAATCTCGTGAGGAGCTCCTCCAAGAACCGGGGCCAAGTGATGCTGTTGCTTCTGGGTTTGATGTGTCGACGAAACCATTGAGCTGATCTTCCACGCAAATTCAGCGATGCATACTTCAGTTTTTGCTCATCAGGAATTCCGTAGAATTCGAGGAATTGTTCTACACCACAGATCCATTCTGTTGGATCCCCCTCTTGAAAGATTGGGAACTCCACCTTAAATGGAGTTTTAAATAATCCCCCCTGTTCATTCATTCCTGATACATTCATCATGTTTGGGTTCAAAGATGGGTTTAGAGGTGTACCACTGAATATCGGATTTGGAAGAATAGGTGGATTGATGGTGCGGCTAGCGAGTTGTTGCAGCATGCCCACCACGGCATCCAGTCGATTGTTCACCTTCGATTCCATTGTGATGAGGCGCTCACTCATTTTCGACTCCATGGCTACGAAGCGCTCATTGATCCCCATCGCGACTGCTTCCACCTGTTCAGAAAGGTGCCCAGTCTTCAGTTGTACCTCTACCATGTGGCTCTGGAGATCTGCTACGTCTCCTTCTAAGGTGGTGCTTCCCTCATCGCGTCCCTCGCCGTCGATTGGGTCTAGCTCTGATACCAGATTGTCAGGATTTGGACCTCGAGTAGATCTGGATCTACCCATGAATGGGTTTTTTGTGGAAGAGAAGAGATTAGAAGAGATTAGAAGGAAGAAGAAGAAGAAGAAATTGGAGGAGAAATTGAGATATTTTTCTTGTTATCTTCTAGAATCAATTACAGCCTCTATATATAGGCAAGGAGGCGGTTACAATGCCAGCTCATTTGGAAATTACATACGCTACACACTCTTCCGCACTCCCACCATTTTCTCCTTCAATTACAATAAGTGCGTATAGCACGTAACTACTGATATTCTGATACTGATACTACTGATACTGACACTACTGATACTCTGCTTTATTCTTCAATACTGAACTCATTCTACTTCCTTCTTCTATTCTTCAATGCTGAACCCATTCTAATTCTTTCTTCTATCTAGCCGTGTGGTGATGCTGATGATGCGGTGGTTCTCCGGCGAAGCTTAGGCGATCCCTGACAAGGTGTTAGGTGTGCCGCTGACGTAGGCGGAGAGAGCGGCGTTGATTGATAAGTGCCAGAAGCATCGGACTACGCGGCAGGTCAATTTGGGTATGGTTTTGTTTAATTCGGCTAAGTTTATCAAAATGTATTATACAGATTACTAGGTTTCGTTAACGTGCATTTTGCTAGGTTTTGTAAAGAGTTTAGTTTGCGGGACTGTGCATTTAACAAGTAACAACCAAATCATGCCAGTTGCTCATGCTTTAGGATAGATATCCAAATAGCAAAATGCACATCGGGTTATTTCATAACAAAAACTACTGAACATTTGGGTTTAATTTGGTTTTCGGTTGTTTTGAAAAGAAACCTGTAGCGTAATGACATGAGAATTCTCGACAGAAAGTGTTTTTTGTGCTTGAATGGTTTGTGTTATCTCATAAGGATCGACGATCGTATGCATGGTGGTCTTAAGTACAATGGTATGAGTTATGATGTCATAGCTTCTTGGTAAGAGAAAGAAATCCGAGATGAGGAAGCACTAATGGTCATAATACTTTTGTAATTATGGATAAAAGTGGATTGGTGGTAAAGAAAGTAAACAGGTGATTCAAGATTTTTTTTCTTTCAAGGATCCAATGCTTCTGGCACTTATCAATCAACGCCGCTCTCTCTGCCTGCATCAGAGGCACCCCTAACACTTGCCCCCTCCCTTTCCTCCACCTCCTTCATCCTCAGTGGGCCTCACCACCAATTCCTTCATCGTGGGGTCCACAGCAGGAGCCGCAAACTCGGCCCAGAACCGATCGACCCTCTCGGACCCGAATGACGAGTACGTGGGCTTGCGGAGGCCAGTAGGCTTGACAGTGGAGCTTCTCTCGGTGTTGCTGAAGCGGAAGTCGAAGGGGAGGTTGGAGCAGAGGGGCTTTTGGTTGGCACGGTCCAGCGAGGAGGGGGGACGTGTATAGAGGCTTCTTGGTCTTCCTGAATTTAGGGTTAGGGTTTTGATGGGGGAGGAGGGAGTGAGGGGAAAAGAAGTTGTAGCAGTCGAGGAGGGAGGAGAGGTGGCGGGAAATGGTTATGGTTTTGGAGTGGATTTGGCTGGAGATTAGGTGGAAGAACATTTTAGGGAGAGGGATGGGTTTGATTTTTGGTAATTGGGGTTTTGTGGGGGAATATGCATTTTGGTTTCCGTGATTTTTGCCTGAAAATATGTTTTCCACAACATTAATTTGATATAATTTCTATTTCAAAGAGGACATTTTATTTTATTTTATTTTATTTTATTTATGTAAGAGCATTTCCAACCATGCTAGCTATTTTGACTCTTTAGAATAGACAAAATAAAGAACAATTGGATAATTTGGCTAGCAAAAAAAGTTTACAATCCAACTATATTAGCCATTTTGGCTAGCCATTTATATTTTAAAGCCCAAAATTAATTTAAAATAAAATACAAAGTCCAAGCCCAAAAAAATTGCCCAAGCTAAAAAATATATATGTTAAAATCTATTACAAAGCCTAAGCCCAAGCTATAAAAAATCTTCCTCGATATGTCGCGTAGTTCGCTTTCGCGATCGTGATCACAATTTCCCAAGCTTGCGATCGCGAGTTCGCGAGTGATCGCAAAGTTCGTGATCGGATTTCAACTTGGTTTGGATTTTTTGTGGGTTTTGATTTTATTTTTTAGGTTCTGAGAGACGGAAAGATTAGAAGGGAGGTTTGGTGGGTGATAAACTTTGCCAGATCTGGCGCTTAAATCTGATATATCTATTTTGGCGAGGGATTTGCCGAGTCCCGTTTGAGAATATTTTTCTCTCTAAATCGGCCATTTTGGCAAAAAATGAGAGATGACTGGCGTGATAAGAGATGGTCTAAGAAGCACGGTGGACATAAGTGGACTGAATCATCTGTGGGTTTTTTCTCTACATTCAACGGCTAAAAATTAATCCACCTAGATAGATCGTGTGGGTACAATTTATTCAGAAGATGAGGTTAATTTGTACTCCCTCCGATCCAAAATATAAGTCATTCTAGGTTTCTACACGACCTGTATTGCACAGATTTGTTTGGTTACAAACCCCAGCTCTCCCATTAAAATAGTAAAGATAAATACAAGAGTTATCTCGATGTCATCTTTACTTCTAAGCAATCATAGGAAAATTCCTCAAATTAAGAGAGTGTTTGGTAAGGAAATAGTGAAATGAAAGTGGAAAAGTAGAGTGAAAATAATCTCTCTGCTGAGTGTATCTCTTGCATACTTGTGTTCGATTGGAAGAAAAGACAATGAAGTGAAGGAGATCGAAGCGTCGATGGAGAGACGAAGTTAGAAGAAAACAACAGCAGGGAGAAAAACATATTGTTTGCAAACTGGGAGTTTGCGGTCGACTGCCCCTTTGGGCCGTCCTTGGCGACTGGTTATTATTTGGGCCTGTATCTTTGTGATCTTTTGGGCCCAACTCCTCCAAGTTAGATCATATGGCTCCAATCGTGCGACTTATTCCACATGATACATTGGACGGTTATTGTATCAAGACTACAATTAGGGTTTCTCGAGATCTCCATATATTGTAAGTCTCCAATGAGAGAGAGAAATACTTCATTGATATTTTATCGATTGTAAGTGAGGCTCAAGAGATAGTTCTTCTTCTCCAGTTGAATAATATCTCCCCATATTTTCCTCCATATTAGGTTCATCCGAACCGAGAAAATCTTTGTGTGATTGGTGTGATCTACTGTTTGGCTGTTCATTAGATCTGTTTATGCTCCTCGCTACCTTACTCAACAACCTCGCTGCCCCACAGTTTTCCCAACAACTAGTATTAGGGCTTCAGGTGACGAGTCGCTTGGTGAAGATGACAAATCATAGCTATGTGAAGATCAAGCAGTTCAACGGTAATATCAACTTTAATCTCTAGAAAGTGGACTTGTATGATGTACTAGTTCAAGAACGTCTACAGCTTACCATAAAGGAGAAAGGTAACAATCTGACATGAAGCATAAAAATTAGGATGATATTTGTGAAAGAGCTCTAATTTTAATCCGATTGTCATTGGAAGACGAGATCAAGTGCAATGTCCTTGAGGACAAAAGTGCGGCGAGTCTGTGGGCAAGACTCATATTTGACTACTCGGGACCGTCGTTATTGGATCAGATGTATTGGAAGAGGAAACTGTTTCGTTTCTCAGTGAAGGAAGGTAACATTCTTCAAGATCATATTGTAGAGTTAATAAAGTATTATCTGAACTAAGGGCGATAAACGCATATGATCTAAGTAAAGATGATAAAGGTTTCTACTTGATATATTCAGTGGCAAATTTGTACAAGCCCTTGAAAACTACCATGCTACATGGAAAGTTTGCCAAGGAGAAGATTTCAGTGGCTGAAGTGATCAACGGCTTTAAGGAAGATCAACTTAAGAAGAAAACTCATAAATCAGAGATTGCCTCCAAAAGTTGCTTAGCAGTAGAAGATCATTCAATTGAAAAGGAAAATGTGCATAAAGATGTGATTCGTTACCGATATTGTAAGAAGGTTGGGCATTACAAGAATGACTGTTGCAAATTGCTGAATCAAAAGAGCGTCAATGTTAGTAGTGCTAACATTTTTGTGGTGAGTGCTACTGATGATTTATGTCTTCTTGTTTCAAATCTTTTAGAAGTGCATTCTGGTTGGTTTCTTGACTCAGAAAAGTCTTCTCATATATGCTCCGAGGGGGATAAGTTTTCTACTTACAAGTCTACAATAAGGCGTTGTGTGAGAACGATAACTGGAGAGATTTGTGAAGTAGTGGGTGAGTGATTGCTTATCAAAAAAGTCACATGCATTGCACATGATTTCTTTAATCATTAAATACCAAAAATATGTTTTTCATTTTATTTGTATAAAAATGGCATTGTATAAGCTTAGATGAGGTGCAGGGGATGCGACTACCCCAACAACACTGCATCTTCCCGGAGTGTACATTGGGTGGGAGTATTGTCTAAAGTATTTGGGGAGTTTCATGTGATTAACCTTTCGGCATTCGATTCCACTGCTTTAATGCTGTAGTGCTATATTGGTCCACGATTCTTTATAATTATATGTAGCAAAGAACAGTTACTATGCGAGTCTCGTACCAATGGTTCGAGATGCTTTTTTGACTGAAGAGTTTGTTAGAATAGATGGCAAGGGTCTGGAAAGAAAGGACTACAAAAAGAGGGGCAAAGCTCAGAGTAAGTATAATTTTGTATTTCAGATTTATCTATTTTACTTCTTTTTCTAATATTGCATATTAAAAGAATACCAACTATGGAAGTTCTGGATGTAAGAATTCCCCCCCCTAACCATTTACGATTCTAAACTTGGAGACAATAATGAAAGAATATTGCAGTGTAATTATGTAAAGTACTGACTGCCAGTCTGCCAAAACCAATCCCTCCAACCCAAACCTCAAGCTTTCAAATTAGGGAGTGGACATATTTGTCAGTAGTCATTTCTATACAGGGAAAGAGCCTTCTTAGAGCATCTGTAGTCGTCTACAACTATTTTTTGGGTATTTGGCAAATGGAAACCGTTAAAATAGCTTTGCGCTGCAGTCGTCGATTGGCAAAAATTGGGTATTCATAAATTTCCAAATCTGAGACGAAAGACGAATTATCGTCGGAAGAAAAAATTAAAATTTATAAAAATAATTGGAACGGACGGGAAATCTTTTCCCGTCCATCCAATTTTTTAATAAAAAAAATCAAAAAATCCCATGGACGAAAATTTTCCCCCCGTCCAAGGAATCAGGTGAGATTTGTGGAACTAAATTTCGTCCGATACTTCTCAGATTTTCCAAAATCTCTCCGACGAATTTTTTTTTCCGTCCGATGCGACAGACGACAAATCGTTTTCCGTTTGCTATATTTTCCAAAATCCCAAATTGTCTACCATATTTGGCAGGTTACTGTTCACCATTTTGGGTTTTTGGCCAACAACTACAACGTCTTCATTCTCAATTTTTGGAAAATTTGGGTATTTGGAAGACTGACTACAGATGCTCTTAATCAGCCAAATGAGCAGAGAGGAAGCAGGGATAGAATATAATAGCAAAAAATGACAAGAAGAAATATCGTACTTGTTGCATTTGAGACAGGAGAGTATGTATTCTGATATGGCTAAAATTTATTCTAGTGATTTCATCTAGTTTCTTGATGCAGGTCTTGATGCCTTGTGTGCTGGTGACTTTTGAGAAGGAGCAAATTGTTGTGTGGGGGGGGGGGGGGGCAAAAGTACTGTGATGCCACAGAGATGTTCGAAACAGAAATACTCACTGCCGAAGCAGAAACTCCTGAATTCGAAGCAATTGTCATGGAAAACAGTGATGTTGGTATGTTCATGCAAAGCTCTGATGATGAGTCACTTTTTTCAAACACCAAAGTTCCAAAAAATAGTTGCATAAATTAGAGCTTTCATGTGTCTACCTTTAGCAACTTCTATCTGTCTATTCTTATCTTTGATACTTTGTGGAGTAGTTAGCTTTTATGTTCTGCATATTCTTCTTGTTAGTGGTCCAATTGGTTAGATATGTCCATTAGTCTCTCTGACCGGAGTATGTGAACAGGTTGATGGCAAGAAGAACAAGGTCTATGGGCAGAATCTCTGCTATTTGGCAAAACTGTTTCTTGATCACAAGACACTCTACTATGACATTGACTTATTTTTATTCTACATTCTTTGCAAATGCGATGATCGTGGTTGCCACATGGTTGGATACTTCTCTAAGGTAATTACCAATGGGCATTTGGGAACAGTCAACTTATTTACCTCTAGTATCCAACAACTATTCAGTTTAAAAGCTTATTTAATGGTGCTGAGTGGTTTCAATTAATAATTTAGGAAATAAGGTTTTTATTCAATTATATACGGATTCCTAATTGTAAGTACAGTGATAAGTGTGCATTTTATGCACTGTCAGTGTAAGTGAAATCTCATTCAATTACAACAGAAACAGATTGAATTCTAAGCATTTAGTGATCTTCAAACCAACATCAGTTGAAACATGATAGGTCAATTATTTGTATTCAGGTGCCTTTGTGCAAGGTACACTTGACAAGTTCATCTTCTCAAAAGATGTTTTTTTCCCTATACAATAGATTTACAGCGTGTTTGGTTCCTTGCAGTGTTTCAAGTTCCAGTGCAAGTGAGAATATAAAGTCATGTCATCATTATATTTAATCATTGCCTTCCAAATTTTCGATTGAAACACCATTTCCTTCAGAAAATAACATATGAAATCAGGAGGGAAATGTTATTTAGATTGGAATATTTGGAGAGCAATTATTGGATGCAAGCATAGCATGTAATTTATATATTTTCGGTTGCTCTTGCACTTGCCAGGAACGACACCCTTAATAAGCTTATCACGGAAAGAATGTGCAGAATGAACCTTACCAATATAGTACTGGATTCAAATTCAACCTCTCACAGTAAGTGTCAGATATTAGCGCCCTAGGGACACAGTCATGGTTTGATCATTTAACTATCGCTAAGTATTAGTAAGTGATTTGAGTTTAAGTACCAGCAAGTCCTCGTATAATTTGCAAAACAGTATGCTAGAGACTGAGTAGCACTGTCCAATAGTCTTCCCACTACTTCTGTCAAATTTAACATCTGAAATTCCACTCTTTGTTACGAGCGGGTTGAACCATTTGATTGATCTATCCTCTCCAGTATAGGTGGATTTGTACTTGGTACTGCATCAAAAGAGACTCGTGTTTGGCTTGGTTGATTTGTAACATCTTCATTTGGAGTGTTTTTTAGCAAATATGAACTAGTTTTAAGGCAATGTGTGCTTTCAAATAGTGTTTAGTCATACTTCAATTCTATTTGTATTGCTTTTAGTAATTCATGAAAGTTAACTGATATTTGTAGGGCTTTTTGGTCATTGGTTGATTTTGTACTATCTTGAAGATCTATGGGGAGTTTAGGTATTTTGTTTTATTGTATCCTGCAGCTAGCTTCCTTGAACATAGTCCTAAAGCCAATTCGAGTTAGAAGTTAAGCAACCACAGCTAAACGTTATTTGATACCTTACAAGTCAGTAATCACATTCAGCATTAATTGTGAAGACTGTGTCTGGAGTTACTTCCAACGAGCGACATCTCTATGATTGCATGGTCGCATCTTTTTAACATCTCCACCTATTTTATTTGGTGGTACCCTCATCTGTCTTAGTTACTCGACTTTATTCTTTTGAATAGCGTATTTTTTCCGACTTATCACCATTTTTTATCTTTTAAAATCCATTCTTCTATTTAATGCAGGAAAAGCACTCAGAAGGGTCATATAATTTGGCTTGCATTCTGACACTTCCTCCCTACCAAAGGAGAGGATATGGGAAATTTCTAATTGCTTTCTGTAAGTTTGACATTGCCCTCTTCACGCGCCCGCACTCTCTCTCTCTCTCTTTCTCTCTCTCTCTCTATATATATATAGGCTTCTTCGGTTGTAAACGGGTCTGTGTGCACAGATTCGTGCGAACTTTAATCTGGGCCGTTGGTTCTTTGATCCAGCGGTCAATATATTTTTTTTATAAAATTTAGCCTTAACCCGTTCTTGGGAACAACGGGTTAAGGCACTCTAAATTTTTTAGATCTGTATGCATATCATCTTCTTCAACTGACTCTCCTCACTCTCTCTCTCGTTTCTTCACCGAACCGAAACTGAAGAAAACCCTAATCCTTGATCAAAACACAAACCTGTCCTCCTCCGTCCGCTCCTCCTCCTCTCTCCCAATATCTACTCCAAACATTGAAACACAACTCTCTCATCCCATCTTCGAAAGCAAATCGAAACCCTAGTTCGGTCACAACACTTTCATTAGCTAAATTCGGACTTATTTGGTAAGGTATTGACTAATTTTTTACCTTAGTAGTTATACTTGTGTTTATTTTTCAATTTGTCTATACTAAATTATTTAGAAAGTGGCCAAAAAATTCTTTGCCTTAGTAATTTGTAGAACTAAAATTGGGAAGACTTTTAATATATTCAAGTGTTCAAAAAAGTCTACATTTAGGAATAATATATTCAAGTGCTCAAAGACTTAAAAAATTTGTAGATGTAGAATTTTTTGCCTTAGTAATTTAGTTTTGTTTGTGTTGTTTTTCCACGTTCGATATATACGAAATTATTTAGAAAGTTTTCAGTGCGGTTATACTTGAAAACCCTGCAAACGACCTTAAAAAAATACGAAACTTTGTGAGTAGGTTGGTCTCACGTAGTACAAGTCACCCCAACTTGTAGAAGTGAGTTTCAACTTACGGTTTGAGAGATACGGCTGCGTATCGCTTTTGGTTGAAAAAAACCAACTAAAGCGGTATACGGTCGTATCTCGCAAACCGTGACTCGAAACTCACTTCTACAAGTTGGAGTGACTTGCGTCACGTGAATTCGATCAAGTTGCAAAGTTTTATAAATTTTGGATGCCGTTTGTGCGATTTTCTCACGTTCATCGAACTATAAGTAAATGAGTTAGAACTTTTTAACTGCGGTTGGACTAGAAAATCCTTCAAACGACATCCAAAAAAGACGAAATTTTGCGAGTTGGTTAGTCTCACCTATCAGAAGTCAACCCAACTTACAAAAGTGAGTTTCGACTCACGGTTCGAGAGGTACGTCTGCGTATCGTTTTGGTAAAAAAAACCAAATAAAGTGGTACACGGCCGTATCTCGCAAACCGTGATTCGAAACTCGCTTTTACAAGTTGGGAGGCTTATGTTACGTGAATTCGACCAAGTTGCAATGTTTTATAAATTTTGGATGCCGTTTGTGCGGTTTTCTCACGTTCATCGAACTATAAGTAAATGACTTAGAATTTTTTACTGCGTTTAGACTAGAAAATCCTTCAACTGACATCTAAAAAATACGAAACTTTGCGAGCCGGATGGTCTCACATAGCACAAGCCTGTCCAACTTGTAGAAGTGAGTTTCGACTCACTGTTGGAGAGATACGGGCATGTATCGCTTTTGGTTGAAAAAAACCTTTGTAAAGCGATACATGGCCGTATCTCTCGAACCGTGACTCGAAACTCGCTTCTACAAGTTGGGGTGGCTTGTGCTAGGTGAGAACAACCAATTCACAAAGTTTCATATTTTTTGGAGGTCGTTTGAAGGATTTTCTAGTCTAAGACACATTTTCGTTTTGTTATTGCTGATAGATAAATGGATGTAACCCGTATCAATTAAGCTTAAATTTTTCATTCACAGATAAATGGCTAGAACGAGGCGACCGAGAAGCCCTTCTGGTAGCGCTAGTGGCGCACCAATGACGGAGGCAAGAATGATTATTATTATTGGTTTTAAATACGAATATGAGTTTCATTGTCTCAATAATAATAATATTTCTCTTTGTTCATGTAGGTTGGTGGTCGTCAATCTACATTTGCCGAGGTCGGTCCGTCGTCTTCGGTTTTCATTGTACCTCCTGGACCGTTGGACTTAAGCTTACTTTTGTTGCAATACAGACACCGATCCGAAGCCGTGTGAACCGGGTCCGCAAAAAAGTGCAACTTTCGGAAGCACGCGGTTCTTCCCATGGACACCCGTATCACTCCGTTCTTAATTGGGGAATGTGAAGTTTCGGAAGCCGGTGTCTACGGAGCTCACTTTATGGGGAATGTGAAGTTTGATCGACCTCTACTTACAGCTCTGGTTGAACGATGGAGGTTGGAGACCCACACATTCCATCTATCGGTGGGTGAGATGACCGTCACTCTTTAAGATGTAGCGCTCATTACTGGGCTACTTCATTACACTACTTCATGTACACTACTTCATTGTTAAAATTAAACTTTATTTGATACCTTAGAAGTCAGTAATCACATTCAGCACTAATTGTGAAGACCGTGTCTGGAGTTGCTTCCAACGAGCGACATCTCTATGATTGCATGGTCGCATCCTTTTAACATCTCCACCTATTTTATTTGGTGGTACCATCATCTGTCTTAGTTACTCGACTTTATTCTTTTGAATAGCGTATTTTTTCCGACTTATCACAATTTTTTTATCTTTTAAAATCCATTCTTCTATTTAATGCAGGAAAAGCACTCAGAAGGGTCATATAATTTGGCTTGCATTCTGACACTTCCTCCCTACCAAAGGAGAGGATATGGGAAATTTCTAATTGCTTTCTGTAAGTTTGACATTGCCCTCTTCACGCGCCCGCACTCTCTCTCTCTCTCTCTCTTTCTCTCTCTCTCTCTCTATATATATATATAGGCTTCTTCGGTTGTAAACGGGTCTGTGTGCACAGACCCGTGCGAACTTTAATTTGGGCCGTTGGTTCTTTGATCCAGCGGTCAATATATTTTTTTTATAAAATTTAGCCTTAACCCGTTCTTGGGAACAACGGGTTAAGGCACTCTAAATTTTTTTAGATCTGTATGCATATCATCTTCTTCAACTAACTCTCCTCACTCTCTCTCTCGTTTCTTTACCGAACCGAAACTGAAGAAAACCCTAATCCTTGATCAAAACACAAACCTGTCCTCCTCCGTCCGCTCCTCCTCTTCTCTCCCAATATCAACTCCAAACATTGAAACACAACTCTCTCATCCCATCTTCGAAAGCAAATCGAAACCCTAGTTCGGTCACAACACCTTCATTAGCTAAATTCGGACTTATTTGGTAAGGTATTGACTAATTTTTTACCTTAGTAGTTATATATTTGTGTTTATTTTTCAATTTGTATATACTAAATTATTTAGAAAGTGGCCAAAAAAATTTTTGCCTTAGTAATTTGTAGAACTAGAATTGGGAAGACTTTTAATATATTCAAGTGTTCAAAAAAGTCTACATTTAGGAATAATATATTCAAGTGCTCAAAGACTTAAAAAATTTGTAGATGTAGAATTTTTTGCCTTAGTAATTTAGTTTTGTTTATGTTGTTTTTCCACGTTCGATATATACGAAATTATTTAGAAAGTTTTCAGTGCGGTTATACTTGAAAACCCTGCAAACGACCTTAAAAAAATACGAAACTTTGTGAGTAGGTTGGTCT
The DNA here is from genome assembly GCA_017893485.1 of Hemerocallis citrina. NCBI lineage: Eukaryota > Viridiplantae > Streptophyta > Magnoliopsida > Asparagales > Asphodelaceae > Hemerocallis > Hemerocallis citrina. The sequence goes on from CM030363.1 coordinate 18,625,235, forward strand.
CACGTAGTACAAGTCACCCCAACTTGTAAAAGTGAGTTTCAACTTACGGTTTGAGAGATACGGCCGCGTATCGCTTTTGGTTGAAAAAAATCAACTAAAGCGGTATACGGTCGTATCTCGCAAACCGTGATTCGAAACTCACTTCTACAAGTTGGAGTGACTTGCGTTATGTGAATTCGACCAAGTTGCAAAGTTTTATAAATTTTGGATGCCGTTTGTACGATTTTCTCACGTTCATCGAACTATAAGTAAATGAGTTAGAACTTTTTAACTGCGGTTGGACTAGAAAATCCTTCAAACGACATCCAAAAAAGACGAAATTTTGCGAGTTGGTTGGTCTCACCTATCAGAAGTCAACCCAACTTACAGAAATGAGTTTCGACTCACGGTTCGAGAGGTACGTCCGCGTATCGTTTTGGTAAAAAAAACCAAATAAAGTGGTACACGGCCGTATCTCGCAAACCGTGATTCGAAACTCGCTTCTACAAGTTGGGAGGCTTATGTTACGTGAATTCGACCAAGTTGCAAAGTTGTATAAATTTTGAATGCCGTTTGTGCGGTTTTCTCACGTTCATCGAACTATAAGTAAATGACTTAGAACTTTTTTGACTGCGTTTAGACTAGAAAATCCTTCAACTGACATCTAAAAAATACGAAACTTTGCGAGCCGGATGGTCTCACATAGCACAAGCCTGTCCAACTTGTAGAAGTGAGTTTCGACTCACTGTTGGAGAGATACGGGCATGTATCGCTTTTGGTTGAAAAATCCTTTGTAAAGCGATACATGGCCGTATCTCTCGAACCGTGACTCGAAACTCTCTTCTACAAGTTGGGGTGGCTTGTGCTAGGTGAGAACAACCAATTCACAAAGTTTCATATTTTTTGGAGGTCGTTTGAAGGATTTTCTAGTCTAAGATACATTTTCGTTTTGTTATTGCTGATAGATAAATGGATGTAACCCGTATCAATTAAGCTTAAATTTTTCATTCACAGATAAATAGCTAGAACGAGGCGACCGAGAAGCCCTTCTGGTAGCGCTAGTGGCGCACCAATGACGGAGGCAAGAATGATTATTATTATTGGTTTTAAATACGAATATGAGTTTCATTGTCTCAATAATAATAATATTTCTCTTTGTTCATGTAGGTTGGTGGCCATCAATCTGCATTTGCCGAGGTCGGTCTGTCGTCTTCGGTTTTCATTGTACCTCCTGGACCGTTGGACTTAAGCTTACTTTCGTTGCAATACAGACACCGATCCGAAGCCGTGTGAACCGGGTCCGCAAAGAAGTGCAACTTTCGGAAGCACGCGGTTCTTCCCATGGACACCCGTATCACTCCGTTCTTAGTTGAAGCCGGTGTCTACGGAGCTCACTTTATGGGAAATGTGAAGTTTGATCGACCTCTACTTACAGCTCTGGTTGAACGATGGAGGTTGGAGACCCACACATTCCACCTACCGGTGGGTGAGATGACCGTCACTCTTTAAGATGTAGCGCTCATTACTGGGCTACCAATAGATGGGGTCGTCGTGACAGGGAACATGAATTTTGATCGAGTAGCAGTTGTTAGTGATCTGCTCGGTATCGATGTTGAAGAGTCGATCCAAAAAAAAGAGGACGTTAAAAGAGAAATCTTCAGAGATACCCCTGAAGATTATGATGCAGATCTATTAGATCAAGCCTTAGAAGATGCAAAAGATAAAGCGGAAGCTGAATTCTGGGATGAAATCTTCGATGGGAAATCACTTCTACTTAGTTGGTTGATATTCCAATTCGACGGATATTTGACGGAGAATTCGGACGAGGAATTCATCCGTTACTATGCTCGTGCATACATATTCAGTATGATCGAGTGCGTGATCTTTCCTAACTCATCTGGTGCGAGCGTACTGCTGATGTATTTATGTTTGTTGGAAAATGTTGGTTTTGCCGGCCGTTTCAGTTGGGGGAGTGCGGTATTGGCATCTCTGTATAGGAATTTGTATGCATGTGCATTAGGTGTCGTATAAATGGGTGGCCCGATAGTTCTTTTACAAATTTGGAGTTGGGAACGCATCCATATCGGACGTTCCCGTATTATTGAACCAACATCGGATTGGTTGGCCGACCCACCAGCTGCAGAGTTGTTACATCTTTTAGGGGTATATTAGGTGGGACGGCACACGTGGGTTAATAACCCACAACAATCACTATCTATTATAGAGATAAATTAGATAACTTGCGGGACGAGTTTGTCAATTGGAAACCGTACTCGACTGTAAGGTTGAAAATGGTTTCACCGGTTTGTTTGGCCGGTACCCTTTGGTTGACAGCTGCACCACTTGTGAATTTTTCTGTTGTTGAGTTCCAGTATTCGGATAGAGTGATGCAGTAATTCGGATATCAGCAGAAGATTTTTGAAGTCCAGTGTTATGATAAAAAAATTGCACGAGATGAAAGGAACGGGTCAAGTGCCCAACTTTGGTTGGGCTGATTTTCACCGGGTTCATGTGGCCAACTGGAACATCATTCGGTATCAGATGACACCGAATATGATGTGCTTTGCTATACCGTTCGATGACTCTTTTCAATATGTATACATGACGTGGTACAGACGCATTACACAGTTGTATGTTTCTCCACAAGCTGCTGTACCAGCTGGTGTGCATATTTTGATTTTCCCAACCGAGGAAGAACCACCACCGGCATATTTTTCTTCCCAGCTGATGTATCAACCAAAGGCGTCGACCTATCGGAACTTGGTTGGTAAAATTTTACGCAATTTCATACATTTAGTATGCATGTATTGTTAAGATATAAGGATAGGATGATAAATTATTGTACATGTTGTTTAAATTGAAATTTTCAACCTAATGTAGATTGAAAACCTATGGGAAAACGTTCAGATAGCTACTCGCATCTTGCAGAGTAAGGTATCCGAGAGCGTTAAGAAAATAATGCGGGAGATGCTAAAGCCGTGCCGCCGTAGTCTCGAAGAGGTTGGTGAAGGTCCACAACTTGATGCATATTTAAAATTCAATGTGGCAATTTCTCGGCAAAAGAGTGCGACAAGGCTGGAAATTCACATCGCCGAGCCACAACAAGTTCAATAACACCAACCACCTGAAAAAGATGAGGAAGAGCAGTGGGAAGATGACCTCCAATCCCCCGAGACGCAAGGTAGACGACGGAATCCTCAACGAAAGAGGAACCCGCCTGATCAATTTACACAAAGTGGTCGCAAACCGCGTGGTCGTAATAGGTAGTATCTAACAATAGGTTGATTAGTAGTATTTTAATGTTTGGTTTATGATTTTATTCCGTTAAAATAACTAATCCAAAGTTTGTTTTTATGTTGATAAATGTTGGAGATAAATACCAGACATCTACGGAAGTCAACCATGAAGATAACTGTATCGATTCATGTACACTACTTCATTGTTGAAATGAATATTTTGTACTGAATGTCTTGTAATTGCTAGTTGAAAAAATTACACAAATGTCGTTGAATGAATTGTTGAGGTGATTATTTGGTAATGAATGTCATATTATCTTTCGTATTTTATATATTGTTGTGATATGAGTGTCTGAGTTGTTGTGATCTGATATATATGTTGTTGTATTGTTGTGAACTGAGTTTCGGAATTGTTGTGATATGAACTCATTTTGTGAAGTTGTATTTTCATCCAGAAACATGGTCTATTGTTCTGCCAATATATCTCTACTTACCATGTTATTGGGGATGACGGGTTAAGTGGCCTTAACTCATCATCGTCAATAACGGGTTAAGTAGAGAGATATTGGCCGAACATCATTTACAAACCAAGTATTCATAAAGTCTCTGTCAATATGCATTTTGCCATTTTTTACATTGAACGACTGTGGATGCTCTAAAATACCCAAAATTTGGAATTGAACTGCTTCATATGCTGTTAGTAGTTAGAGCATCCACAGTCGTTGAATGTAAAAAATGGCAAAATGCATATTTTGCCCATCCAATTCGACGAAACGTTGCAGTCGTCGAATGGCAAAAAAATGCATAAGTTCGTTAAAAAAGAAACAGACGAAACATGATGTTTCGTCTGTAATTAAAAAAATAATTTAGATCGAAAAAATATTAATAAAAAATACGGGACGAAACATGATGTTTCGTCTCAAAAAGGGAAAAAATAGGAAGTTTTTTTTGCAAAAACAAATTTTAAAAATAGTTTGTAAATAATATTTGCAAAAACAATTAAAAAATTTGCAAAATAAATTTAAAAATTTGCAAAAACAATTAAAAATATTACAAAAAGTTCCAAAAAAATCACTGTAGCTGGACGAAGCATGGTGCTTCGTCCAGATTTGGCGGAATTTTTTTTGTAAAAAAAAAATGCAAAAATAATTTTTTTAAAAAATTGTAAACTTTTTTTGCAAAAACAATTTAAAAATTTGCAAAATCAATTTAGATAATTGCAAAAAAAATTTAAAATTTACAAAATTAAATTTTAAAATTAAATTTTTTTTAAAAAATTGGATTGGGACGAAGCATGATGTTTCGCCTCACATTGGGACTAAAAATCATGTTCATTCCCACGCTTAAATTCGTTTAACGGTTATTTTATTTGGTTTTTTTTTTTTTTTACTTCGGACGAAACATGATGTTTCGTCTGCTATAATATGCATTTTGCTATATGGAATGCTATTCGTCCCTTTCTACTGTAGCGATTTTGTCAAAAAATGATAAACTAGCAAACGACTGTGTGAGCTACAGTAAAAAAATTGGAAAAAATGGCAAATAACCAAACGACTGTAGATGCTCTTAGTAGTCACTAGTCGCTAACAAAATAATGACACCTAAAAAAAAAACAATAACAGTCAAACAAGGCTGTACACCTACGACAAAATTCAAAACCTCTCTCACCAATCCCAAAGCCCCGGGGCATCATGACCCAACAACTGCTCTATATATAAACCAACACCGCTAAAAGAAACTCTCACACCAATACAATTACAATACAACACTATACACACTAAGACTATAATGGCAAACTACAACCCTAGCAATGGCATCTACACCTCCCCTCGCCCTCCTCTGACCTTCCCCTCTGACCCCACCATCTCCATGGTCCCTTTCCTCTTCGCCAACGCCCTCCAATCCTACCCCCACCGCCCCGCCCTCATCGACGCCAGCACCGGCCAAACCATCACCTTTGTCCAACTCCACTCCCTCGTCACCTCCTTCTCCTCCGCCCTATCCTCCAAATTCAAAATCAAAAAGTCCGACGTCGTCCTCATCTTCGCTCCAAACTCCCTCCTCTTCCCCGTCTCCTTCCTCTCCATCCTCAACCTCGGCGCCATCGCCACAACCGTCAACCCTCTCTACACCATCCAAGAACTCAAGCAACAGGCCCTTGATTCCAACGCCAAACTCATCATCACCGTCGACTCCCTACTCCCCAAAACCCACCCCCTCAACCTCCCCACCATCCTCCTGTCCTCCGCAACTCCTCCTACCACCTCCCGCAGCGTGTTCCTCTTCTCCGACCTAATCAAGAAGAACCCACGAAGTGAAACATTCAAACGGCCGGAAACAGTCCACCAGAGTGACACGGCACTTCTGCTCTACTCGTCCGGCACGACGGGTACCAGCAAGGGCGTAGTGTTGACACACAGGAACTTCATTACAACCTCGATGATGGTGGGTATGGATCAGGATTTGCAAGGGGATGGGGTTAACACGTGCCTGTGTTTCTTGCCCATGTTTCATGTGTTTGGGCTGTCGATTATACTGTTCGGGCAGTTGAGGAGGGGGAACTGTGTTGTGGTGATGGAGAGGTTCGAGATGGGGAAGATGATGGATGCTGTGAAGAGGTACAGTGTCACTCATTTGTTCGTTGTGCCGCCGGTGATGGTGGGGTTGGCGAAGATGGGAGGGAAGTACGATTTGGGGACGGTGAAATGGATTTGTTCCGGGGCGGCACCGCTCGGTAGGGAAGTCATGAAGGCAGTGGCTGACAAGTTTCCTGGTGTGGAGCTGGTTCAGGTAAGCAATTGGAATTATTTTATTATCTTTTATTTATTTATTTTCACACGGTTCCCAATAAATTGACAGGCACAGGGTCCCCACAAGGGCCCCTCTGGAAATTAAGAGCATCTGCAGTCCCTATTGCCAAATTTTGAAAAATTTGACTCCTAGGGTATAGCTATCTTCCGTCTTATGTTTAAAAAAAAATTTTAATAAAAAAAATATTTTACATACCATGATGATGGTGATATTTAAAAAATAGAAACAAAAAAATAATTTAAAATATCACAAAAGTCCATCGGAATGATGATGGTGATATTTTTGTCTTTAGTTAAAATTGTGTTGGACGGTAGATTATGTACCGTCCTTCACTTTTTTTATTTTAAATTTAATTAATGAGATGAAAGATTATCATTCGTCCGACAACTTCGTCGTGTGCAAATTTGGAGGGACGATGTATCGTTTCTCGTCCGACGTTTTAGACGAAAGATAATCTTTCGTCTCATTTAACGAACGAAAGATTATCTTTCGTTAGCTATAATTTGGCAAAAGCTAAATCGTCTGCTATATTTGGCCAGCAACTGTTCACGTGCAGCTCAAATTTTGGGTGAATGGCCAATGACTACAACATTTTTTTTTCTCATTTTTTCCAAAATATGGGTAAATGGCAAATGACTACAGATGCTCTAAAACCCCTCTTTCCTTTTTGTTGTGAAATGGATAGGAAATTTTGTTTTTATCTTTTACAACAGTTTGGTATGCAATTCGATTATTATTTATGTTAAATTTAGATTTTAGTACATGTGCTTGTGGTGTTAATTTTTATGTTGGACTTTCAGGAATGGTTTAGTTGGTTGTAAAATTTATCCAATCTATAAGATAACTTTTTGGAAAAACAAATATTTGAAAATTTATTTTTTTAAATAAAGTAGTTTGTTTGAATATAGTTTTACTACTGTAGTGTATGATAGAGAGGAGAAAGAGAGAAAAATTTAAATAAAAAAAAATAGAGTAAAAGAAGGTACCATAAGCTATTTTTAAAATAATTAAAATCTTAGTAAACCATACTTGGTTTTCAAGTTTTTGTATCACCGAATTTTTTTTGTTTTATTATAAGTTTGAACTTGTTTCATGTTCTTATTGAGCAGGGCTATGGCATGACTGAATCTACTAGTATTATATCAATCGAACGACCTAACAAAGGGGCTCTGAACTTCGGCTCAACAGGCCACCTCTTGTCCGGCATTGAGGCCAAGATTGTTAGTTTAGAGACAACTAAGCCCCTTCCTCCAAATCAAAATGGAGAGCTACTGATTCGAGGACCCAATGTAATGCAAGGTAGATTTCGCTCCTGTCAATATGAATTTGTTTCTTTGGCGAATTTAATAGTTTTAAAATGGATTTTAAAATATCATAATTCAATTTAGCCTTTTGAAAATATTACCCACCGCCCATGTACAGAATGTTTATTCGTACCAACAAGTCTGAAATATTACATATTGAATTGGGCCTTAGAGAGCATAATTCAAGTTCTCTTGAGCTGCTTTTAACTAAATAGTGCATTTTCTGTGCCAAGAAAACTTGAAATTTTATTCCATGGGATAGATGATTTCCTTTGGAATGTAGGGGAATATCCAAGTGAAACCTTCAAATGCCTGATGTTGGTGCTAATGCAGGGTATTTCAAGAAACCAGAAGCCACCAAAGAAACTTTGGATGAGGAAGGATGGTTACACACAGGTGATCTCTGCTACTTTGATGAAAACGGCCAACTTTTTGTGGAGGATCGTTTAAAAGAATTAATCAAGTACAAAGGTTTTCAGGTAAACTTTCAGAAAAAGAAACTCTAGATTCCTTCTATAAGAAGCAAGTTCTAAAGCATTTAACTATTACTACTAATTTACACGTGCGTGCATTTTAATAATTTGAAAAAATAAAAATAAAAACTCTGACGTAGGGAGGATTTGAACCAGAAACCTCGTTTATATTAGTTATGTACGTGCATTGCACATGTTGGTAGAATGACATAATGACAAATGACACTAAGGCCTTCTCCCATTATAATATTATTATTACTAGTAATTTCCACGTGCGATGCACGTCTTAATAAATATATATTTTTTAATAATAGTAAAAACTGCAATGTAGTCTAGGCTTAAATCTAATACTTCCTTTATATTAGACTAGTATTATACACGTGCGTTGCACGTGGGGAAAATGGGGAGGGAAAATGAAAAGGACAAAAAAAAAATCTGCCAACACATGCGCTGCACGTGTTGACAAAATGACACAATGACAAATGACACTAAGCCCTTCTCCCATTATAATATTAGAGATTAGAGATTAGATATGCACGGGCAATACACGGATTTGTTTGTCTATAAATGTTTCTATTAATTAAATTTAATTTGAACGTATATTGCATGGGTTTGCTTAGTTACCAAATTAGGGTTTGTTTGTTTACGACCCCAACTCTCCCATTAAAATAGTAGATTATTATTAGAGATTAGAGATTAGAGATTTTTTGGGGGAATAGAACTATTTCAGTTTATGTGTGCTTAAGAAATGGATATGTCCCTTGACATCAATTGGTGTTCCCTGTTTCATCTTTAAATGTGCTTTAGTTGTCTGTTGTACTTTTATGTTTCTTTTATCTTATACTGAACTCTAATCGTTTGGTTCTTTTTAATCAGGTTGCACCTGCTGAGCTTGAAGCAGTGCTTACTACTCATCCTGAAGTATTAGATTCTGCTGTTGTGCCGTAAGTTTTGAAGACTGTCTGTCATAGCTATGTTCAACTTTTTTGTTTTCCCTTTTAGGTTCATTACTTGATAGTATGTTACATTTACATCTTATAATCAGAGCTAAACTTAAGTGTCTGTGAATTTTCTTTGTTTTCTTTCATCAGAATGGAAGATGATGAAGCCGGTCAGGTTCCTGTTGCATTTGTTGTACAGCGCAATAACTCACTTAATGTAACTCCTGTTCCCCGTATTTGTATATTTGTATTTTTATACATTATTTTTTTTCTTAATTGTATTCTTCTATCTATTTGAAATCCCGTATTTTATTTTAGTTCGAATAAAATCATTATTTTGTCTCAACTCAATTTGTGGGTCCTTTTATCAAATTCGATTGTGTGCCATCTTGCACCGTTCTTCATGAGAAATGACAAATTCTTCTCATTTATCTCTCTAATCCCCATTTTATTGCATTTTGAGTATTTCTCCTGTTGGGCTCTTTTTGAATCGGATCCCCTAAACTCTCAAACCCGCAAACCCGCTAACCCTAGTATATAAACCCCTAACCCTAATCTCTACTGTTTTAACCTAATTATAATCTAGCGCCGCTAATCACCCTCTCTAATCATCCTTCGTCTCCACCCCTCCCGATCGCTCGCCACCACCATCTCCGTCACCTCCGACCACCACCTCCTTCGTCGCCTCGTCATCTCCACAACTACTCCGTCACCACCGCCATCTCTCCAAACAAGAACCCTCCGCCATTACCCAATCCACCTTCGAACCCAATTCTCGACCACGCTCCAAACCGTCGTCTTCATCCACCCCCACCGCCATCCTCGTCAACCCCTCGGCGCCAACAACCACCATCGCCTCGTCAGCCTTCGCCGACCTCTCCCCTGTTCGAAACCCACGAGCAGAGCACCTCGCCGCGCGTCGCTTCTCGACGTCGCCGCCGCCTCACCGCACTCCGTCGTTGCCGTAGTCGCCGCCAACGAAGCAGCCACCGCTCCTCTCTCTCGAGCGCTGCATCAGTCGAACGGAGAAGAAGACCGAACGAAGAAGAAGGAGAAAAGAGCGGGAGCGTTTCTCAGCCGCCAGATCTCATCAAGATTCGTGCTGGTGATCGGTGTCCCGTGTTTCGCCACACCAGATCCCGGATCCGCTGTCCCCTGTTCGGATCTGATCCGCTGCATCGCTGCGATCTGAGTGGCTGGGTTTTGCTGTTCTGTGTTCGTTCCGCAGCAGATCCACAACCGTGTTCGCTGTTCTGGCCTGGGATCCGGTGCACAGAATCAATCTGATTGGCTGTTTCGGTGTTCCGTGTTCTACCCGTACCAGATCCGAACGCTATACGCTGTTCTGGGCCGATCGTGTGTGCAAGGAAAGCTCGATCTCAGATCAGTTTTTGGACGCGCATTTCGAGGACAATTCTGGGGATTTTTCTACTCTATTTGCTTCAACAAGCGGAGATTTCAACCGTCGATTTAAGGCAAGTAACCTTGTACATCTTATTGTCCTAGTACAAGTCTCCTTGAAATACCACATGTAGTTAGTTTGTGACTCTCCTTTGAAATATCATAGTAAAACAATTTGAACCTTCAAACTCACCAATCTAAGAGTCACAAAATTCCTCGTATTAAATAATAATTCAATTGGACTCTTTTATCTCCTTGAACTTGCGAATCACATAGACATATGAATTAAGGACCCCTAGTAATTGTAGACGCATATAAATTTAGTGTTTTGGCAATTTGTGATTATTATGACTTGGAAAATATTATTATTCGCTGTTTGATTCCCATTACCATGTATTTGTGCCACATAATGATTTTAGACACCAAATTACATAATTCTATGAAATCTACATTAGTGAATTATTTCCCTATGTTGCTGTCTGGATTTTCTTTTGAGGTTTCGACCCTTTTAACTTTGGAATTTAGGCCCGAGGCCTGAATACAAAACGTAGATCAGGATGTGTAGATGTCGATAGACTCCAGAATGATTGAATTTGGAGTTACGGTCTAGGAGATATGGCCGCTATACTACAGCTGTGTCAGTAGGTGCAGTTCTGTAAAAACTGCTGTATATATTTTCTTTGCGAATTATTTTCGCTGTGTAAACAGCGAGCGTTTGACTCCAAATTTTATATGTAGTTGCTGGACACCCTATAGGACATCCCCAATTTTTCCTTAGAATTAATCTACATTATTTCAGCACTATTTCAGATGCATAAATACAAATATACAAATTCTGCCTGAACAAATGTAATAAGCCGGGGTTAAGGGAAAGACTATAGAATGGACAATGTAGGTAAGTGTACTCAGAAGGGGGCCCGTGTTTCCCAGTACTCGGTTCATGAACCTGTTACACGTGATGTATTCATGGAGTCAGTTACTTGACTCATGAACCTGTTGTATTCATGGACCCACTGTGTGGTCCTTGAACCTGTTAGTATTCACGAACTTGCTTCGTGAACCTGTTATTAAATTTCGTATTCATGAACCGTGCCTGTCTGATATCTGATACCTGATACCTGAAACCTGAGTACGCCGCCCTATAGACTCCATTACTAAGTCTAAACGCAATTGATTTGACTGTAGCAACCATGTAGTAAAAGTATGGATGCATGTCGTGCTACCTAGATAGTAATCACACAAGACTTGAACTTAACACCTGATACGTGATTATGCTGTTACCTGATTATCCTGATACATGATTACCCTGTTACCTGATTATCCTGAATACCTGGTTACCTGATATCTGAAACATGACACTTGGAACATGACACCTGAACATGACACCTGAACATGACACCTGCAACTTGAAATATGAAACTTGATACGTAAAACCTGACACATGAAACATAATACCCGATATTAGTTACCCTTATAGGTGTACCTGACATGTGTTTCACCACTAGCAGTTGCTATCCAATCTAGTTATTAAGATGTTTCCCTCTTGCTAGATAGTCCCTGAATTTGTTCGTTACTTGTTATAACTCTGCCTATTCTTGACTCCAATTCTTGTTTTCCCCTTTCTTGTACTTGCTTTTACTATTTGTGGCCCTAACTTGCACTAAGGGCATTTTCTCTTGTTTCTCCCTCTTGTTTCCTGTTTATATTTTATTAAGCAGACTTGGGAGACAAGCTTCCTGCTGGGATTGGCGAGCAGGCATTTCAGGTATTGCTTGGAGCAAGGACCTGTTTAAATAGTTGCTTTCCTAAGGTATTTATTTCTTCTGTTGTTTAAGACTTGTTTCCGAGTTTACTCTTGATCCAGATATGGGAACTATTTGAATATTATTATTTGTTTAAATTGTTTCCTGTTGCTTAATAAGTTATTCATGCATGCTTGGTTATATGTAAATCTGGTTATATTCTTGTTATGATGCTGGGTCGATCCTACAGCTTATGGATGATGTAAAAATCATTCGCTGGGCTTAGTCACGTGCTCGTATTCCATATTTTTGGGAAGCGGGGCGTGACACTTAAAGAAAAGGATGTTCAGAAATTTGTTTCGAGTCAGGTAATTATTTATGCAAGATATCTATTTGACACATTCACTTTCTTGTTACATTTTTATTGATAACATTTACTCAAAATAAAAATTGAAACAATCAAACAGTTTTTTTTTTCTTTCTTTTCTTTTCTTTTTTCACCCTCCAAGAGTAAAACTGGATCCTCCTAATGCAACTCTTTTATTGAATGGAAGAAATGTGATTCCTTTTGTGAAGTCATACCTCGAACTTGTGATATCCCTATTACCGTTTTCTTTATTTAAGAAATCCTAGCTACAATATTGCTTTGCCGATGAGCATAAATTTCATAGAAGAGAATTGGATAAATGAAGGAACAATGTGAAGGCATGTAGATTCTATAATCCTACTAACACAACTTTTCTCGACAAATACTCAAATAGCATTGATATGATTCAAAGAGATGGAGTTAGGGTGGTTGAGAAAAGGGGGAATTTTTTTTTAATAGACAATAAAAAAATACGGTCAAGATATTCCACTCATTCCTCTTATTCACATCTTCTATAAGTTGAAAGGTGTTAACAATGTACAAAATTGTTCGGGAAGAAGTTGGAAATGTGTTGAAAAATTTCTACGTTGCATTTGATAATGGTTTTCTTGTAAATTGCTTTGTACCAATAGCATTAAATCGTGTTAATAAGATTTCATTTGCTTAACAACACTTTTTCATGCATTGATTTTTCTTATGGAATCCATTTAATGTACTGCGAACAGGTTGCACCTTACAAGAGGCTGAGGCGAGTAATCTTTCTCAAGAGCATCCCAAAAACTGTTTCAGGAAAAATTCTAAGGAGAGAGCTAGCTGCGAAAGCGGGAACTCTGCGGAATGAGGTTGATACGATAACACATTCGAGACTGTAGATAATTGTATATCCCTTCATGTGCACGTACTACTTTGATTTTATCTATAGCCTAATTGTGGTATGTCTCATATCTGCAAGCTGTACGAAGCTTTTAGCTTCCACGTCTTACAATTCAAAGAAAATTTTATTACTTGGGGTTCGATGCTTGGTTATTTTGACAACAAAATGAATCTCCATATATTTTGCTTTCTTTCTTTTGAAGGGCTTAAATTCTTTCTCATAGCCTGTAACAACAGTATGGAGGTTTTGTTGGGATTGGGGTGTCAACCAACGCCCGTTGTTGCAGCGAAACTAATAGAACAATGAGGAAGTCGAAGTAGACGAGACGAATAAATTGAGCAAGCAAGTAGATCCACCAAACTAACACAAACACACCGATGACTTATCCCGGTTAGCTTTTACATAATCCGGGAAAAAATATAGGGAGATCTGATATTCAACTAGAAGAGATTACAAGGAGTTATTGATTCACTCAATATAAGGAATTAAACTCACTCCCCAAGAACTATCTCTCTTTCGAGTCTCTCTTTGCAATGGAGAAAAAAATCTATGAAGTGTATTTCCTCTCATATTGAAGGAGTTTACAATATATATAGAAGAATAGAGAAAAAACCTAGGTCTGATTTTGATTCTCAGTCATCCGATATAATCTGAAAAAGAAGTAACTGAATAGGAGCCGCACGATCTAACTTGGAGTTAAAGATTGGGCTGAAACGACCGAACAAATCGAAGCCCAAAAACGAACACAGCGCCGCGGGCGGTCGACCGTCCAACCAGACCGGTCGACCGTACCACTCTTTGACAATCCCTGTACTACGAACGGTCGAGGAGTGCGGTCGACCGCAACATGGGACAGTCGATCGCAACTATACCTGCACCTTGCTGCTGCTGTTTTCCCTTCTACTCACTTCGACGCTTCGACCTCTGTGCTTCATATTACTTTCTTCTAATATGAACAATGAGTATACAAGACACAATCCTAATAGGTTTTATGTGCTGCGAACAGATTGTGGGGGTAAAAGCAACTAATATGGGTAATACCATTCGAGGATTAAGAATTTCCAAAGTATTGCTCAAGCATTCTCAACCACTAACCCAAACAACAGTACTGCTCAACAGGGTCGGCCCTGAGTTCCCGAGGGCCTGAGGCGAAAACTTCAAAGGCCCAAATAATTATTTTTGTGAGCCCTTAGTAAAAAAAAAAATTTCGCGCGAAATACATTTCTGTATTTATAAGAGAATACAAATTTGGGGTCTCAAAAATTACAAAAAATTTGAGGCTTGAGGCGGCCACCTCACCTGCCTGAAGGGGGCAGCCCTGATAATGACTAAGGAGCTTTGACAATTATGTTAATTACACTATATGCATCCAGGAGAACTAAAATTATTCTTTTGCGGCATTTGATAATTTAACTAAGAGCTCCATTCATTAATTCTACAGCTTTGAGCTATCTAATTCCATTTGAGTGTCTAGAAGTTTGAGTTAATTTGTTCTCCGAGTTTACATCGTTTGGTTGTAACTATGATCAGTGTCTTATACTTGAACACCCTATGTTCTAAGATACATTAGACTGTAGATTACAGTCAAGTTTATTTAGGATTTGTTGTGTGTTTGTATAATTAATGCCAACATTTAACACTCAAGTAACTTATCTTTCTAATTATAATGTTCCATGTGCCCCGTCCCCCGTATGTGAGGCGGCCGCCTCAGGCCACCAATTTTTTTACAATTTTGGAGGCCGCCAAATTTATATTCTCCTTATAAATATATATACGTATTTTATGCATAAAAAATTTATATTGTAATTAGGAATTTCTACAAATAATTATATGGGTTTGCATGTGTCCCACCAATTTATATTTCTATAACTAATTATATAGGAATACATCTCTACAAATAATTATATAGGAATAGGACTTAACATTTCTATAAAGAAAGTATTTCAAGTACTTGAAAAGTTGTAAATTGAAACTATTGAAAAGAAAAGGATTTAAGTACAAATTGTTGGATAATGATTGTTGTGTTTACCAGTAGATATGTAGCAATACTGATCATGTGGGAACAATGAAGTCCTATTCTATAAATATTTCTTAATCATGCTTATTTTGATAATTATATATTAAATCAGTATTATTTAAATAAATTGCCCTTAAAATATCTATACATTATAATATACCATCATTTTAAATGGGGGGCCCACAAGTGACGGAGTCACAAATGGCTACCATGCTTAAAGTTTTTGTACTCCCATTGACGTGTTTAACCGTTTTGGCTGCAGAAGTACTTGAAAAGTTGTAAATTGAAACTATTGAAAAGAAAAGGATTTAAGTACAAATTGTTGGATAATGATTGTTGAGTTTACGGTAGATATGTAGCAATAATGATCATGTGGGAACAATGAAGTCCTATTCTATAAATATTTCTTAATCATGCTTATTTTGATTATTATATATTAAATCAGTATTATTTAAATAAATTGCCCTTAAAATATCTATACATTATAATATACCATCATTTTAAATGGGGCCCACAAGTGAGGGAGTCACAAATGGCTACTACAAACCCAGAACTTGTCAACAGAAAAGGAATCGACAATATTTTCCAACAATATGGCTACTTTTTAGAGCATCCACAGTCGTTCATGCCAATTTTTGGGTATATAGCAATTTAGAAATAGGAAAAAAAGAATGTTGCTGCAGTCGTTAAAAGCTAAAATATAGCCGGACGGCAGATTATTATCCGTCCATTAAGAATGACGGAGGATTATCGTCTGTTCCAAAAGTTTTTTTTTAATTTTTTTTTTTTTTAAATGCACTAGAAGACAAAATAAAAAAAAAAAAAAAAAAACAAGAACAGGCCAGGGACGGGAGATTATCTCCCGTCATTTTGGCCAATGACAATGACGTGTACCAATAGTTTGAAGTTTAAAAAAAAAAAAAAAAAAAAAAAAGAGAAAATTGGCAACGGACGGAAGATTATATGCCGTCAATTTCAAATGACGGTGTATAATCCCCCGTCGGCCAATCAGATCGTTTTTTGAATTTTTTTTTTTTAAAAAAATGTTTCGGACGGGATATAATCTACCGTCAATTTCCTTGGACGGTGTATAATAGGCCGTTGGTTGACTTTTTTTTTTTTTTAAAAGCTTCTTAATCATTGGACTTGTACGAGACGGAAGATTATCTTCCGTCAATTGGTTCGGACGGAAGATAATAATGCGTTAGCTATATTTTCCATTTGGCCAGATCGTCTGCTATATTTGGCACGCAACTGTTCATCGTACACCCAAATTTTGGGTTTTTAGACAACGACTGCAGCTCGATTTTTTCTATATTTTCCAAATTTTGGGTATATAGCAAACGACTGTGGATGCTCTTAAGGCCTTCTCTCTGTCAACACTTCTAGAAACTGCAATCGACAATATTTTCTCAGATGATCCCCCATATTCGATCACTTCGTCAGTTCTCTAAGCAGCTAACTTACCCATCTAATGTACCATTTTTTCTCAAGTAAAAGAAGCTTCATCTATATAATAAAACACAAAATAAATCTATCAAGTGGTTCACCTTGAATTGAAATAAAATTAACGGTTCAGATTTATTCTCTCAAAATATATTTTCTTCCAAAAAGTTTTTCCCCCAAAACAAAAAAACTAATTACTTTATTACCCACTCTCTTCTCTTTTCACTTTTTCATATTTCTCTCTTTATCTCTCTCTCCCTCTCTCTCATTATTTCTTTATTTACTTAAAAATTTAGATTTTCCATATTTCAGGTTTGTAAATTTTCAAAATTCTTATGCTTTAATTTTGATCATGTTACATTGAAAATAACAAATATCTCTTTAACAGTTAAATTTCATCATTTTCCACCTTTAAAGTTCTAAGAAGTTGGATTTTACGCCCCCATTTATAATTATTTTTCAACATAGATTTATGAAAATATGGACTTTTATTTACAACTAATTATTGTCATACGATTCAAACTTCAGCGACATAATTGTTGTTTTACTGTTTACAGGTCTTTTCGTGTGCTGTATCGTTCCGAAAACGTGTCGTAGGCACGTGCACACGGATAAATCTAGTACTTCTATGAGGTTTATTTACTATACAGGTGATATGGCTAAAAATAGGGTTAAATCGGAACCGTCCAAATCGGGCGCGAATCTCAAAGCTTGGAGGCAAAATGGTAATTTTACCTATAAATGGGTCCGAAGCGGGTACTGGGTCTTCTCTTGGGAAAACCCAACAGCCCGCGAACGGGCCCATCTCAACTGGGTACGGATTTCAATCCGCAGCGAACCCGGTCCAGCAGAATAGAATTAAGGATTCTGATCAATCCTAATCAACAGCCCTAATTCGTATCTATCCTTTCACTAGAAATTAGGGATTACATTCCTAATCTAATCCTAGGGATCACATTCCTAATCTGATCCCAAAGGCGGTTATAAATACCCCCCGTCCACCACCATTAAGAGGTAATCGATCTTTTGTAAATTTACGCTCTCTCATAATCTTTCCTGATTACTGACTTGAGCGTCGGAGGGTGCGTCGCCGGGATCAACCCCGGTGTCTAGCACTTTTTGCAGGTGAACGGCGGGAGTCAGCGGTCAAACTCCAGCGGAAGAAGTTAATTAAGGTTTGATTATTCAGTTTTCCTAAGAATCCACAAATACTATCTGTTTGCCCCCACACCAGATTCAGCGGTAACAGATTGGCACCGTCTGTAGGAAATAATAAATAGCAGCCTTTCCTCTTCCCGTTGGTCAGATCCTACCCAGCCATGCCTCCAAAGAAACTTAGATCTAGGGGGTCCAACCGTGGACCAACTCCTCAACAAGAGAACCCCCTAGAAACGGTCCAGCCACAGAGACTCCCTCCTCAACCCAACCAAGCCCTGCAGCAGGACCAACTTCCTCCTCAGAATCTTCAACCCCCTCACGGCCAAACCGGTCCCCAGAACGCTAGTGCGGGGGTCTCCCGTCCTAATCCTCAGAAACAACCTCTCCAACATGACCACATCTCCGTACACAATCCCTCTACCGATTCCATGGCATCCCACAACCCCCAAGCTTTCGATGACCTTCGCAACACCATCCTCAATCGGCAGAAGGAAGAGGATCTTCGCTGCCGTTTGGATGAAAGGCGGGCCCGAGAGGGAGCCTCCCGCCAACAACGTCCAAACGAGCGATCTCCTCATCCCCGAGACTACAGAAGGTCCCCTCCTCATAAGAGAAGACCTCACTCTCCTGCTGGTCGGCAACCTCCGAGGAACGATGATGCACCCATCACTCGTGCCGAGTTCCAGCAATTCCAAACAACCATCTTACGAGCCCTCAATCTTCGACCCAACAACAACAATGCTCAGAGGATCCCCACTCCTCCTCCGGTCCAAAGTCCTAGCCGACGATCCCTCTCTCCTCCCCAAGCTGCTAGCAACCCCCAACACATTCCTAGTCCTCGCCACTCCCGGAGCTACTGCCGTCGCAGCCCCCGCTCTCCCTCGTTCGAAGACGAGTCCAGAGGCTCGTTTGATTACCGTCGAAGGGATGACACTGTCTACCGTCGTCTCCACGAAATGGAGAGGCACTTGGGTCAACTAGACAGAGAAGAAGAGCCTAGAGGAAGGACCCTCCGTCCGAGCCGACCTCCTTTCTCTCGAACCATCATGGAGGTGCCCGTTCCAATAGGCTTCAAGCCTCCACAATTCGAGACTTATTCTGGGGAGTCTGATGTGTCGAATTTATATACAAATATTTGTACTCATTTACCTATTAAAATAGCTTGTTTTCGCTGATATTGTCTATAATTCATCTTATTTCTATATGATTTCATTTAATTAATTATTTTTGAAGAAATAATATTTTTGATGCAAAAAGTAAAGATTTGTGGAAAAAAATCAACAAACAAAGTAAAATAATTGATTTATCATTTTTTTATTGTTTTGTTGACTTAAAAGTGTGAAAAATAATTTGTAAAAGGATTTTTATACGCGAATATGATTTATAGTTAGTTTAATTCATTTTAAACTAATTAAATTTATTTTATTTAAAAATCCTAATTTCTGGTATTATTTTGTGTATACAGAAGCACGTGGTGAGCAGAAAAGACAGAAAAGAAGGAAAGAGAAACAAATAAAATTCTGCATTATAAAAGGAATGAAATAAAGAAAGTGGGAGGACTATTCTGCAAAAAAGTGAAAACCCTAAACTCCTCTCCGTTCTCTATAAATACAAATCAAAAGAGAGAGTAAAAAGTAGGAGGTGACGGCTGACCAAATAAAAAAGAAAAAAATAAAATAAAAAGAAAAGAAAGTCAGAGAGAGAGAGAGAGAGAGATTCGAACTCTCCCACTGTCTCCTGACTCTCCTGGCGTACAGTTCGAAGAGATAAAAGAAAGAGAAGCAGCAGTGATTCAAGAAGCAAGAGAGAGAGAGTGGCGTTTTCCTCTTCTTTGATCTGACCGAACCACACACCAGAGCGACAGCGACAAGAAGGCTGACGTGGCGTGCGGAACGAAGCAGACTTCGACTGACGCGACAGCTGCGATCGAGGCATTCTGCTGCCGATCTGACTCGGCGACAGACCCAGCTGACGTGGCACATCTGGATTTGGGACACGCGGCCCGACAACGGCAGTGTGACAGACTGATACGTTGATTGACGGCGCGTGACAGCAACATTTTGGCTCCGACTTTTGAGACAGAAAAGTGGTTTGACTTAAATTTTGTATTCCTTTATCTTTTCTTCTCTATATTTTTGATGCAATCCCAAACAACTATGAACTGAATTTATTGTTCTAGAGGCTAAGGTGTAGCCAAGTTTTGTAGAACACAAATTTTAATTTCTTATTATTACCCTATCTTTCCTGATTGTGTTTTAATTTTTTATTATTTATGCGTACAACATGGTGGATAGACATTTGTATGATTTTTCAAATCATGAAGAGACCGAACAGGTAATTTGTGATTAATAAAAATTAGGACCGTATATTGGAGGACGTGACCGTTAAGAAATCCAATTTCCCAATTAATAATTTGGTGGATAGACGAATGATTAATTGAGAATAATTTTTAGACTACGTTGATAGAGTGGTTAATATCTTTAGGATTTTGGTCGACAATTTGGGAAAGATAATATTTTTTACAAGGAATAAAATTTGTGTGTGTGATAAACGAGGTGAACCAAGAGCCCTAGAAGTAATTTTACCAATAAACAAAGTACAAAAGCTTCAAAGTTTCACAGCCCTCTCCCTCTTCACCAATTTAGTTAATTTTAGTTAGATTAATTTAATTTAGTTATTTTATCCTTAATTAAATTCGATTTTCCAAATAGTGATTCATCTAGCGATATCGGTACTCAGTAAAATATCTAGTCCCTGTGGGTTCGACACTCTACTCATCTATCTATATTACTTGTGCGATTTTGTACACTTGCAAATTCAACATCAAGTTTTTGGCGCCGTTGCCGGGGACTAGTTATTCTTTTATTGATATTGACAATTGCTAGATTATTGCTAATTTGGATTTTTTTTTTTGTAATTATTTTTATTTTATTATCATTTTACATCTTTATTTTCCTTTGACTAACTTTTACTTTTTTATTTTATTTTTCTTATTTTAGTTTTTTTAGTTTTTCTATTTTTTTTTTCTTTCTTTTTCCTTTTTTTTTCTTTTTTGATACTTACATTTCAGGACATACACTTGCATTATCATGGCGAACGATGAAAATAGGCCTTTGAGAGACTATGCTATGCCCTCAATTTATGAGTCAAGCATAAAGAAGCCGGTTATTGAAGCTAACGATTTTGAAATTAAACCGGCGATGATTCTATTGATTCAACAGACTGTTCAATTTTGGGGACTACCACACGAGGATCCTTACGCTCACATTGCAGATTTTCTAGAAATTTGTGACACTTTCAAGCATAACGGTGTATCGGACGATGCAATTAGATTAAGACTCTTTTCTTTTTCATTACGAGATAAGGCGAAGGCTTGGCTACATTATCTACCACCCGGTAGTATTACTACTTGGGAGGGACTTGCACAAAAATTTCTAGCCAAGTATTTTCCTCCAGCAAAGACAGCAAGGCTAAGAAAGGACATTTGCACATTTATGCAATTTGAGACTGAGTCTTTGTATGATGCATGGGAAAGGTTTAAAGAGTTATTGAGAAAGTGTCCTAATCATGAACTACCAAAATGGCTGCAAATGCAAACATTCTATAATGGTCTGGGAGTTATACATAGATCTATGGTTGACGCAGCAGCAGGTGGTGCACTGATGAGCAAAACTTACCAAGCAGCCTATGATCTTTTAGAGGAGATGGCATCAAATCATTACCAGTGGACTTCAGAGAGAACGATGCCAAGAAAAGTGGCTAGAATTTTTGAACTTGATCCTTTTTCTACTTTAAATGCAAAAAATGATATTTTATATAAACAAGTAGAAAATATGAATTTTAATATTTTTCAATCTAATATGATTTGTAATCTTTGTGCAGGAAATCATGCAAGTTCGGATTGTCAAGTGGGGAACCCTTTTGCTCCATCAAATGCCGTACATGGAAATTTTGTGTCAAACTTTCAAATGCAAAATAATCATTATGCAAACACATACAATTCAGGATAGAGAAACACCCCCAATTATCCATGGAACTACAATCAAGAAGCAGTTATACCACCTCAAATTTTTCCACAACAAGAAAAGAAGCCGACGCTTGAAGATATGTTTGAGCACTACATACAAAAGACAGATTTAGCAATTCAAAATGTTGCAAATTCAACTTCGGCTTCCATTCACAATCTTGAGGTACAAATTAGTCAATTTTTAAATATTATTAATGACAAAACTGCAGGAACATTACCAAGCAACACAGTTGTCAATCCCATGGAAGATTTCAATGCAATAACACTAAGCAGCGGGAGGACAATTGAGCAACCACAAGAAGAAAATGAAGAACATGATGTGGTTGAAAAGCAAAGAGAGATTGAACAAATTGTGGAGGAACAAATTCAGCATGAGCAAGTAACTTTTAATATTTTTAATTCCATAAATTTTCCTCCTGAAGAACAGTCATCTATTCAAGTAAGTGAAACTCATTTAATTTTGGGCGAGAAAAATAAGGCTAAATGTGAAAAATCACCAATTGAAGTATGTCCAACAAATTCAACAAATTTTGAGCCGCAAAAAGAAAATATTTTTGAACATGTTATGTATTTGGATGCTGAATCTTCAATTTATTCATTTTTGCAGCATAAATTTAAAGAGGTGGGGGAATCAAAGACATCAGCATCACGAAGGAAACGCCTCAAATTGGAACTTGAACCTGATCCACATCTGAAGAGGAAAATTAGAAAAGATGTGTTAATGTTGTTGGATCTAGGCGTTACTTAACCATCTCACCCCCATGTCTGGCTGAAGACTTAAAACTTAGCGCTTCTTGGGAGGCAACCCATGTTTTATTTTATTGCATTCAGTTTTTATTATCTTTTAGTTTATTTTATTTTAATTTTTGATTTTATTTTGTAGTTTGCATCAATTTTAAAAGTCGCCAAACGGAGCTGTTTTGAACACCTGCATTGATGGCTGTTTTCGAGCAGTTTAGAGTCAAAATCTGGAAAACTGATTCAAAGAGAAGTTGTAGACAATTGTCTTAGCTTTCCAGCAAAAAAAAATTCAGCCCATTTCGACATCTACAGCTCCAGATATCGCCAAAATACTGAAGGCTGCGCGTGCAGAAATTTAAAGACGAATCAGGGGAGATATTCTAAACTTTTTGCATTCTTTTTGTTTTTCTTTTTCTTTCCCATTGAGGACAATGTGACATTTAAGTTTGGGGGGAAGGTTTACAAATTCATTTTTATTTTTAATTATTTTTGAAAAGAAAAACAAAACAAAAGGATTATAATTGGGCTCACCATTACACTTTTGAGTTCTTTATTGTGAGAAGCATTGAAACAATTTTTTTTGGGATAAACAATTTTTTTTATAAAGCAATATTAAGCATACTTATTTACTTTAGGATTATTGAGTTTCAAAATTCCTTACAAAATTGTGTGGGTCATGCTATTATATATAAAAAAAACAAATGTGATGCTTTTTCTTGTGATTATCTCCTTTAATCTAGTCCTAAACAGAGTTTAAGTAAATAGAGTAATAATGAAAAAAAAAATTAATATGAATAAAGTCAATCTACTCCAATGTTTTGAGTTGCTTAGTAACTAGGGGTATTCATCACAAATGTCTACACTTACGTAGAACAGCAACTTGAAATATGAGTATGCAAAGCACTTTAAGTTTGTGACTTGTTGAGTAACCGGGTGAATTCATCACAAATGTTTTGCATTCGCGTCAAAAGGCAAGTGACAACTTTAAAAAAAAAAAAAAAAAAAAAAAAAAAAAAAAAAAAAAAAAAAAAAAAAACTCTAGTTTGCTACTCGGTTTGTAGTAGAGAGAAGGGATAATCACAGATTGAGTTGTTGCATACTATAATTACATTAATTGCATGACAAATGCGATTTTTTTTTTGGGAATTATGAATAAATAATTGCACTGGAGAAAGTGGGTATGCTTAGTTTTACTTTATTTGCAATTGTTTATATTTTTAATTGTAATTTTGATGCTTGCATGATAAGATTTCTTGGTGTGATGGGTTGTGTCTACTATTATTATTCCCTTGTTCATGATTCTACTTTTTGCTCGAGGACAAGCAAAATCTTAAGTTTGGGGTATTTGATGTGTCGAATTTATATACAAATATTTGTACTCATTTACCTATTAAAATAGCTTGTTTTCGCTGATATTGTCTATAATTCATCTTATTTCTATATGATTTCATTTAATTAATTATTTTTGAAGAAATAATATTTTTGATGCAAAAAGTAAAGATTTGTGGAAAAAAATCAACAAACAAAGTAAAATAATTGATTTATCATTTTTTTATTGTTTTGTTGACTTAAAAGTGTGAAAAATAATTTGTAAAAGGATTTTTATACGCGAATATGATTTATAGTTAGTTTAATTCATTTTAAACTAATTAAATTTATTTTATTTAAAAATCCTAATTTCTGGTATTATTTTGTGTATACAGAAGCACGTGATGAGCAGAAAAGACAGAAAAGAAGGAAAGAGAAACAAATAAAATTCTGCATTATAAAAGGAATGAAATAAAGAAAGTGGGAGGACTATTCTGCAAAAAAGTGAAAACCCTAAACTCCTCTCCGTTCTCTATAAATACAAATCAAAAGAGAGAGTAAAAAGTAGGAGGTGACGGCTGACCAAATAAAAAAGAAAAAAATAAAATAAAAAGAAAAGAATGTCAGAGAGAGAGAGAGAGAGAGATTCGAACTCTCCCTCTGTCTCCTGACTCTCCTGGCGTACAGTTCGAAGAGATAAAAGAAAGAGAAGCAGCAGTGATTCAAGAAGCAAGAGAGAGAGAGTGGCGTTTTCCTCTTCTTTGATCTGACCGAACCACACACCAGAGCGACAGCGACAAGAAGGCTGACGTGGCGTGCGGAACGAAGCAGACTTCGACTGACGCGACAGCTGCGATAGAGGCACTGTGCTGCCGATCTGACTCGGCGATAGACCCAGCTGACGTGGCACATCTGGGATTTGGGACACGCGGCCCGACAACGGCAGTGTGACAGACTGATACGTTGATTGACGGCGCGTGACAGCAATATTTTGGCTCCGACTTTTGAGACAGAAAAGTGGTTTGACTTAAATTTTGTATTCCTTTATCTTTTCTTCTCTATATTTTTGATGCAATCCCAAACAACTATGAACTGAATTTATTGTTCTAGAGGCTAAGGTGTAGCCAAGTTTTGTAGAACACAAATTTTAATTTCTTATTATTACCCTATCTTTCCTGATTGTGTTTTAATTTTTTATTATTTATGCGTACAACATGGTGGATAGACATTTGTATGATTTTTCAAATCATGAAGAGACCGAACAGGTAATTTGTGATTAATAAAAATTAGGACCGTATATTGGAGGACGTGACCGTTAAGAAATCCAATTTCCCAATTAATAATTTGGTGGATAGACGAATGATTAATTGAGAATAATTTTTAGACTACGTTGATAGAGTGGTTAATATCTTTAGGATTTTGGTCGACAATTTGGGAAAGATAATATTTTTTACAAGGAATAAAATTTGTGTGTGTGATAAACGAGGTGAACCAAGAGCCCTAGAAGTAATTTTACCAATAAACAAAGTACAAGAGCTTCAAAGTTTCACAGCCCTCTCCCTCTTCACCAATTTAGTTAATTTTAGTTAGATTAATTTAATTTAGTTATTTTATCCTTAATTAAATTCGATTTTCCAAATAGTGATTCATCTAGCGATATCGGTACTCAGTAAAATATCTAGTCCCTGTGGGTTCGACACTCTACTCATCTATCTATATTACTTGTGCGATTTTGTACACTTGCAAATTCAACATCAGAGTCCGACCCCGTGGACCACATCAAAAGCTTTAAGACCCTCATGCTAATCCACCAAGCTTCTGATGCTCTGCTGTGCAAAACCTTCCCCGCTACTCTCAAGGGTCCGGTCCGAAAATGGTACTCTCGCCTCGCCCCATCCTTAATATTTTCCTTCGAGCAATTCGAGACCCTCTTCGTCACCCACTTCGTGAGTAGCCGCCGAACTGAGAAGACCAGCATTTCGCTACTCTATCTCAACCAGAAGAAGGGTGAGAAGCTGAGAAACTATGTGAAAAGGTTCACCGCGGAAGCCAGGTCCATCGCTTCCCTCGACCAGTCGGTTGCTGCAGCAGCATTCCAGTCGAATGTCCTCAACACCAGCCTTCGGTCCTCCCTCGCCAAGAAGCCCCCGCAGAACTTCTCCGACCTCCTTCTTCGAAGCGAGAAGTATATCCAGGCAGAGGAAGCTGAGCATCGCCCCACCTTTGATGGGTCTTCCTTCGGAACCAAAAGAAAGGCAGGCGAAGAAGAGGGAGCCAAGAAGCTCCAGAAGGACAATGGCAGACAGCGCCGCCTAAACCCCAGATTCGAAAAATTCACTCCTCTTAACGCCAACATTTCCACTATTCTCATGGAGGTTGAGAAGGAAGGGGTAATACCTCATGTCCCGAAGATGAACACCCCTGGCAAGAAGAGGAACAAAGAGAAGTGGTGCCGCTATCACCGAAACCATGGCCACGACACCAATGATTGCCGGGCCTTAAAAAACGAGATTGAGGCCCTCATCCAAAGGGGACAGCTGGCCAAATTTGTGTGAAAAGACCGGACCGATCCTCTTCCTCTCTCTCGGGGGGCTAACAAGCGTCCTGAACGATGCGATGAAACTCCAGAGTTCAAAGAGGAATGCATCCTACATCTCATCCATGGAGGCCCCATGGGAGGCACCTCCAACTCCTCTCGAAAGGCTTTCATAAGAAAAGTCAACTCAGTACATGGCATGCCCCCCACCAAAGGCCTAGGAGTATCGGTCACTTTTGCAGATGAAGACCTTGAGGGTATCCGGACCCCCCATTGTGACGCACTAGTCATTAACCTCCATATGGCGAATTTTAAATCAGAGAGGATCCTGGTGGACAATGGCAGCTCCGTTAATATCCTCTTCCTCGCTGCTTTCAAAGGGCTCAAACTATCTTGGGACAGACTTAAGTCGGCCGGCTACACACTCCATGGGTTCACGGGAGTGCCAGTGACTATTGAAGGGGTGATCACCCTCGACGTAACCGCTGGCAAAACTCCTACTACCCGAACGGAGCCGATGGACTTCATGGTCGTCGACATCCCCATTGCTTATAATGTGATCCTAGGCCGACCCGGCCTAGCTGCACTCAAAGCCGTCCCTTCCGCTTATCACCTCAAGATGAAGTTCCCCACCCGGGCAGGAGTAGGAGAAGTAAGAGGCAGTCAGGAAATGGCCCGCAAATGCTACATGATCTTTACTGGGGGTCCAGTCCTCTCTCTCGAAACTCTTGAAATCCCCCAAGATGGTGTCCGACCAACGTCCGAGCTGGTGGATGAATTGGAGGAAGTGCTCTTCTCTGAGCAAGATCCGAACTGCAAGTTCTTTATCAGCAAGACCCTCCCATCTGCCCTAAGCTCAGACATAGTCCAATGTATTAGAAAGAACCGTGACCTCTTCGCATGGTCGGCTGCCGACATACCAGAAATCTCCGAAGAGCTCCTCGTCCACCACCTGAGTGTTGCACCGGGGTTCAAACCGGTTCAACAGAAGAGGCGCAAATTTGCTCCCGAGCGCCAACAAGCTATAAAAGAATAGGTGGACAAGCTCCTTAAGGCTCGGTTCATACAGGAGGTCAATTATCCCGAATGGCTCTCAAATGTTGTGATGGTAAAGAAAGTCAACGGGAGCTGGAGAATCTGCATCGATTTTACCGACCTGAATAAAGCATGCCCCAAAGATCCATTCCCTCTTTCAAGCATCGACACCCTGATTGATGCCACTTTGGGCCATGAGCTTCTCAGCTTCATGGATGCTTTCCCTGTATACAATCAAATCTGTATGTTCCCCCCGGATATCCCGAATACCTCCTTTATTACCGATCAGGGCCTCTACTGCTACAGGGTGATGCCTTTCGGGTTGAAGAATGTAGGTGCCACCTATAAACGCCTCGTTAACAAAGTCTTCCGAAATTAGATCGGCCGCAACATGGAGGTGTATGTTGATGATATGCTTGTGAAGGGCATCCGTGGGGCCGATCATGTCACCGATCTGCAGGTGGCGTTCGATGTATTAAGGAAACATCATATGAGGCTCAATCCGAACAAGTGTGCGTTCGGAGTCTCGTTGGGAAAATTCCTAGGCTTCATGGTCAGCCAAAGAGGGATCGAAGCCAACCCCGAGAAGATCAAAGCCATACTGGACATGGCTCCTCCTAAAAATATGAAAGAAGTTCAGAAACTAACCGGGCGCCTCGCAGCTATAGGGCGCTTCCTTTCCAAGTCAGGGGAGAAGTGTCTTCCCTTCTTCAAGGCTCTCAGGGGGGCTAAGGGCTTCGAATGGGGTCAACAACAGCAGGAGTCGTTCGATCAGCTTAAAGCCTATCTAGTCAACCCCCCTCTCCTCAGCAAGCCTATCCCCGGAGAAACACTCTATCTCTGCTTAGCTGCCTCCGAACAAACCCTCAGCACTGTCTTAGTGAGGGAAGAAGACAAGGCTCAGAATCCCATCTATTACGTAAACAAGGTACTTTGTGATGCCGAGCTTCGTTATCCAAGGCTAGAGAAGATGGCATACGCCTTGGTTATGGCAGCTAGGAAGCTTCACCCATATTTCCAGTCCCACTCGGTGGTCGTTCTTACCGACCAGCCACTGAAGCAAGTCCCGCACAAGCCGGAGGCCTCTGGCCGTCTCATGAAGTGGTCGATCGAGCTGAGCCAGCATGATATATCATACCAAACCCAGGCCGCGATCAAAGCTCAGGCCTTGGCTGAATTCATTGTCGAGAACACTATCCCCGAGGTCAGTCGAGAAGCAAATGGGCCTCCTATCTAGTCGGTATATATAGACGGATCCTCTTGCACCGAAGGAAGCAGAGCCGGGATCATTCTGGCAGGCCCAGATGACTTCGTTCTTCAATACTCCCTCCGCATCAACTTCAAGGCCTCCAACAATGAAGCGGAGTATGAAGCCCTTATAGCCGGTCTCGGAATGGCCCGCAAAGCATGGGCACAATGCCTCCGTATATTTGGTGACTCTCAGCTAGTCATGAATCAAGTCTTGGGTGAGTATGAAGCGCGAGATGACCGAATGGCTAAGTATCTGGCCAAGGTCCAAAATCTCATGGCTCTATTCGAAGAGGCACTTATTCGGCGAATCCCCAGGGAGGAAAATGCCTAAGCAGATGCCCTCTCCAAGTTAGCCTCTTTCTCCCTCCAAGGTATCGAGCAGACCGTCCTGATTGAAGTGCTCCTGAGGCCAAGCATAGAAGAAGAAACTTCCAATTCGATGGAGTCACTGCCGGTTCAACTTCATGATGATTGGATGAAACCCCTGGTAGAATTTCTAAGGGATGGGCTCCTCTCCAAAGATCCTAAGGAAGCTCGTCGAGTCAGAACCAGAGCGGAGCGGTACACCCTTGTTGAGGGAATCTTGTACAAACGCTCCTTCATACAAGTTGACGGTAGACCTTATCTGAGGTGCCTCTCCCCCGAACAAGCCACATACGCCTTGCAAGAGCTTCACGAAGGCATAGGCGGAGCACATTCAGGGTCCGGATCCCTTGCCGGAAGGTGTTGAATTATGGATATTTTTGGCCTACCCTCCTACAAGATGCCGAGCGACATGTTCGACAATGCAGCTCTTGTCAAAAGTTTTCCAACATTCGTTGCCTGCCCCAAGCTCACCTCTCTTCCTTATCAAGTCCGATCCCTTTCGCAATGTGGGGGATGGATTTACTAGGGCTGTTTCCACCAGCTCCCGGCCAACTCAATTTTTAGTCGTGGCAATCGACTACTTCTCGAAGTGGATAGAGGCCGAGCCCTTGGCTACGATCATCGAGAACAAAGTCCTTCAGTTCTTCTGGAAGAGCATCATCTGCAGGTTCGGTGTCCCTCGGGTCCTCATAACCGACAATGGAACACAATTTACAGGGGTCGCATTCCGAGCTCTATGTGAAGACCTCGCCATCCAACAATGCTTCTCCTCCATCTCCCACCCACAGTCAAATGGCCAAGTAGAAAATGCTAATCGGCAAATCCTCTCCGGTATTAAGAAGAGACTGGATAAGTCCGCTAAAGGCTTATGGGTAGATCAGCTCCCTAACGTACTATGGAATTACCGCACTACGAAACGGACCCTCACAGGAGAGTCGCCGTTCAATCTCACCTATGGGTCCGAAGCTGTGATCCCCCTGGAAGTCGGTGTACCCTCTCCTCGCCTAATTGCTTATGAAGAAGAGCAGAATGCCAGAGAGCTTCGGGCAAATTTGGATTTGATTGATGAGCTCCGTGAAAGAGCTTCGAGCCGCCAGCAAAGCTACTGAAGGAGGATCGAGCTGGCCTACAACAAGAGAGTCCGTCCCACCAACCTCAAAGAAGGGGACCTGGTCCTCAGAAAGTTAGCTATCTCATTCCCCAGACAGAAGAGTAAACTAGCTCCAAATTGTGAAGGACCTTACAAGATCACTAAGGTGGTCCAGCTCAGAACTTACCGTCTAGAAGACCTTGAAGGAAAGGAGATTCCCAGGACTTGGAATGCCGACCATCTCTTGAAGTACCAAGAGAGCGCATGAACGCCACTCCTAGTACCGTCAGATGTCGAACCGTTCTTTTCCCTTCACTTGTATTTTACTTTTGCTTCTTTATTTCTCCAATGTAATAACGGCTCGCAACTTAGAAGTAGCCGACTATTAGTTTTCAATAAAGAATATTTTTCTTCATATCTTACTTGTGAATTACTTGTATCTCTCTGTTTTTACCTTCTTTATACTCAAACGACGAGTTCGGAGTCCAACACTTGGCTTGACTCCGCTTCACAAGCTCGCTCTTAAGCGAGCTAGAAGTGGTTCGCCATTCGGAATTGCTCCCACAACCGTTGAAACATACTCAAACGACGAGTTCGGAGTCCAACACTTGGCTCGACTCCGCTTCACAAGCTCGCTCTTAAGCGAGCTAGAAGTGGTTCGCCATTCGGAATTGCTCCCACAACCATTGAAACATACTCAAACGACGAGTTCGGAGTCTAATACTTGGCTTGACTCCGCTTCGCAAGCTCGCTCTTAAGCGAGCTAGAAGTGGTTTGCCATTCGGAATTGCTCCCACAACCGTTGAAACAATCTCCAACGATGAGTTCGGAGTCCATCACTTGGCTCGACTCTGCTTCGCAAGCTCGCTCTAAGCGAGCTAGAAGTGGTTCGCCATTCGAAATTGCTCCCATGACTGTTGAAACAAACCCTCGCCTCTTCGTTTCTATGATTAGACGAGATAACCTTTGGTTCTTATGGTTCATTTCAAAATTGGAGTAACCACAGTACGTCTCGGGCGCACAAACTCTGATTTTATTAAAGAAATTTAATGTTATTACAAGACCAAGCTACTACAACAAGGTGCTTCACAAGACCAAGCTACTACAACAAGGTGATATAAAAACTCAAAAGCATAATACAACTCTTTCAGCGCTTCTTCGGGACGAGGATGTTTCGGTTCAGAGAAACACGAGGGCGGCGCCACTTAACCTTTGAGCTCGTCTCTAGACCAACGAACCGAGACGCCTCTTCGGCGCTGCCTCTGACTGTGGCTCCGACCGAGGCTCCGCTAGAGAGATGGCCACACCGCTCTGAGCATCGGCCGGGCTCCGCCGAACGATAGGTGGACAAGTCGCGAGCTCGTAGAAGGAGATCCCCCTCTCACTCTCCTCGCGGGTACACGAAGTGCTTTGGACGTTAACCCTCAAAGGCTGAGGTTTAAGGCGGGCGACTTCCTCCTCGAGTTCGACGATCCTATCCTTCAAAGTATCGTCCTTCACAGATATCTTAAACCAAGGAAGCTTAGCCGAGCCTGCGTCACCAGCACTGTCAGCTATGATACGGCAAAGGTTGGTCACTTCAATGCTTTTGTCGACCGTAACCCTCCTTAATTACTCGA
The DNA here is from genome assembly GCA_017893485.1 of Hemerocallis citrina. Taxonomy (NCBI): domain Eukaryota; kingdom Viridiplantae; phylum Streptophyta; class Magnoliopsida; order Asparagales; family Asphodelaceae; genus Hemerocallis; species Hemerocallis citrina. The sequence goes on from CM030363.1 coordinate 18,656,957, forward strand.
CCTCCGCCATAAGTTCATCACGCTCAGCCGTCAGTTTCCCCATTGCCGAAGTTAGCTCATTTAACTCATCCTCCTTCGCCGAGAGCTCTTCTTCGGTTATTTGCAAATGGCAAACCTCTGCCAGCAGCTCGCTTTTCTCTTTCTCGACGTCGAACAACACCCTCCTGAGCAACTCCACCTCGCCTCCGAGACGAGCTTCGCGAGATCGCGTCCGTAGTTCTACACGAAGGTGAGCTGCCTCGGAGTCCGAACTGAGTTCGACGATCTGAAAGAACGAAGCATATCAACACAAAAAGAAAAAAGACTAAAGGCAGTACTCAACACTTGCCGAACTTCATAGAAATTCCGAGCCCAACACTTGGCCAAATTTCGAAGAAACTATCCCACACTTGGTCAAAACTCGAGTTCGGGCAAAATTTCATTCATGGCAAAAAAGCGGTGACCAGTCCGCTATAAGGCATTACAATGAAAGAAAAAAAAATTATTACAAATGCGAGGGGATCAAAGGTCCACCTGGGCCGATAGCTCGGACACAGGCGCCACGGCAGATGGCCCCTCGCCCCCCCTCGCCCCTGCTTGAGGGTCGGCTGCCACAGTCTCCGGAATGACAGGCACCTCGCCACCCCGCTGCTTGCCCTCCTCTTCTCCTTCCTCCTCTTCGCCCTCCTCCTCGTCGCCTTCTACCTCGCTACCAGGCCACAGCCGGTACCCCACCCTCTCGAAGCTAGGGACCCGATCCTCCACATGGTCGAGCGCTCTCGCGTAAGAAAGCTCCATATTCTTGGCCATGTGGGTCTTCGCCTCGGCTTCGATCTCTTTCCACACCTTCTCCACCGCCTCGGCCTGTCCTGCCTTCACCGCCTCCAAGGCCTTCGCCGCTGCGGCTCTCTCCTCGTCAGCCTTGGCGACCTCCGCAGTGAGCTCCTCCTTCGCTCGCTCCAAGACCGCCCCTAGGTTGGCGAGCCGAGCCTCTAGGGCCTCCGAACGACGTTGCTCCGTGTCGAGCTGCTTCACAGCCCTCGCTCTTTCCACCCGGTCCTTGTCACTGAGGGCCTTCAACTCCCTCTCCTGCTCGGCGAATTCTTGGACGAGGTGGCCGAAGTGACAGGTGGCCTGCAAAAAGTATGAGTTATATCGCAACAAAAGCCGAGCTGTGGACTAAAGAAATTTTCAGAAAGAATCAAGACTCACCGACATAAGCGATCGAGCGATTTCATAGGTATCATCGTTGGTCGTCCCCGCCTTCAGGGCGGCTCGGTCCTTTGGGGTCGCAAGATGCTTGACGGCCTGTATGCACATCTGCGAATCGCCCAAAAAGCCATTGTGGTTCTTCACCCGCCAGTCGGGGACGAACAGCTTCTTGTGTGCCTCAGTCAAGATCTGCTCGGCCTGAGGCGTCAAAGGCAGAGCCTGCAGCGCCAGCGCCACCGAAATAGAGAAGGCCTCACTTGCCGGGGCAGATGGGACAGGGGCAGAAGGGTCGGGAAGGACGGCCACTGACGGAGACGGTGCCTGAGTTGGGTCGGCGGCTACCGAGGGGGCCTTGGTGGGTCGGCCGGACGTGAGACCAGTGCTCGGCCTCTTCCTTTTCCTGCCGTCGGTGACCTTGCTTCGCTCGGACATCATGCCCATGAAATCCATCTTCGGCACCTCTGTTCAGAGCAACAAAAGAACAAGTTAAAAGAATTTACAAGGCATTTGAAGAAAATAATTTACAGTGAGATGTCAGGAGCGTACTCGGGTCGATCGGACTAAGGCCCGACCCGTGTAGCACCTCCTCGGTCATCTCTCTCCAGCTCAACATCGGGAGAGCGATTAGTTTGGCCGCCACCTCCTCCTCGGCAGTTGTCAAAACCGGGTCGACCCTAGCGAACTTCGGCACCTCTGCCTTCCACCGAGTCGGGATACTCAACGGCGAGGGCCCCTTTAATAGAAAGAACTTCTCCTTCCAATTCTTTATCGAATCTGAATTTTCAATTAACTTAATGCCTTGCCGGGGTGACAAGTAATAGCGAGGCTTGAGCTTCGTCATCCAGTTGATTCGATACAAACTCTGGAGGATGACGATGTCCGGCTCGACCTCGGCAATACGGCACTGAAGCACGAAAGCAAGCACGTGGCGCCAAGTGTTCGGCATGAACTGCAATGGGGCCAGACAGTACCAGTGAAGGACCTTCAAGACGAAAGGGTGGAGAGGGAAGCGCAGACCAGCATTTAAGAAGTCGAAGTCGAAGACGCACGTGTCCGATGACAGCTCGGTGTTCGCTCGCATCCCTGGGCCGGGGAGGATCGGCCTATACTCCGGAGGGATGGTGAACCCCTTTCTGATCCGGAGAAGATCCCGCTCGGATAATACCGAAGCGAGATCATCCACCTCGATGACCTCCCTCGGGGTGTTCTCCTCGTAAGTCGCCGAGCGACCAACGATCGCCTTCTCCAGCAGATCGTCGCTGTACTGCCTAATTCCGGCATGACCGGACAGCATGCCGGGGTACCAACCCGACTCGGGGGCTCGCCTCTCAGGCTCCTCAATCTCCTCGACTATCGAAGACCGGGCCATTACTCTCTTCTTCTTCTTCTCGGCCGCAGACGACCCTACTACCTCCTTCCCCTTCCTACGGCTCACTACTTCCCTCCCCTCCTCGGTGCTTCTATCTCCCGAGGACGATGCCTCACTCCCCGAGCTCACTCTTGACATCTCGAATAAATAATCTAAGGCAAAGATGACTGACCTTGATGTGACGTAACCTTGAAGTGACGATCACGGTCGGAAATAGTTTGCTGGAAATTGCCTGGCCTTCACGACAGCTAGCACAACCACCTTGGAGCACAAATCGCCGCTAGCAGAGCAAACTTAGAGCGAAAGTAAAAACTTGGGAGTAAATGTAAGAAATGAGCCATGGGGTGAAGGGGGGTAAGAACTTATAGCCAAAAAGTGACTGTTGGGCTTTCGAAACGTCTAAGGGCCCACTAAGGGAAGGTAAAACGACAAAACGCAAAGCTGCGACGTTTCAGGGGAAAGGCTCGTCGTTTTGCTTAAACACCACCCCTCGACGACTCGTGGCCTGCCGAACCACGAGGCAATCTGACGAGGTGACGAGGTACCGACCTCCACATATGGAGAAAATTACCGCCGAGCCAATTTCACCGTCAAATTGCGTCAAAACATGATGGACGGCTCAGATCACGCCACGCCCACAAAACGACAAGATAACGTTTTCTCATGATCTAAAACTCCAACCTCACGATTCGTGTCATGATGAACGTCCCAGATTAAGCCACGAGTCCCTACTATTCGTTCCGAGCTGCCGAGCCACCGGAGCGCTTAGCCGAGCTACCGAACAGCTTACGCTGAGCCACCGAGCCACTAAGGGCAGAGGACGATGAGCCAAACCACCGGAGTGTTGAGCCAAGCTACCAAACAGCGTACGCTGAGCCACTGAGCTGAGGTGACGAGGTACCGACCCTCACATTTGAAGAAAAATGGCGCCGACCCTCCTCAGCCGTTGGACCTTGTCAAAAAACGTGCTAGAACATGATAGACGGTTCAGATCACGCCACGTCCACAAAACGACAAGATAGCATTTTTTTGGAATTTGCGCCATAGCCGACGCTCCAGATCGTGCCACGTAGCTTGGCAGATCGCCGAGGATTCGAGCCAAGGTGACGAGGTACCGACCCCCACATATGGAGAAAAATACCGCCGAGCCAGTTTCACCGTCGGATCGCCTCAAAATTTGCGAGAAAACATGATGGACGGCTCAGATCACGTCACGTCCATAAAATGACAAGATAGCATTTTTTTTGGAATTTGCGCCATAGCCGACGCTCCAGATCGTGCTACGTAGCTCGGCAGATCGCCGAGGATTCGAGCCAAGGTGACGAGGTACCGACCCCCACATATGGAGAAAAATACCGCCGAGCCAGTTTCACAGTCGGATCGCCTCAAAATTCACGACAAAACATGATGGACGGCTCAGATCACGCCACGTCCTCAAAACGATAAGATAGCATTTTTTTGGAATTTGTGCCATAACCGACGCTCCAGATCATGCCACATAGCTCGGCAGATCGCCAAGGATTCGAGACGAGGTGACGAGGTACCGACCTCCACATATGGAGAAAAATACCGCCGAGCCAGTTTTACCGTCGGATCGCCTCAAAATTTGCGACAAAACATGATGGACGGCTCAGATCACGCCACGCCCACAAAACGATAAGATAGCGTTTTTTTGGGATTTGTGCCATAATGGTCGCTCCAGATCGTGCCACGTAACTCGGCAGATCATTGCGCACCGAGCCGAGGATCCGAACCGAGGTGCCGTGGTGCCGACCCTCACATACGAAGAAAATACTCGCCGAGCTACCTAGGCCATCTGATCCTCCAAAAAATCGTGCTCAGCACTGATAAACGGCCCAGATCGCGCCACGACGTAATTCGGTATTAAAAATAAATTTTTATTTATTAAAATCGTGTTACTTATTTAAAAAATGCGAAAAAATGATTAAAAATTCGGAAAAATTAATTAAAATTATAGAAAATAATTATAAATTCGGGAAAATATTTTTGAGCCCCTGAGTAAATAATTATTGCTTAGAGTGGTTGATTAAGATCCCCGAACGACAAATCAACACTTTGCAAAATTAAATAAGTGATCCGAAAAATAGATAAAAATTAAGGGAAAATGCCAGAAAACCAGAGGAGCTCAAGAACAACTTAGAGCGCGCAACTAACCCAGAAAATCACCATACTGCCTCATACAAAGAATCGAAACATCCCATTTGGACTCCGATACAACTCCGCAAGCCATCAAAACAGTAAAACTACTTCTTAAAGGCTGATCAAACTCAGTCTTCGGGAGTGGGGGGCTCGTGATATGGCTAAAAATAGGGTTAAATCGGAACCGTCCAAATCGGACGTGAATCTCAAAGCCTGGGGGAAAATGGTAATTTTACCTATAAATGGGTTCAAAGCGGGTACTGGGTCTTCTCTTGGGGAAACCCAATAGCCCGCGAACGGACCCATCTCAACTGGGTGCGGATTTCAACCTGCAACGAACCCAGTCCAGTAGGATAGAATTAGGGTTTCTGATCAATCCTAATCAACGGCCCTAATTCGTATCTATCATTTCACTGAAAATTAGGGATTACATTCTTAATCTAATCCTAGGGATCACATTCCTAATCTGATCCCAAAGGCGGCTATAAATACCCCCCGTCCACCACCATTAAGAGGTAATTGATCTTTTGCCAATTTACGCTCTCTCATAATCTTTCCTGATTACTGACTTGAGCATTGGAGGGTGCGTCGCCGGAATCAACCCCGGTGTCTCGCACTTTTTGCAGGTGAACGGTGGCAGTCAGCGGTCAAACTCCGGCGGAAGAAGTTAAGGTTTGATTATTCAGTTTTCCTAAGAATTCACAAATACTATCTGTTTGCCCCCACACCAGATTCAGCGGTAACAACAGGAGGCGCATTTATTCGCATATTAGAAGACATTTAGAAATATTAGGGTGAAAAGCAAGAATATTTCAGAAAATGTTGCATTACAAGATTTGATAAAATACATAACATTTACCCCAAACAAATGTTATTGTATTTGTTCATTTTTGTATAGCTTTCTATTCTTTATGATGGGAAATCTACAAATTCCTTTTATCAACAAAGGAATTTGATTCTTATGAAAATCTAACATTTGTTTCATAATTGTGCTTGCCTCCTACCAAATGTATATGAAAAATTAAGTAATTTATATGCTTCTTAATTATGTTTAAATTTATTGCAAAATATATGACTTTTTCGGTAATAAAATTGGCATCCACATGGGTAAGATGCGTCCAAACAAACTTATTTTTTACATACATGTCTTAAAATACGAAACACGAGAAACTATGTGCATCGTCTACATAAAGCTCTACCATGTATCCGTATCGCTACTACTTGATGACTAATAAGGAAATTTTCCTCATATATGTATAAGCCGTTCCTTCCTGTTGTTTTCCTAAGGGGGTGTTTGGTTGGTTGTAAAATATTTCCAAATTATGAAAATTACTGTAAAGAAAAGAAATCTATGAAAATGAGTTTCAAAAAGTGGTTTGTTTAAATGTAGTTTTATTGTAGTATAGGATAGAAAAGAGAGAAAAAAAAATTAAAGTAGAGGATTAGGTAGAATTGTTTTATTGAATAATGTAAATAGAGAGAAGAAAGAAATAATTAAAAAAATTGCTACAATAGCGCTAATGTGCTAATCCATTGAGTTCCCCGGGTATTTTTCGAATTTCTTATGACACTACAGTAGCGCCACAGTGCGAATCCAACTTCAACAAAATTCAAGCCAACCAAATACGTGAATAGTGTTTTTTCTCTGGATTTCTTTTCCTCAGTAAATTTGTAGCCAAACAAACAGGCCCTAAATGGCTTTAATGGTAATAAATTAAAGTATTTTGAAGGCTGATGTATTGTTATAGATGTTGGTTTTTTTGTGGACTTACATATTATCAACAATTATATTATGGGCTGTGTAATTGGATAGGGCTATAGACGTGATCTATTTAATTGGGCGCTAAAAATGTCTATTGAGTATGGGCTGTAATGTGTAGAAACCATAACAATTCAATTAGGGTTTACGGGAACCTAGTTAGAATTAGTATATGAACCTTCATATTAGGGTTGTAGTCTCCAAGCCATCATCACAATATTACTCTCCTCCTCCTTCCTCATTAAAGAGATCGAACTAAGGAGCACCTAAGGAGATTTGGTTGTGGAAGATCATCTTTCGTCGCTCCAATTTTTTTTATAAAATTTATTGGATGGGAAATGATTTTCTGTCCCAATTTACTTTTATTCGATTTTTTTAAAAAAAATGGGGACGAGAAATGATTACCTCCAACCAAATACGTGAATAGTGTTTTTTCTCTGGATTTCTTTTCCTACAGTAAATTTGTAGCCAAACAAACAGGCCCTAAATGACTTTAATGGTAATAAATTAAAGGAATTGAAGGCTTATGTATTGTTATAGATGTTGGGATTTTTGTGGACTTACATATTATCAACAATTATATTATGGGCTGTGTAATTGGAAAGGGCTATAGACGTGATCTATTTAATTGGGCGCTAAAAATGTCTATTGGGTATGGGCTGTAATGTGTAGAAACCATAACTAATCAATTAGGGTTTATGGGAACCTAGTTAGAATTAGTATATGAACCTTCATATTAGGGTTGTAGTCTCCAAGCCATCATCACAATATTACTCTCCTCCTCCTTCCTCATTAAAGAGATCGAACTAAGGAGCACCTAAGGAGATTTGGCTGTGGAAGATCATCTTTCGTCGCTCCAATTTTTTTTATAAAATTTATTGGACGGGAAATGATTTCCTGTCCCAATTTATTTTTATTTTTGAAATCAATCGGACGGGCGTTCGATCGATTTTTTTTTTTTATAAAAATGGGGACGAGAAATGATCACCTCCAACCAAATACGTGAATAGTGTTTTTTCTCTGGATTTCTTTTCCTCAGTAAATTTGTAGCCGAACAAACAGGCTCTAAGTGGCTTTAATGGTAATAAATTAAAGGAATTGAAGGCTTATGTATTGTTATAGATGTTGGGATTTTTGTGGACTTACATAGTATCAACAATTATATTATGGGCTGTGTAATTGGATAGGGCTATAGACGTCATCCATTTAATTGGGCGCTAAAAATGTCTATTGGGTATGGGCTGTAATGTGTAGAAACCATAACTAATCAATTAGGGTTTATGGGAACCTAGTTAGAATTAGTATATGAACCTTCATATTAGGGTTGTAGTCTCCAAGCCATCATCACAATATTACTCTCCTCCTCCTTCCTCATTAAAGAGATCGAACTAAGGAGCACCTAAGGAGATTTGGCTGTGGAAGATCATCTTTCGTCGCTCCAATTTTTTTTATAAAATTTATTGGACGGGAAATGATTTCCCGTCCCAATTTATTTTTATTTTTAAAATCAATCGGACGGGCGTTCGATCGATTTTTTTTTTATTTATAAAAATGGGGACAAGAAATGATCACCTCCAACCAAATACGTGAATAGTGTTTTTTCTCTGGATTTCTTTTCCTCAGTAAATTTGTAGCCGAACAAACAGGCTCTAAGTGGCTTTAATGGTAATAAATTAAGGGAATTGAAGGCTTATGTATTGTTATAGATGTTGAGATTTTTGTGGACTTACATAGTATCAACAATTATATTATGGGTTGTGTAATTGGATAGGGCTATAGACGTGATCCATTTAATTGGGCGCTAAAAATGTCTATTGGGTATGGGCTGTAATGTGTAGAAACCACAACTAATCAATTAGGGTTTATGGGAACCTAGTTAGAATTAGTATATGAACCTTCATATTAGGGTTGTAGTCTCCAAGCCATCATCACAATATTACTCTCCTCCTCCTTCCTCATTAAAGAGATCGAACTAAGGAGCACCTAAGGAGATTTGGCTGTGGAAGATCATCTTTCATCGCTCCAATTTTTTTTATAAAATTTATTGGACGGGAAATGATTTCCCGTCCCAATTTATTTTTATTTTTAAAATCAATCGGACGGGCGTCCGATCGATTTTTTTTATAAAAAAAATGGGGAAAAGAAATGATTACCGTCCCACAAATTAAATTTAAAAAAATCAGGCTCGAACGCATTGGACGAGGGATGATTCCCGCCCGTGATTTTTTTCATTTAAAAAATCGACGAACGGGAAATTATTTCTCGTCCGTTCGATTATTTTTTTTATAAAAAAATTGACGGACGGAAAATCATTTTCCGTCTGTTTGATTATTTTTTTTTAAAAAAAATCAAGTGATGAGAATTCATACATCGTCCGTTCAGTTTCTAACTAATTAAAAAAAGAATATTTTTTTTTGGACAAGAAATTATCTACCGTCTATCGATTTTAAATTATAAAAACCCAAAATTTGGATTTGAACGGTTGCAACACAAATTCAAAATTTTCTTTTCTATATATCAAATACATCAAATACCCAAAATTTGGAATTGAACTGCTTCATATGCTGTTAGTAGTTAGTAGTCACTAGTCGCTAACAAAATAATGACACCTAAAAAAAAAAACAATAACTAGTCAAACAAGGTAGACAATAAAAAATACGGTCAAGATATTCCACTCATTCCTCTTATTCACATCTTCTATAAGTTGAAAGGTGTTAACAATGTACAAAATTGTTCGGGAAGAAATTGGAAATGTGTTGAAAAATTTCTACGTTGCATTTGATAATGGTTTTCTTGTAAATTGCTTTGTACCAATAGCATTAAATCGTGTTAATAAGATTTCATTTGCTTAACAACACTTCTTCATGCATTGATTTTTCTTATGGAATCCACTTTATGTACTGCGAACAGGTTGCACCTTACAAGAGGCTGAGGCGAGTAATCTTTCTCAAGAGCATCCCAAAAATTGTTTCAGGGAAAAATCTAAGGAGAGAGCTAGCTGCGAAAGCGGGAACTCTGCGGAATGAGGTTGATAAGATAACATATTCGAGACTGTAGATAATTGTATATCCCTTCATGTGCATGTACTACTTTGATTTTATCTATAGCCTAATTGTGGTATGCATCATATCTACAAGCTGTACGAAGCTTTTTGCTTCCACGTCTTACAATTCAAAGAAAATTTTATTACTTGGGGTTCGATGCTTGGTTATTTTGACAACAAAATGAATCTCCATATATTTTGCGTTCTTTCTTCCGAAGGGCTTAAATTCTTTCTCATTGTCTGTAACAGTATGGAGGTTTTGTTGGGATTGGGGCGTCAACCAACGCCCGTTGTCGCAGCGAAACTAATAGAACAATGAGGAAGTAGAAGTAGACGAGACGAATAAATTGAGCAAGCAAGTAGATCCACCAAATTAACACAAACAACCGATGATTTATCCCGGTTAGCTTTTGCTTAATCCGGAGAGAAATATAGGGTGGTCTGATATTCAACTAGAAGAGATTACAAGGAGTTATTGATTCACTCAGTATAAGAAATTAAACTCACTCACCAAGAACTATCTCTCTATCAAGTCTCTCTTTGCAATGGAGAAAAGAATCTATGAAGTACTTCCTCTCATATTGGAGGAGTTTACAATATATATAGAAGAATAGAGAGAAAACCTAGGTCTAATCATGATTTTCAGTCGTCCGATATAACCTGAAAAAGAAGTAACTGAATTGGAGCCGCACGATCTAACTTGGAGTTGAAGATTGGGCTGAAACGACTTAACAAATCGAAGCCCAAAAACGAACACCGCGCCGCGGGCGATCGACCGTCCAACAAGACTGGTCGATCGTACCACTCTCTGACAATCCCTGTACTACGAACGGTCGGGGAGTGCGGTCGACCGCAACTATACCTGCACCTTGCTACTGCTGTTTTTCCTTCTACTCACTTCGACGCTTCGACCTCTGTGTTCATATTACCTTCTTCTAATCTGAACAATGAGTATACAAGACACAATCCTAATATGTTTTATGTGTTGCGAACAGGTTGTGGGGGTAAAAGCAACTAATATAGGTAATACCATTCGAGGTTTAAGAATTTCCAAAGTATTGCTCAAGCATTCTCAACCACTAACCCAAACAACAGTACTGCTCAACAGGGTCGGCCCTGAGTTCCCGGGGGCTTGAGGAGAAAACTTCTAAAGGCCCAAATAATTATTTTTGTGAGCCCTTAGTAATAATTTTTTTTCGCACGAAATACATCTCTGTATTTATAAGGAGAATACAAATTTGGGGTCCTAAAAATTACAAAAAATTCGAGGCTTGAGGTGGTCACCTCACCTGCCTCAGGGGGCAGCCCTGATAATGACTAAGGAGCTTTGACAATTATGTTAATTACATCCAGGAGAACTAAAATTATTCTTTTGCGGCATTTGATAATTTAACTAAGAGCTCCATCCATTAATTCTACAGCTTTGAGATATCTAATTCCATTTGAGTATCTAGAAGTTTGAGTTAATTTGTTCTCCGAGTTTACTTCGTTTGGTTGTAACTATGATCAAAATGTCTTATACTTGAACACCCTATGTTCTAAGATACATTAGTTTGATTACAGTCTAGTTTATTTAGGGTGAGTTTGTTTTGATATTTTGAATAGAGTATTCTGAATTGAGTATTCCGAATAGAGTATTCTGAATAGAGATATTCTGAATATGAGTCTAAAAGCTGTTTGTTTAGCCTATATTCTGAATATTGATATTCTGAAAGCTGTTTATCTGAAAAAGAGAGTTTAGAAGCTGTTCGGTTATATTTCTTACTGAAAACTGTTATCTGAAAGCTGTTTTTCTGAAAAAACGAGTTTAAAAGCTGTTCTGTTATATTTCTTGCTGAAAACTGTTATCTTATAGCTGTTTTTCTGAAAAAGAGAGTGTAAAAGCTGTTCTGTTATATTTCTTGCTGAAAACTGTTATCTGAAAGCTGTTTTTCTGAAAAAACGAGTTTAAAAGCTGTTCTGTTATATTTCTTGCTGAAAACTGTTATTTGAAAGCTGTTTTTCTGAAAAAGAGAGTTTAAAAGCTGTTCTGTTATATTTTTTGCTGAAAACTATTATCTGAAAGCTGTTTTTCACTAAAAACGAGTTCAAAAGCTGTTCTGTTATATTTCTTACTGAAAACTGTTATCTGAAAGCTGTTTTTCTGAAAAAGAGAGTTTAAAAGCTGTTCTGTTATATTTCTTGCTAAAAACTGTTATCTGAAAGCTGTTTTCCTGAAAAACAGAGTTTAAAAGCTGTTCTGTTATATTTCTTGCTGAAAACTGTTATCTGAAAGCTGTTTTTCTGAAAAAGAGAGTTTAAAAGCTGTTCTGTTATATTTCTTGCTGAAAACTGTTATCTGAAAGCTGTTTTTCTGAAGAATAGAGTTTAAAAGTTGTTCTGTTATATTTCTTGCTGAAAACTGTTATCTGAAAGCTGTTTTTCTGAAAAAGAGAGTTTAAAAGCTGTTCTGTTATATTTCTTGCTGAAAACTGTTATCTGAATACTGATTTTCTGAAAAAACGAGTTTAAAAGCTGTTATGTTATATTTCTAGCTGAAAACTGTTATCTGAAAGCTGTTTTTCTGTAAAAACGAGTTTAAAAGCTGTTCTATTATATTTCTTGCTGAAAACTATTATCTGAAAGCTGTTTTTCTGAAAAAACGAGTTTAAAAGCTGTTATGTTATATTTCAAGCTGAAAACTGTTATCTGAAAGCTGTTTTTCTGAAAAAACGAGTTTAAAAGCTGTTATGTTGTATTTCCAGCTGAAAACTGTTATCTGAAAGCTGTTTTTCTGTAAAAACGAGTTTAAAAGCTGTTCTGTTATATTTCTTGCTGAAAACTATTATCTGAAAGCTGTTTTTCTGAAAAAACGAGTTTAAAAGCTGTTATGTTATATTTCTAGCTGAAAACTGTTATCTGAAAGCTGTTTTTCTGTAAAAACGAGTTTAAAAGCTGTTCTGTTATATTTCTTGCTGAAAACTGTTATCTGAAAGCTGTTTTTCTGAAAAAGAGAGTTTAAAAGCTGTTCTGTTATATTTTTTGCTGAAAACTATTATCTGAAAGCTGTTTTTCACTAAAAACGAGTTCAAAAGCTGTTCTGTTATATTTCTTACTGAAAACTGTTATCTGAAAGCTGTTTTTCTGAAAAAGAGAGTTTAAAAGCTGTTCTGTTATATTTCTTGCTGAAAACTGTTATCTGAAAGCTGTTTTCCTGAAAAAGAGAGTTTAAAAGCTGTTCTGTTATATTTCTTGCTGAAAACTGTTATCTGAAAGCTGTTTTTCTGAAAAAGAGAGTTTAAAAGCTGTTCTGTTATATTTCTTGCTGAAAACTGTTATCTGAAAGCTGTTTTTCTGAAAAAGAGAGTTTAAAAGTTGTTCTGTTATATTTCTTGCTGAAAACTGTTATCTGAAAGCTGTTTTTCTGAAAAAGAGAGTTTAAAAGCTGTTCTGTTATATTTCTTGCTGAAAACTGTTATCTGAATACTGATTTTCTGAAAAAACGAGTTTAAAAGCTGTTATGTTATATTTCTAGCTGAAAACTGTTATCTGAAAGCTGTTTTTCTGTAAAAACGAGTTTAAAAGCTGTTCTGTTATATTTCTTGCTGAAAACTATTATCTGAAAGCTGTTTTTCTGAAAAAACGAGTTTAAAAGCTGTTATGTTATATTTCTAGCTGAAAACTATTATCTGAAAGCTGTTTTTCTGAAAAAGCGAGTTTAAAAGCTGTTCTGTTATATTTCTTGCTGAAAACTATTATCTGAAAGCTGTTTTTCACTAAAAACGAGTTCAAAAGCTGTTCTGTTATATTTCTTACTGAAAACTGTTATCTGAAAGCTGTTTTTTATGGAAAATTGAGTTCAAAAGCTGTTCTGTTATATTTCTTGCTGAAAACTGTTATCTGAAAGCTGTATTCTGAAAAATCGAGTCCAAAAGCTGTTCGGTTATATTTGTTCAGATTTTTTTAAATCAATTTGCTTTTCATCATTTGCTAACATTTTTTTAATTGTTGGAGTTAGATTGCAATGTTGTACAAGTATTGGAAGGGGAAACTTGAGCAGCATGTGAATGGAGCAAAAATCAGACGCCATCATCTCCAAGATTGATTCGTCACGTTAGGGAAGAAAATTAAAAGAAGCTCTTGTGTTTGTGAAGCATCTAATCTCAGTTCATGTATAAGTTTTGATTCTTGGATAAATGTTTTGAGATTTCTTGGATAGCGTGCAGTGTTTGGTTAACTCATAATTCATTTGGATAGACTGATGTTGCTCAACCTGTACGGTGCAGTTTTTTAAATGACTATTATATCAGAGATAATTTCTCCGGCCTGAGCCAAACAATTTATTCAGATAATTAAGCACTACATATTTAAAATAAAAACAGGTCCCATTCAACTATACTCAACCAATTTATTCACCAAAGCAAGCTTACTTCATTAATTTTGTTTACATTGTTCAACAATCCCACGTAACAGATCATTAATGGCATGGGATCGATACATATATTATGTGAATAAGTTCTACAATTTGTTGTCAGCCATCATTACAGACAAGCATGCTGTTAAATCATTATTTGTTGTCTACAGTCACTGCATGCTGTCTGGAGCTGCTGCTGTTGCTTCTTGACTCCTTGATTTGAAAACTGTGGAGCAGGTAGATCTATAAACAAGGAAACAATATGGGAAACTTGCTGCATTAAAATTCAAAAAAAAAGGGAGGAATAATAAATTGTGCAGCAGAAACTTGCTACATTAACCATAAACGGAAACGGAAAACTGAAAACCGGATTTCAGATTTGCTTAACCACTATTCAGAATACAGATACCCCCTCTTGTCAAACACTATGAAAAGAACATAATGCAGGAAAAATACAACCTAGTCGCAGTCTCAGATTCATCAAATCAATGATATCCTGACTCGATATACCGGAGCTGCAATTTTGTACAATGCCACGCCCACTAGTACAAAGCACATTGTCAACATTGACTAAAAAGAAATCATCATTGACTATTACGACAACATTTTCTTATTGATTGAAAAACATATTTGTTCAATTATAGGGATCTGAAGTACTCTGAATAGTATTTACAAACTGGCATTACTAGCAAGATAACAAAGGCATATTCATCTGAATACAAGTGCAATTCATCTCAACAAATCAGATGCATCTAATATTGTATCTAATATTGCTTTTCTGAGAAATGGTTATGATGATACCCACACTGATCATACTTCAGACCTTAAAAACAATTGGTGCACATAATTTCTTTAAAATCCTGGGCTGTGATGAACAAGGTTTGATCTGCATTGCACTGAATTCCTGATATATACAGATACTGTACAGCTTTGGCTGCTCATGGTTTATGGTTATTGAGAAATATATTTGGCTGCTCATGGTTTCAAACAATTGTTTCTGGAGTCAATTTCTATTGTCTTGAATCCTTGATCATTACAAATACTACACACTGGTCCTAATTTTTTTAATTTCTATTGTCTTCAGTCCTTGATCATAACAATTTCTATTGTTTTTAATTTTTTTTTCAAAAATTCCTGTAGTAATTACCTGAGTTCGCCTTTGTTATAAGTGTTATTTTGGAAACACTATAACTAATGCTGATACCCCCACGTTGGTTTTGCTGCAAAAAAGCATGATTTAGGATAAGAACATATTAGATCCTCCCCAAAACCATAAAAACAACCTAATTGGCGGGGTGAAAAATTAGTTACAGTCTCAGATTCATAGTGCTCATTCATAAAAACTCCATACTAGAGCTGCATTTTTGACAATGCCACGCCCACTAGTACAAAGCAATGCTCTTGAAAATCCGTTCATCATTGACTATAACGACATCATCTTCGTTATGTTTATAAAACAAATTTGTTTACTTATACTGTTCTTGAAGTATGCCGAATACTTTTTCCCAAAAACCACTTAAAACAAAGGCCAAGGCCTGTTTGTTTTCATATTGAGAGTGCCATATTCTGAATATTCTATTCAGAATAGGCATTGGTTTATACCATATTCTGAAAACAGTATTGTGAATATTGATATCCCTTGAATTCGATATTCTCAACCCTACTCACGAGCTCTCTCTCTTCCAAACAGTGTCTCCCCAACCCATCTCTCCTCTCTTCTCACTCAGATGCTCTCTCTCTTCTCAACTCAGGGTAAACTCATTCTCAGGATAGAAGCAGGATATTCTGAGGATAAACAATAGAAATTGTTATGATCAAGGACTGAAGACAATAGAAATTAAAAAAATTAGGACCAGTGTGTAGTATTTGTAATGATCAAGGATTGAAGACAATAGAAATTGACTCCAGAAACAATTGTTTGAAACCATGAGCAGCCAAAGATATTTCTCAATAACCATAAACAATAAGCAGCCAAAGCTGTACAGTATCTGCATATATCAGGAATTCAGTGCAATGCAGATCAAACCTTGTTCATCACAGCCCAGGATTTTAAAGAAATTATGTGCCTCAATTGTTTTTAAGGTGTGAAGTATGATCAGTGTGGGTATCATCATAACCATTTCTCAGAAAAGCAATATTTGTACTGATCAAGGATTCAAGACAATAGAAATTGACTCCAGAAACAATTGTTTGAAACCATGAGCAGCCAAAGATATTTCTCAGTATCCATAAACCATGAACAGCCAAAGAAAAAACAGTATCTGTATATATCAGGAATTCAAAGCAATGCATATCAAACCTGGTACATCACAGCCCAGGATTTAAGAATTTATGTGCATCAATTGTTTTTAAGGTGTGAAGTATGATCAGTGTGGGTATCATCATAACCATTTCTCAGAAAAGGATAACTGGATAAGTGCTGAAAGCATGAGCAGCCAAAAAGCTCCTCAACAACCGTAAACTCTTCCAGATTAATGTATGGTATTTGTATGTCTATAGCTCAAAGCAATATAGATCAAACCTGATCCATCACATCTCAAATTCAGTTGAATATGTGCTCCAAGAGCTTCTAAGTGGAGTATGAAGCATCTAAGTGGTTGATCATCACAGCCATAATATCCAAAGGATAATCAAAAGCATGACCGATCTGCATTAACAATATGATAAAATTCGCCACACATCTTAAAACATCAATAAAAATTGTTAGGATTAATTCTGAAGGGGAAGCATTTTCCAAGAGTTTCAAAAGTAATCAGTATAAGCAACGCAACATCATTGTAGTGGTGAAACTAGCAGGATATGGAAACTAACAACAACTCCAAGAATAATACCACTGTTCTGTTATAGTGACACAAAGTAGCCAGATTGCAGAGACATACTTTATTAGTAACTAATTCCTTGTTCTCTCCCATCACAACCTACCAAAGAACAATAATTAGAACCAATCTGAGATATTGTAGGAGGAGAAATTGACAGTAAAATAAACTTACTCCATTGCCACCCATTCTCCTTGTTGTGGATGCAGTATAATATGGTCCATTAAGGCTGGCATAAGTCACACTTTGGGCACATATGAACATAAGATTCATAGTGTGCAACTTCAGAAACATAATCCATCTCATCATCACTCAAAACCAACGAGGAAAAATAAAGCTCAGTTAGGATTAATTCATCACAAGTCACTTCTACAAAGCATTATATAAGATTCATAGTGTGCAACTTCAGAAACATAATCCATCTCATCATCACTCAAAACCAACGAGGAAAAATAAAGCTCAGTTAGGATTAATTCATCACAAGTCACTCCTACAAAGCATTATATAAATGATTCATAGTGTGCAACTTCAGAAACATAATCCATCTCATCATCACTCAAAACCAACGAGGAAAAATAAAGCTCAGTTAGGATTAATTCATCACAAGTCACTCCCACAAAGCATTATCTAAACGATTCATAGTGTGCAACTTCAGAAACATAATCCATCTCATCATCACTCAAAACCAACGAGGAAAAATAAAGCTCAGTTAGGATTAATTCATCACAAGTCACTCCTACAAAGCATTATATAAATGATTCATAGTGTGCAACTTCAGAAACATAATCCATCTCATCATCACTCAAAACCAACGAGGAAAAATAAAGCTCGGTTAGGATTAATTCATCACAAGTCACTCCCACAAAGCATTATCTAAATGATTCTCATAGTGTGCAACTTCAGAAACAAAATCCATCTCATCATAACTCAAAACCAACGAGAAAAAATAAAGCTCAGTTAGGATTAATTCATCACCAGTCACTCCGACAAATCAATCAATAAATGATTCATAGTGTGCAACCTCAGAAACAAAATCCATCTCATCATAACTCAAAACCAACGAGGGAGAATAATGTGCAACACCTGTACAACATTGAAGTGATTGGTAAAGACAACATCTCAAAAAAATGAATGAAAAGCTGAAAGGAACATATGCATGCTGATTATTTATAATAGTAATATTGCAATGATACAAACATATCCAAATGACATCAATGCCTCGCATTCCAGCTACGAAACAATTCGAGAAATGGATATGCTGAAAATGTGTACATTCAAATTACATTACTGTATAGCATTCCACATTGCCAAGGCAATTTCATCTCTTTTGCTATTCATATGTCTCAATTGGGAAGATGATAAATCCAACTCCTGCGATGTGGATGCTGCATCTTCGGTATGTTGGTGATGTACTAATTATTCGCCATCGAGTTCCGCTAGAAATGCATCGTTCCGTGAGTGCAGGCATATAAAATTATGAAGTGCACAACAGGCTGTGACCATCATAACTTGTTTGGTATAATAATAGTTTGGCATGTTCTCGAAGATGGCAAACCTCTTCTTGAATACACCGAACGTTCTCTCAATCACATTCCTTAACCTAGCATGTTGTTTATTAAAAAGTTGTCTAGGTTGGGTTGGTGCATGGTTGGCCCCTTGAAAGTCCTGTAAGTGGTATGGCTCACCACGGTACGGTGCCAAAAAACCGGGCATATTGGTATAACCACAATCTACTAAGTAGTATCTATCGTTCGGTGGGATTGGCAACAGTTTTTGTGCTAATGCAGTATGCATTACACGGGAGTCGTTCGCACTGCCTTCCCATCCCGCGTAAACAAATGTGAACATCATGTTAAAATCACATGCTGCCAATACATTTTGACTTACAATACCCTTTCGAGAGCGACAAGCGTTGCTTCGGCTAGCGAGAACTGTAGCTTTTATTAACGTCCCATCAGCAGCACCAATAGCTCCCTGCAGATTAATAATTCGAATAATAGATATCACAAATCCAAACTAGGGAAAAAGTTTAATAATACATGATGCAATCAGGGTGACGTATTACCTGAAACCACGGGTAAAAGTCCTCTGATCCCCTGATTCTGTGATGTACGTATGTATAATCAGGAGGTTTGATAAGGGATGGTGCTGCTCTTGCCAGACCTTTCAATACAATATTAAAGTGCTTTTGGATTGTTTGAGTTGAGTGGTTAAATGTACTACGGGCTACTCGCATTCTTGAACTATGACCGACAATAAACAGGAAAATAGCCACGCTTTCCTCGAAAGTAACTCGCTTATGACTTGAAGACTCCGCTGTTTCCTCGCAGAAGTTCCTTTCTCGCAGGAAAGCACACAAGGTCATAAAACAATCTTGGTTCATACGGAATATTCCATGAAAGTCGGCCTGGGAACCCGCTAACATATTTTCCAAATATTCACGTCCCGTTTGCTTTTTATTAGTGGACCTTGTACGGTCAAGTTCTTCACATAATTCAGCTAACAAGATTGCATTCATCGCCTCTTCGACATCGTCACTAATGGATGAAGAAGTATCCATAACAGAGGATGCACTTGCAGTAGTAACTCACTATAAAGAAGAAGATAGAAATCATTTTGGGAAATTCCCATATCAAGTGCACACACATTTAATAATACGACTGTATGTAACGAGATTTACGGAATCACAAAACAACATATTGAGAGATGGTAGGATTCCACAAGCCTGTGCAATTGAATAAAGATAACAAGGTATACTACTACTAGCAAATCTATTCCAGGAATTAAATTTAAATTATAACATTACAAATTTAAATTAAATTATATAAGCAATTCGTTCATCGTAAAAGCCGTCATATTACAATCAACCTCAAACAAATATGGAAATAATCATAAGAAAATTTCTACAACATGATTTGTTCAACCCATTACGCTGAATGGGATTACTACAGGGTGGCATAATAACGCACCGCCAACTCCTGCCGTTCTCGAGACATACGGAGGAAAGCATGAGCAATGTTCGGATTTTGAAACAGGTAGTGTGAAGCTTTTAAGGCTACAAATGGATCAAGCCCTGTCATCGAATCAATTATATCTTGGCATTGATCCTGTTCGGCCAAAGCAGGATTAATCGAGGGAGCACTTTCCACTTCATTTTTATTCTTGTACCTGCCTCTTTTTACCTCTTGAGTTTGCTTACACGCATCAAGATATTCCGACATCTTTGACATCATTGATTCGCGGCCACTTGATGCAGTAGATTTTCTTTTGCATGAACCGGACCCCGTACCCATTAGGACATCATCAGACTCATCAATCACATTTACGTGTGATTGATGGGAGTGGCAAAACTCATAGTTCATCCGCCGCGCCTCCACATCCTCGAACCCCCCTTGTGTGGAGGCCCTTGCCACATTGCCCTGGGCTACAGATTCCTCGAATATTTTGGTCAATGCATCAAAATGTGGCAACTCCTTATTTTTGTAGTTTTTAGCAGCAGGATGCATCTATTCACAGAATATGTTGTTACTATGCAAGTATTAGATTGAAGATTAAGTATAATAAAAAGGATTCACAAACAAAAATCAAAGTTTGAGATTATATATATTAACCTTAACATATTGTTCCCAAACCGGAGCCTCACAAGTAACGGTTTGGTTGGCTTCATCCCAACCAAAACCGCTCTGTTTCCTCATATCAGCAAACACCTTCCATTCTGATTTAAGTCGTCCATATTTCGACTTCAGTTGTGACACCGAGAATGAACGCCCAGACACAAAATTCAATGTTTGCTCAAAATTACTCCAGGTTTTAGCATCGAATGTGCTGCTTTTTAACAAACCATTATCAACTGCACCCTCCATAAGGTTGATAAAATATTCTGTAATACCGGAAGTCCACAACCCATAATCCTCCTCCACTGCCTTCCCCTTTTCCCTACCCGCATTACTCATCTAGTTTGAACAAACATCAAAACAAAAAAAAAATGCCAAATTCCTTCAATTAGTTTAATAGCTGATCGGGTAACCCTAGTTTGCAAGTAGCAACCGATTACACCCTAAAAAATCACAACAGTTTAATCGGCTAGTTTGTGTGCAGTGTGCACCTTGATCCGAAATAATTTTCGGTACCAAATGCAATTAAAAAGCATAGTAAATTGGTAAAGAAAACCAACCAAATAAATAGTACAATCGCTGTCTTCATACCTTTGATTGGATTTTAAGAAGGAAGAAATTGTCAGCACAGGATTCAACCTTGCGTAGTGCTTTGATTCTCTTTGCCCTTCGATCCCTAGCTCTTCTCCGATAGGCAGCACGGGTAGTACAAACCATTAACCCCCTACCAAAACCCCTCAACCCCTCACCAAGTCGACAGCAACAAATAGTCAGGTAGCGAAGTCGCCAGCGGGACTCTCACACGTTTCCGCTCGATTTCACAGTGGAATCGTTCGGGAAATCGTGGATTTGGGGTGGGGGGGGCGGGGGGAAAAGAGATCGGATCTGGGTTCTTCAAAGGAGGTGGGAGGGAACGGAGTCGACGAGATCTCGTGAGTGAGAAGAGAGAAAGAGCATCTGAGTAAGAAGAGAGGAGAGATGGGTTGGGGAGACACTGTTTGGAAGAGAGGGAAAGGTAGAAGACGATCAAATAGGAGAACCAGATCTGGTGAGTGAGGAGAGAGAGAGAGAGGTCGTGAGAGAGAGAGCTCGTGAGTATGGTTGGGAATATCGAATTGAAGGGATATCAATATTTAGAATACTGATTTGAGAATAAGCCCAAAACAAACGCCTATTCTGAATATGATATTCAGAATATGGAACTCAAAATATCAAAACAAACAGGCCCTTAGGATTTGTTGTGTGTTTGTACAATTAATGCCAACATTTTACACTCAAGTAACTTATCTTTCTAATTATAATGTTTCATGTCCCCAGGGGCCGGGCCCACTTGAGGTAAGTGAGGCCGCCACCTCACGTCTCCGATTTTTTTACAATTTTAAAGGCCGTCAAATTTATATTTTCCTTATAAATAGATATATATATATATTTTATGCATAAAGAAATTATATTGTAATTAGGGATCTCTAAAAATAATTATATGGGTTTGCATGTGCCCCACCAATTTATATTTAACATTTCTATAAAGAAAGTATTTCAAGTACTTGAAAAGTTGTAAATTGAAACTATTTTTTTAGGGGAAAGGTGGAATAAGGCCACCCTGTTTCATTAATAAGAGTTTAACGAAACAAACCCAGAGTACTGGGCCCAAATACAAACTACAGACATAAAATAAAATATATATGAAGCAACATGACGCGTACAAACCAATAAATCCCTCCAACAACCCTGGAGGGTGGGCCGATAAACCAACTCGGTCCAGCAAAAACATGAGTACGTCAGTTTTGCTTCGTACAGTGCCTCCACGACACATGCACCCCCACCCGACACAAGTCTGGTAGGCTTTTATCACCTGCAGCTCCCTTCATCCACCTCGCTGGAGGGACCCCATCTCAGGGCCAAACACCCTGGAATTTGAGACAAGAAAGCGCACATTTCGGAGGGACCCTATCTTTGGGCCCAAGCTCCACCAACGTGCAAGACAACCTTACTCCCAGTATCTTCACACGCACTATCAGCCCTCGCAGGTTGCCATGACTGGCCCCGAGAGTGTGGACATGGTGGCAAGCGTGCAGAACATCCGGGCACCCAACCAGCAATCTTGGAGGGACCCCATCTTTGGGCCCAAGCCCCGCAAACGTGCTTGACCACCCAATTCCCGGCATCTTCACACGCACTACCAACCCTCGCAGATTGCCAAGAATGGCCCTGAGAGTGTGGACATGGTGGCAAGCGTGCAAAACATCTGGGCACACAACTAGCAAATCATGAAGGGACCCCATCACGGGTTCTACCCTACAATCGAACAAACCTACTAGTTTCACACCCCCAACCACACTACCACAGCAAAAACAGCCACTGTTCCGCCGAATCACCGGCCTCCCCAAATGGGATATGGGCAAAGTGTGTGTGAGTGTGAGTGTGTGTGTGTGTGTTTTTTTTTGGGGGGGGGGGGGTGGGTGGGTTGTGGGGGTCTCACCCAATGGGGTCTACGACAGGGTCGTCGCTGCGAGCCACAGGGCGCGGAGAGGGACGTCCGGCGACAGGGCTCGGGGAGGGTCGTCGTCGGCGCGAACGATCGCCCATCTCCACCTGGCGTCGTCTTGGGTGAGGGAGCTTCGTCCTCTGGTCGCCGCGGGGAGCTCGCCAGTCGCGACGAACGGGGAGGGACGTCGTCGGCGCGAACGATCGCCCGTCTCCACCTGGCGTCGTCTTCGTCCACTGGTCGCCGCGGGGAGCTCGCCAGTCGCGACGAACTCCGCACCCAGCGCGTCGGCGCTTCGTCTTCATCGCACCGCGGCGCTCCGTCGTGGCTTCGTCTTCAGCGCTCGTCGTGGAAAGGCGAGGGAGAACGCCGGGGTGCGAGGGAGGGGGGGGGGGGCGGCGCTGAGGGCGCCGCCGCCCCCAAACACTGTAGATCTAGGGTTTGTTTAGTGGGATTTAGGGTTTTTTTGAACGGGAGTTGGGGAGAGGGTTTCCTTACAATTGGGTTTTACAATTGGGTATAGTAGTGTAATAAATTGAAACTATTGAAAAGAAAAGGATTCAAGTACAAATTGTTGGATAATGATTGTTGAGTTTACCAGTAGATATGTAGCAATGCTGATCATGTGGGAACAATGAAGTCCTATTCTATAAATATTTCTTAATCATGCTTATTTTGATAATTATATATTAAATCAGTATTATTTAAATAAACTGCACTTAAAATATCTATAAATTATAATATACCATCATTTTAAATGGGGCCCACAAGTGAGGGAGTCACAAATGGCTACTATAAACCCAGAACTTGTCAACAGAAAAGGAATCGCATAGCAAAATTCTATATAAAGTTGGCATGCGACCTTAGATTGCCTTAAAAACCGTGTTTCTTTACATGACCCTCCTGATTTCTGGAGGATCATGTGAGGATACTATTTTTTGGTAGAACCAAAGACATTTGTTATTTTAATGCCCTTATTTGTAAACAATTCCTACCAACTGGCAAGGCCAGCCCTGGGGTATAGCGCAAAAGACGACTGCCCCGGACCCCAAATTTTGAAGTCTCGCATGACCGTAAATTTTAGAGGTTTATATGATCCTTATCTGATAACTTTTTCAAAAAAAGTTAAAAGTTTAAATTAATTTTTTTTTTTAAAGAGACTTCGAGAGTCCAAGTCTCCAATGGTAATCATATTTAGGGGCTTGGGTTAATAATGATGATAAGTAATTATGCCTCTTGATAATCATAAATAAAAAAAAAAAAAAATTTAATTATAGCTTATAGGGCATCATTTTTTTTATATTCAACTTTGTTAGAATTATTTGAAAGTATTGATAATGCTAAAACAAATAGTGAACTTGAAAGTTTAATAAGTGAACTTCAAAATTTAAGTTTTTATTAGGCATGATTATCTGACATGATGTTTTGTTTAGTGTTAACATGGTTAGCAAAATATTGCAATCTAAATATATGCATATTGATGATGCCATACAACATTTGAATGGGCTAATTTCATTTTTTAAAAATTATAGAGAGAATGAGTTTACTTCTGCCATGATTTCTGCAAATATTGCATGAGATATAGAAATTGAACATGTTTTACCTAAAAAAAATGTCAAATTCGAAGAAAAACAAATTGATGAGAATGCACATGAAGATAACACACAATCTGCTGAAGCTTTTTTTAAAGTTAATTATTTTATTGTTGTAGTGGATGTTGCTATTACTGCCTTGAAAAGTAGATTTGAATAATTGCAAGTATTTACTGACAATTTTGGATACTTGTATGATTCAGAAAATTTAAAATCTTTAGATGATAATAAGTTAAAAATTTGTTGTGTCAATCTCGAAAATGCTTTGAAACATGGTAGCTCTGTAGATGTCACGCCTTGCTTTCCAAAAGGAATATGGAATACGGTACGTGACTAAGCTCAGTGGATAATTTTCACCATCCATAAGTTGTACGGATCTACTTGACTCAGCACAACGGTAAAAATAACAATATACTCAACCAGGCATGCATAAACAATTATAACTCAACGGTATTTATTCATAACAATAAAGAATATTCCAAATAAATATGAGATCTGAAACAAAACAATATATTGGGACTACAAGCCCAAATACAAGTCTCAATACAATACATGAATAAAATAGTTTAAACAGAACATTAAGCAAATTTTCCAATCGCAGCTCAAAACTTTTGCTCACCAACTCCAGTAGGCAATTGATCAGCAAAACCTGATCATATAGCAATTACAAGAAAAATAGAAAAACAGGAAAACATAATGCCTGTTAGTTGCAAGTTCTGGGCTGCAAGTAGTACAAGCAAGAAAAGGAAAGGAAAGGAAAAAGCTAAAACAAAGCAGGAAGTACTGACATTGAGGAAAAAGAAACAAGGATGTCAGTCTACAGATTACATGAAAATAGTAGGGTAACAGTAAAAAGTGTAGTAATAACAGTAACCGTGAAGTCAACAGTAACAGTGAAGTCAACAGTAACAGTAACAGGATGTAACAATGAAAACAGTTGTTCTTATGTCTAATGTTTATTACTATTTAGGTAGCACTTCATGCGTCCCAAATTATACCACATGGTTGCTACATCAAACAGTTTCGTTTTAAAATTTCGTAGTGGAACCTATAGGGCCGTATATTCAGACAACAGTAACAGTAACAGTAATAGCAAACAATAACGGTGTCATGAATCATGCCCTCATGCATCCAGAGATAAACAGTCGGTACCACAGTAAACAGTGGAAAAAACGAGTTCCCTTCTGAATACACATTTCTATATTGTCCACTACTAGATCTTTCCCTTAAAAAAACTCCGGCTTGATTAGTTTTTATTATTATTAAACAGGTGTGAACAAATACAAAAAGGGCAAAAGACATGGCAGGAATAAAGGATAAGTCTAAGATGAATAGGAAGCACAAACAAGTGACCAAAACAACTTATAACAGTCAAAACAACGAAACTTTCAGTTCTGGACAGCAAGACACTACTGTACCAAATCTGAGATTCCTGTTGCTACAAAACTGCAAATTTAGAACCGTCAGAAAATCTGAAAATTAGACTCTCTGCCGAATCCAGCGCATATATACAAGTCATACATCAGCCACAGAAATAGGGTTGAAAAAAGCATTTAATGCAGAATTTATGTTTACCCAGAAAATACAAAATCTTGTTTGTAAGCACGGAAAGAGTTTAAAACATCATAATCAAATCTGAGAAAAATCTGGGAGATTCCCTAGCATATCTAGTATCAACATATAAAATATCATGAAATTATATTGCAGATAGTAAAGTCAATAAAATTAGGAAAACAGAGTAATGCAACAAAATTTCAATTTTGAAAGTTCAAACACAGCAGTACCAAAACAGAGATAATTCACAAAATACAATTCGAAATCCAGATCCGTAAAAAATGTGATAAAATAGACAAATCAGGTTACAGTTTATATTCACAAAGTTTTCATAAAAAACGAATAGAATCAGGTTGAAAACATAATTTTTTACTGAACATCATGCAGTTTGGAAATATATCGATTTGTTTCATAAGCATGAAATGAGATACAAAAGTCATTAATTAATTCTACAAAAATTTGGGATTGATCCCAGTTATGTCTACAAATACTCAGCAAAATATAGAGTTCAAATTATACTTTTAATATCAGTTTTAAAATAATATTTCATACAGAAATCACATAGTTCAGAAAATGGAATATACGATATGACTGCAGTAAAACAGTAATAACTCAAGCATCGAAAATCGGAATTTAGATCCGTCGAAAGTTCTGGAAACTAGAAAACAAAAACTACAAATCATGTTCACAAATTTATTTATTTTACTGATATTAATAGGGTCGAAATCACTGCACAAATATAGGGCAGCAGTGAAACAAAACTTATTGTATGCATTTCATCAAATAGTTTAATTACAAAAGATCCAATCTACGATGTCATACAAATCATGGTATATAGGCAACTCAAATCAGCATGTCATGTGAATAAACAATCTATAAGAAGATAGTACATCATACAAACATCCATGAGGCAATCATCTACAACATACGATATGTCACAAACAAGCATACAATCAAGATGTCCATCTAACCTAATTTGTTTTTATGCAACGTGTGACCACTACTGTGAAATACCCATGATCAAGAGATGAAGAAAACGGATTAACTAACAAGATATATGATCATCACGAGATCGACAACAAAAGCATGCAAGACTACTTACGGTATTTAACTTGTATGACAAACAAATACATACAAGCTACTTGCCTGAAAACGACGATGAAGATGAAGAATGGAATAATGGGAACGGATCCCGAACGACGAACACAATACGAACAAGAGACAGTACGAACCAACACCAACACAACACGGTGGTGCATGTGTTCACACGCACACATACAAGCAGCAGCAAACAGCAAGAGTGTCGACAGCAACAATGGGGACAACGGCAGCTAGTGGTAGCATAGCAACGGGTGGCGACAGCACGGCGGGCTAGGGCGACGATAGTGCTGGTTGAGGGTAGCTCGACCACGGGGCGGCGCTTGGGCGCAGCGACACTAGGGACAGGGCGAGGATGGTGTTGGATCCTGTAGGCAAGACAAATACCACTAGAGAGGGGAGGGGGTGAATAGTGTTGTACAAAAAATAATTAAGAAATTTAACTTTTTGTTCTTCCCAGTTGACTTAAAAGGAGAATACAGTCGACAAGGGCATCAGATAAGAAGAGTATTTTATACAAGTCTGATCAGTCGACTTATAGCGGAAACTCAGTCGACTTACCAGACAAGTGTTCGAAAACTATTTTATACAAGTCTGATCAGTCAACTTATAGAGGAGACTCAGTCGACTTGCCAGACAAGTTTTCGAATAAAACACAGAAAAATTAAAATGCACGTGAAGAAAATACAACCACAGAGAGAGTCAATCACAGAGTACACAGCGATGTATCCTGGTTCGGTCCTCCCGACCTACATCCAGTTTTCAAGCGACCCACTTGAGATTTTCCATTATTCTTGAGAGAAAATACAAGAATACCATACGACGTTTGACAACAACCTTGCCAAACTCGTAGACCTCTCTCATCACTAAAGATAGCACACCCACTCTACAACCTAAAGTGAAATTCCGACTCTACAACCTAGAGCCCTACTCTCCAACCGAGAGGACCACTCTCATAACCCGAGAGTGAAGAAAAACCAACAAAAGAGTTACAACAACCTATAGCCTTAATTGTGATTTGTGATTTTTGCATGGTGACTAATAGGTCAACTTCTGAAATCAGTCTAAAATGAATTCAATGTTATACTAGACTGGTTTTCAGAAAACCAAAACTTAGAGAATATGAATACTTTTAGAATACTTGTTCTTTTCAAAATCAAAAACTTGAAAACTTAAGAAACAAATGCTTGGAACCTTTTCATGGTGAATCCTATGCTCTATTTATAGAGAGGAATCATAGGAACATTGAAGAACAGTTCCTAAAACTGAATTAAAACGGATAGAAATTGTTTTGAATTTGAAAAACAAAATTTGAAATCAGAAAAATATCACAACGACTTGAACAATCGACTGGGTTGCCATATTGAGTCGACTGGCCAGAGTTTGAATAAGTTCAGACAGTTTCGTACTAGGACAGTCGACTGATGCCAAATAGCGGTCGACTGGTGCTTAACCGTTGAACTTATTCAAGCTTGTTTCGATCTTTTTAACTTTGTAAAATACTCAATTATTAAAGAATATGTGTGAGTGTGTGTGTGACAAGGCTATTTACAGTATTCTAAGACTCAAAGAATAAAAAGTTATAATTGTTACAAGACACTTAATACAACACATTTGAAGCACTTGAGTCTTGTCTTGAACTTGAGTCTTTGACTAGAGCTTGAGCCAATGTCTTTATATCTTGAAGCTTGCTTGATCAATGTGACTTGAACTAAGTTCTTTGTGGCTTGATCAATTCTCTTTGAAAGCTTCATTGAATCAACTTTGCCTTTGTATATTACACCATGGTATTGATCTTTATACACCCTGCAATATATAAGTGATAGCACAACTTTGCATTGTGTTGTAGTCATCAAAATCAAGAATCAACAGATGGGTGGTCGCTGCGAGGAATCAACAGACTGTGCACGACGAGGAGAAGAGGACAAAAAGGGGAACAACGGTGAGGTCGGAGATCGGGGGAGCACGGGGCGAAGAGAAGAGCAGGGTTAAGGCGGTGATGGGTTGAGGGAGACGGCAGAGAGAGGGTGACCGGAGGTAGAGGGTGAAGGGGTAGGGTAATAGCGGCTAGGGTTTAATAGGATCTAGGGTTAGGGTGTACACAGTGGATATATATAGGGGTTTAGGTAGGTAGGGTTATTGGGTTAAATAGGATGGGATCCAATAAGTGAAGTGGGGTTTAGGGTTTTGGGTAGTATCCAATAGGAAAGAGAAAAGTCCAATATTAGACAAATAGGCCATGAATTAGGTTTAGACAAAACACAAGGGAAGAACCATATGAAGGACAAACACAAAATGAGGAATAAAGGCTGAACCAAAGCAACAAATGAATCGTAAGGAGACAACAACATACAATCAAAAGGGACGAAAAGAGATACAATCAGAAATAAAATAAAATAACCAGGAATTGAATTAATACAAATAAAATACAAAATTGAGTCATAGGGGTTACAGTAGATGTTGACTCAAATGATTTATTTTCTAAATTGAAAGTGTTACAAATGACTTTACCAGCAGAAAAGAAAAGACAGTCATTGAAATCATGGAGTTCGTACATGTTTTTTATTGTTATCATAATATTTCGATTGCTTATAGAATATTGTTGACTGTACCTGTGATTGTGATATCTGCTGAAAGAAGTGTTTTATAAATTAAAAATGTTAAAATCTTATTTGCAATCGACTATGTCACAAGAGAGATTAAGTGGATTAGCAATCTTATGTATTGAAAATGATTTGTCAGAAAAAATTGATTTGAAAAATATTATTGATGAATTTGCTTCTCAAACT
The DNA here is from genome assembly GCA_017893485.1 of Hemerocallis citrina. Taxonomy (NCBI): domain Eukaryota; kingdom Viridiplantae; phylum Streptophyta; class Magnoliopsida; order Asparagales; family Asphodelaceae; genus Hemerocallis; species Hemerocallis citrina. Next base: position 18,686,820 of record CM030363.1, read on the forward strand.
GCTAGAAGAAGGCTTTCCCTTGTATAGTTCCCGAGCATACATTTAAGGTTGTTTGCCACTAAGGTAAATAGTAGGGGTTTGCCTTGTCGCAGTCGACGACAACACGGGAATTGGTGTCTTGTCACTCCATTGACCACCATCGCCACCTTAGACGTGAATAGGCATAAGTGGATTGTACCCACGCACAATCTATCTAAGCGGATTAATTTTTGGCCGTTGGATGGAAAATAAATTATTCCAACTATTGTAGAGAAAAAAAAACCCTCAGATGATCCGGTCCACTTATGTCCACCTTACGTCTTAGAACATCTCCCATCACACTAGTCATCTCTCATTTTAAGCTAAAATAGCAGATTTAGAGAGAAAAATATGCTCAAACGGGACTCGGCAAATCCCTGGTCAAATCTCAGATTTAATCGCTAGATCTGGTGAAGTTTATCGCTCACCAAACTTTCCTTCTATTCTTTCCGCCTCTCAAAACCCAAAAAATTCAAACCGAGTTGAAATCTTATCCCGAACTTTGCACGCAAACTCGGGAAATCGAGATCGGGATCGCGAAAGCGAATTGCGTGACATTGTGCGAAATCACGAACTCGCTAACTATGATCGCGAGGAAGCTTTTTTTATAGCTTGGGCTTTTTATTTTGTGCTTGGGCTTTGTAACAGATTTTAACATATATATATTTTTTTAGCTTAGGCAATATTTTGAGCTTGGGGTTTGTATTTTATTTTAATATGATTTTGGGATTTGAAATATCAATGGTTAGTCAAAATAGCTAACATAGTTGGAGTGTGGATTTTTTTGCAAGCCAAATTATCTGATTGTTCTTTATTTTTTTTATTCTAACGAGTCCAAAAAGCTAGCATGGTAGGAGATCTTCTTAGGTAAATAAAATAAAACGTCCTCTTTGAAATAGAAATTAAATCAAATTAAATAACGTGAATTATCAAAAATCAAACTCATCCCTCTCACCTCCCTGAAATGTTCTTCCACCTAGTATTCTGCCAAATCCACTCTAAAACCGTAACCGTTTTCCGCGATCTCTCCTCCCTCCTCGACCGATACAACTTCGTTTTCCCTCACTCCCTCCCCAATCAAACCCTAACCTTAACCCTAGCCGTAAATTCAGGAAGGCCAAGAAGCCTCCGTATAAGCCCCCCCCTCGCTGGACCGTGCCGACGAGAAGCCCCTTTACTCCGACCTCACCTTCGACTTCCGCGTTGGACCGTGCCGACGAGAAGCCCCTTTACTCCGACCTCACCTTCGACTTCCGCGTCAACTACACCGTGAGCAGCTCCACTGTCAAGCCATTTGGCTTCCGCGAGCCAAGTACTCGCCGTTCGGGCCCGGGAGGGTCGACCGGGTTTGGACCGTGTTTGCGGCTCCTGCTTTGGATCCCATGGTGAAGGAATTGGTGGTGGGGCCCGCTGAGGAGGAGGTCGAAGAGAGGTGGAGGAAGAGGAGGGAGCAGGTGTTAGGTGTGTCGCTGACGTAGGCAGAGAGAGCGTCGTTGATTGATAAGTGCCAGAAGCATCGGACTACGCGGCAGGTCAATTTGGGTATGGTTTTGTTTAATTCGGCTAAGTTTATCAAAATGTATTATACAGATTACTAGGTTTCGTTAACGTGCATTTTGCTAGGTTTTGTAAAGAGTTTAGTGTGCTGGACTGTGCATTTAACAACCAAATTATGCCAGTTGCTCATGCTTTAGGATAGATATCCAAATAGCAAAATGCACATCAGGTTATTTCATAACAAAAACTACTAAACATTTGGGTTTAATTTGCTTTTCGGTTGTTTTGAAAAGAAACCTGTAGTGTAATGACATGAGAATTCTCTGACAGAAAGTGGTTTTTGTGCTTGAATGGTTTGTGTTATCTCATAAGGATCGACGATTGAATGCATGGTGGTCTTAAGTACAATGGTATGAGTTATGATGTCATAGCTTCGTGGGGTAAGAGAAAGAAATCCGAGATGAGGAAGCACTAATGGTCATAATACTTTTGTAATTATGGATAAAAGTGGATTGGTGGTAAAGAAAGTAAACAGGTTAGAGGTGATTCAAGAATTTTTTTTTTCAAGGATCCGATGCTTCTGGCACTTATCAATCAACGCCGCTCTCTCTGCCTGCGTCAGAGGCACCCCTAACACTTGCCCCCTCCTTTTCCTCCACCTCTCTTCCTCCTCAGTGGGCCTCACCACCAATTCCTTCATCGTGGGGTCCAGAGCAGGAGCCGCAAACTCGGCCCAGACCTGATCGACCCTCTCGAACCTGAATGACGAATACGTGGGCTTGCGGAGGCCAATAGGCTTGACAGCGGAGCTTCTCTTGGTGTCGCTGAAGCGGAAGTCAAAGGGGAGGCTGGAGTAGAGGGGCTTCTGGTCGGCGCGGTCCAGCGAGGAGGGGGGACTTGTACAGAGGCTTCTTGGTCTTCCTGAATTTAGGGTTAGGGTTTTGATGGGGAAGTAGGGAGTGAGGGGAAATGAAGTTGTAGCAGTCGAGAAGGGAGGAGAGGTGGCGGGAAACGGTTATGGTTTTGGAGTGGATTTGGCTGGAGATTAGGTGGAAGAACATTTTAGGGAGTGGGATGGGTTTGATTTTTGGTAATTGGGGTTTTGTGGGGAATATGCATTTTGGTTTCCGTGATTTTTACCTGAAAATATGTTTTCCACAACATTAATTTGATATAATTTTTATTTCAAAGAGGACATTTTATTTTATTTTATTTTATTTATCTAAGAGCATTTCCAACCATGCTAGCTATTTTTACTCTTTAGAATAGACAAAATAAAGAACAATTGGATAATTTGGCTAGCAAAAAAAGTTCACAGTCCAACTATATTAGCCATTTTGGCTAGCCATTTATATTTTAAAGCCCAAAATTAATTTAAAATAAAATACAAAGCCCAAGCCCAAAAAAATTGCCCAAGCTAAAAAATATATATGTTAAAATCTATTACAAACCTAAGCCCAAAATAAAAAGCCCAAGCTATAAAAAATCTTCCTCGCGATGTTGCGCAGTTCACTTTCTCGATCGTGATCACGATTTCCCGAGCTTGCGATCGTGAGTTTGCGAGTGATCACAAAGTTCGTTATCAGATTTCAACTTGGTTTGGATTTTTTGTGGGTTTCGACTTTATTTTTTAGGTTCTGAGAGGCGGAAAGATTAGAAGGGAGGTTTGGTGAGTGATAAACTTCGCCAGATCTGGCGATTAAATTTGATATATCTAGTTTGGCGAGGGATTTACCGAGTCCCGTTTGAGAATATTTTTCTCTCTAAATCGGCTATTTTAGCAAAAAATGAGAGATGACTGGTGTGATTAGAGATGGTCTAAGAAGTACGGTGGACATAAGTGGACCGAATCATCTGTGGGTTTCTCTGCATCCAACGGCTAAAATTTAATCCACTTAGATAGATTGTGTGGGTACAATTTATTCAGAAGATGAGGTTAATTTGTACTTCCTCCGATCCAAAATATAAGTCATTCTAGGTTTCTACATGACCTGTATTGCACGGATTTGTTTGGTTACAAAGTTGGGGTTTGTTTGGTTACAAACCCCAACTCTCCCATTAAAATAGTAAAGATAAATATCTCGATATCATCTTTACTTCCAAGCAATCATAGGAAAATTCCTCAAATTAAATGGGCATTTGGTAAGGAGATAGTGAAATGAAAGTGGAAAAGTGAAAATAATCCCTCTGCTGAGTGTATCTCTTGCATACTTGTGTTCGATTGGAAGAAAAGACAACGAAGCGAAGGAGATCGAAGCATCGATGGAGAGACGAAGTTAGAAGAAAAAAATAGCAGGGAGAATAACATACTGTTTGCAAACTGGGAGTTTGCGGTCGACTGCCCCTTTGGGCCATCCCTGGCGACTGGTTATTATTTGGGCCTGTATCTTGGTGATTTTTTGGGCCCAATTCCTCCTCCAAGTTAGATCATACGGCTCCAATCGTGCGACTTATTCTACATGATACATTGGACGGTTATTGTATCAAGACTATAATTAGGGTTTCTTTAGATCTCCATATATTGTAAGTTTCCAATGAGAGAGAGAAATACTTCATTGATATTTTATCGATTGTAAGTGAGGCTCGAGAGATAGTTCATCCATATTAGGTTCATCCGAACCGAGACAAATCTTTGTGTAATTGGTGTGATCTACTGTTTGGCTGTTCATGTAACACCTCGAATTCCAAAACAGATTGAATCCGAGTACCACATGATCTTTTCACTTCATTTCGTACAATTTTATAAGGAATTTAAAACTTTTATTTCAACAATAATTACATCAGAGTCTTTTACATCAACAAGCTGCGGAATAAATAAAATACAGCAATAGCAAATGTACAATTGTTACAACTTTAACTTTTAAATAATCAACAACATCAAATTATTTTTATATCTTCTTGTAAACTCCAAGTCCTGCATATAAAACTGTGGGCACGTCAGTTGTTTACAATCGACGAAATATTATATACGGCCATCCTCGTTATGCCGAACATTATAACAATTCTTAAATACTTTAACAAACACAAACTTGATCACAAACAAGCTACAAGGGGACTATCCTGTTGATATCGTGTTGTGCGGTGTACTTAGTCCTTAATGCAGTTGTTTATATTACATGACACTAATGCGCACTTGTTCGGATTCTATGTATCCCATACTACATAGGTCCGAGGGCAAGTCCTTAATCGTACTTCATCTTATAGGGTTCAATCCCTTGTCATGACTTAAACTACTATGGTAACTACGGTAAGTATCCTAGATGTTCTCTGATCTACGAGCCCATGTCCAGGCAGTATGGAGGGGAATCCCACGCACTGACATGACGCATCGAGCAGGCAGACTATGGACAATTCAACCTCTGCCATGGAACGATGGCACCACCCGTAGTCATCAAACACCCCACAAGTGTCGCCACCGGGACGATAATTCCGGAGTAGTAGTGCTCACGCCATGTCATGACGCATCAAGCAGACAGTCTATGAATCACTCTCACACCGCCAACCTGATGGCCCTCATACTCGTGTTTTTCTCTTACTTTCGTCACATCTTCACTATGTATCTAATTCTTACAATGTTTGTTTTAAAAGAAAATCATTACAAGCTAGAGCTAGCTTATCCTACCGGACTTAAATCAAAACAACAGAGACAGTCAGTCTACCTGGCTACTTCTCAAGAGACGCTCAACCCTCAACGGTTAGCTTTCAAAATCATAAATAAAACTGCCGGTCAGTAGGGTCTCGCCTAGCCTCTAGATTCCAACAACCATCTCTTTCTAGTGATCAACAATATTTCATACTCAATCTCAAATAATAATGTTTCCATTTCTTTTATTCACAAACTCTTTCTCAAAACATTTCTTTTATAATCTCATAACATGAGAACAATTCAATTCAACCTCTTTATCAATTTAATCTCTTATCACGTTGTGTTCAAATCAAGTAATCTTAATCAAGTATTAATAATCATAAAATCTCATATTTAATCTTACTCAACTTTTACATGTCAAAAAAATCAAATCCAAACTCAAGAAAATCCATCTGCCAAGACAGTAGCAGTCGGCTGTTAAAAAGTGGCCAGTCGACTGTTCTGCGAGACCTCAAAACACAAGAACCAAAAGCCAGTTCAGCCAACTGTAGAAAAATGTCTAGTCGACCGTCCTGCGAAACTTTGAAACTCAAAAACCAATAATCAAGACAGTAACAGTCGACTGTGGAAAAGTAAACAGTCGACTGTCCTGCTGACAAAATTCGAAATTTAATACTTGACAGTCGACTGTCGACTCTAGTTCGGTCGACTGTCGACTGTCGATTGCACCAGGTTACAGTTAAAGTGGATCATGGATATATTTTCGACATTGAAAAACAACAATGATTTCTTCACAATTTGACAACACACTTCCCACAAGAGGATGTTTTATTAAAACTCGATCTTTCAATTGATTTGTACTTCTACCCAAATATAAATAATTTTCCCAGAATGTTTCTTTGAAAAACAATATCGTACATGTCCTCAAATTCATAAGTTTCTCATTTTTGCAATATAATAAAATCTTTCTTCAAAATGCATAAAAACACATAATCAATTTTCCAAATAAAAATGTTGTCTTTCACCAAAACTTTTCTTATAAAATTTCTATACTCATAAAAATGAATATTAGTGAGATTAGATCTGCACTTCTTTACCACATTAGCATCAAACCATTCTTTTCTACACATTTGCATTATTTTAATCAATGTCTTAACATGCATCAATTTCCATGCAAATCACGTTTATTCAATTCTAGCATTTCAAACTAACAATCGTAACAATTTTAGAGAATAGATTAAGCATTTCACATCTACCACACCAATTAAAATTTAGCAATTTAAACTCTACTTTAACTAGCATGCAATTTCATCATGCCAATTAACAAATAATTGTATATTATCTATCATGCAATTTCTACTCCTAAATTAGAAAGGATTTAAGAAACACCCACCGAAATTGTGATGTACTCAAGTGAAACTCTTAGAATTAGGAGCTCCTAAAGAAACTCCGATCCGCCTCGAATTCCGTGCACAAGCTCCAACTCCATTTCTGGTCAAAACACAGCAAGGCTCCATTCCTTATTTCAGCAGGCAACAAACAACATCTCCTCCATTTTCATGAGCATATACCATATATATCTACATATCTACATATATATATATATATATATATATATAACTATATATATATACCTAGTAGACTTATAGGTGGAATGGTAGGTGGAGAAAACAACATCAAAAGCAACATAGGGGTTTGTTGCTTTCGGATAAGGACAGAGAGAAAGAAAGAAGGATGGGGAGTGGTTAATTATATATGTATACATATATGTATATATGTATAAACACACTCAATTGTAGGGTGGATTTTAATGGAGAATGCAAGAGAGAAACAAGATGGATGCTAAACTTGATGGAGATTGGTTTTCGGCAGACTTGAAGAAAGAGGAAAAGGGGATGAGGAAATGATGAAGAAGTAGTAGGGTTGCTATTAAAACCACCTCCCATGAACACCACTCACTCACACTAAAATTCAAAACTTGCTTTCCCTCCTACTCTCAAAAATCCAAATTTCTGTTTTTCCCTCCTCTTAAAACAGCCCGGCCCCCAAATTAATGTGTGCACATCGAATGTGTGCACGTGCACGTGCTTTGTGTACACCCCAAAATAAATTATTTATTTAATTCCTTTAAAACAATTATTTATATATGTAATAAACATGTAAAATTAACTTAAAAATACTTTTCATGCACGATAGAAATAGACACTCTTCATGAAATTTATTTTGAAAAAAGACACCCAAAAACGCGCACCGCAACACGTGCGTTGTACGTAAAATATCAAAAATACGAAATTGACTTTAACGACCGAAAAATTATTTATAAATAATCGGAATACAATATAAGAAAAATATATTTAATATACGCATCCAATAATGTGATTAATACGTATATTGAAAACACGTGCACTATTCATATAAAAGTATTTCAATCAAAACAGACGAAAAGTGAATTTCTGTTTGTAAAATGAATTTAAACATGTCATAAAAGTAAATAATTGAAATCCATCGAAAACATTGCACGTAACGGTAGAATACCCGAAATCAACACGTGCATCGATATTACGTAAAAAGCACGTAAAACACAAAGATTGAAATTTAGCATTTGAGTTGACTCAAATGAGATTTTAAGAATACGGAAAATGTATAAATAGTCGGAATTCAAAATAATCGAAATGCGTTATGGATATCACCAATAACGATACAAAATGCACGTGCGTAATACCCGAGGGTAAAATTGTCATTTTTAATTTTGCGGGGTGTTACAGTTCATTAGATCTGTTTATGCTCCTCGCTACCTTACTCAACAACCCCGCTGCACCACAAATTTTCCAACAACTGGTATCCGGGCTTTAGGTGACGGGTCCCTTGGTGAAGAAGACAAATCATCGCTATGTGAAGATCAAACAGTTCAACGGTAATATCAACTTTAATCTCTAGAAAGTGGATTTGTATGATGTACTAGTTCAAGAACGTCTACAGCTTGCCATAAAGGAGAAAGGTAAACAATCTGACATGAAGCATAAAAATTAGGATGATATTTGTGAAAGAGCTCTAATTTTAATCCGATTGTCATTGGCGGACGAGATCAAGTGCAATGTGATAGACATAATAAAACATAACGTACTTTTTTTACAATTAGAACACGTCATCTAGAATCCGTAAATCCAAAATAAAATAGCAAAGGAATTTAAATCTTACAGTTCTGAATTGAAGACATCTTTAGGCGTAAGCGTTATCACTGATCTTCAATGGTTTTCCTCAGATCTAATGATGGAGACCTTCAGTGTTTTCTTTACTTTTCTCCTTCAAAATGGCCGAAACTTTTTCAGAATAATATCCCTCAAAATCAGTGGAGAGAGACGTTTTCAGAAAATGATCCCTTCAAATAAATGGGCAGAAAAAACGTTTTTGGAATCAGATCCGTCCAAATAGAGAAGAGGTCTTTTAATATTATCTAAGGCAACCAATTGGGACCAGTACATTTATTAATAGCAATCCAAATTTTTCCATAAAAAATTCAGATGCCTTTACGTTAATTTTTTTAAATGAAATTGGTGCACAGTTATAACATAGGCCACATAATAAAATAAAACTAACATTCTCCCACTTGGCCGTAATGTTATAACATAATAAAGTACACATTCAAAATTGGCCAATATAATTTGCATTAATCGTAAACCTGTTCAGTAAGAAATACCAAACCAAACTAATGTAATCAGAATAACAAATGTCGTTATTTGATCCCCATTAATTATAGCATTGGTACTCTTTCCAACAATGGTTAATAATCTTCATTCGGTCCTCATAAGTAATTTGCTTAGATTCAATAAAATTATGCGCATCATAATAAGCAAATTAAAAAAATTCAGAGTCAATACATAATTAAATACTCAGTACATAACATAATATATATATAGTAACCTGCAAGCATAAATATGTAACCTGATGTGGATTTCTTACTGTCGACACATCCAAAAAAATCTGAATCAGAATAACCAATAACTTCAAGGCTATTTGACCTCTTGTAAGTAAGCATATAATCTTTTGTCCCTTGCAAATAGCGTAAAACTTTCTTGGCAGCTTTCCAATGTTCCATTCCTGGATCAGTTTGATATCGGCCAAACATACCAACTGCAAATGCAATATCAGGACGTGTACAAACTTGAGCATACATCAAACTCCTTACTACTGAAGCATAAGGAATCTGCTGCATTTGTGCACGTTCTATTTCATTTTTAGGACATTGAAACTTGCTGAATTTGTCACCCTTGACAATAGGACCAACACTAGGGGAGCAATTGTGCATGTTATATCTTTTAAGCACTTTCTCAATATATGCTTTTTGGGATAAACCTAAGATCCCATGAGACCTATCTCGGTAAATTTCAATTCCTTTAACCAAGAGGCATCATATCATAGATCGCATGGGCACTCTTTTTTTGATATGTTGGATCTAATACAAGTTTGTATGAAATTTTGGTCCAAACTAGATCATAACCAAGAGTTTTGGCAACATGAGCCCAACTTTACGAAAATTGGGCCAAAGCTTGATCACATGCTCACTAAGTGGTAAGGACATAACGTTTATACAAACATTGTATTGGATCTTGAGGAGTATATGTTATATGGATCACATGGGATTGCATATGTACAAAAGGCAATGTCGATATATGTTGCACGAATTGTAATCTGTTAGTATTCTCTATGGTTTTATATGAATTCATATATAATAATCGGCCCAACGGAAGTTTATTGTATATTTTTTCATATAAATAATTTAAACCATATAACATTATTTTTAATAATTGGTTGTTTTTAATTTTTATCAACTTTAAATTGTAACTGCCACTTTATTAAAATGAATTTTGTGATTTAAGTCACAATTATGTTTTTACATTTAATAAATTATGAACGGAAATTTTACCAACTTTAATTGCCATTATGATTTAATAATTCAATTTGTTTCTGTCCAACGGTAATACAAATTGATTTTCATGAAATTACGTTTTTACATTTAATAAATTGTGAAGGTTAATTTTACCAACTTTAATTGCCATTATGATTTATTAAGTGAATTTATTTATTTTAACAATTCAATTTGTTTCTGCCGAACGGTGATATAAATTGAATTTTATGCAACAACTGTTATGATAGAACTGAAATATAATTTGGCGTTTTATTATTTTTTTCAGTATAATTACTGTTAGTCCCTCTATATACAGTTGATTTAATGTTATTATATATATATATTTTTTGTGGATTTATAGTTGATAATAGTAAGCATTTCATTTTTTCTGAATCTAATGCAGCATTGAATAATGTTCATGCTCAAATATCTAGAATAGTACCATTGAACGGAACTAATTTTTCCACTTGGAAAGTGCAAATTGAGATTTGTCTTGGTGTTTTGGATATTGACCAGACATTACGAATAGACAAACCTACTATTATAGCGACTAGTACTGATGATGAAAAGAATAATTTTGCAAAATAGGAGCTGTCAAACTGCATCTCTCTCGTGATTATGAAAAGTACTATTACAACTGCTATAAGAGGAGGTATTCCTGAGAAGGATGATGCAAATAATATTTTCACTGCCAAACAGTATTTGGCTTCTGTTGAAGAGCAGTTTAAAAGTACTTCTAAAGCTAATGCAAGTACTCTCATAATGAAAATGCTCACTACCAAGTATAACGGGACAAGCGGTGTACGTGAACATATCATGATGATGAATGATATGGCCGCAAAGTTAAACGGTATGGATATGGCAATTTTTGAAGGTTTTTTAGTTCATTTCATTATGACTCTCTCCCTGCACAATTTGGTCCTTTCAAGATCAATTATAATACGCAGAAAGAAAAGTGGAAAATGAGTGAATTAATTGCCATGTGTGTTGAAGAAGAAGAAAGGATTAAGGTTGAGAAACCTGACTATGCATATATTGCTGTTCAAAGTCCAAAACCGAAAAATAAGGACAATGGTAAAGCTAAAAACAAAGTGAATACGGCTACTGGTATTAACAAGGCAAGTATATCTGGTACAAAACCCGTGCGTGCTCCTAAGTGTCATCACTGTAAGAAGCGTGGACACATGAAGAAGGATTGTGTGAAGTTTAAAGATTGGCTCGCTAAAAAGGGTAATGATTTAAATTTCATGATTTGTGAAATCTTTTTAGTTGATGTTCCCTTAAATACGTGGTGGGTTGACACTGGTGCCTCTGTGCACATTACGAACTCATTCCAGGGATTCCATTCTGTGAGAATGCTTCATAGGGAAAAAGGAAACTTAAGGTTGCTAACGGATTAAAGGCTGAAGTCGAGGTTGTTGGAACTCTTCGTTTGGTTTTGAAGAGTGGCATTATTCTTGATTTGCATGATGTAGTTTATATTCCTAGTGCGATTAAGAATTTAATTTCTGTTTCTAGACTTGATGCGTGTGGTTTTATGTTTCAGTTTGGAAATAATGAGTCGAAACTATATCATAACTCTAAGTTTGTTGGTTCTGGATTATTATGTGATAATCTATATAAATTATGTTTGGATTCTTCTTTTTGTGAATCTCTATTATCTATGAATATTACTAGTGTTAATCATAAACGTAGTGTCAAGAGAAATCGTGATGTTGGAAATTCTTCCAAATTATGGCATCGCAGGTTGGGTCATATTTCAAGAGATAGAATGCAACGTCTCATTAGAAATAAAATTCTCAGCATTAGATTTTTCTGATTTTGACAACTGCGTAGAATGTGTTAAAGGAAAATTTGTCAAGGGAAATAAGAAAGGAGCCACTCGAAGTGGGGGGCTATTAGAAATTATTCATACTGATATATGTGGTCCTTTCCTACTTCGAGTATTAACGGGCATGAATCGTTTATTACTTTCATTGACGATTATTCTCGCTATTGTTATGTGTATCTGATTAATGAAAAATCTGAAGCACTAGATAAATTCAAAATTTTTAAGGCTGAAGTTGAAAATCAACTTAACTTTAAAATTAAAGTAGTGCGATCAGATAGAGGCAGTGAATATTATGATAGACACACCGACCTTGGTCAAAGTCTAGGCCCGTTCACTTTATTTCTTCAAGAAAATGGTATTGTTCATCAGTACTCTATGCCGGGAGATCCTCGATAGAATGGAGTTGCTGATAGACGTAATCGTACACTAATGGATATGGTACGAAGTATGATATGCAATACCACATTGCCGGATTTTTTGTGGACAGAAGCTTTAAAAACAATCACACATTCTAAATTGGGTTCCTAGTAAATCTATTCCAAAAACACCTTATGAACTGTGGACTGGCAGAATATCGCAATTAGGGTACTTGTGTGTGTGGGGCTGTCCTGCTGAAGCAAAAGTCTATAATCCACAACTAAAGAAACTTGATTCCAGAACCATTAGTTGTTATTTTATTGGTTATCCAGATAGATCCAAAGGTTTCAGATTATATTGCCCATCACATACCACTAGAATAGTAGAGACTAGACATGCTGTATTTTTTGAAAATGACAACGTAAGTGGGGGAGTAATGTAAATAGAAAAGAAAACCTCGAAGAAAATCGGACTTATGTTCCAATTCCGATAATTCGAGAGGTTACAAATTCTGTACCTCTTGTTCAAGAGGCTAATGAGGAAATTCATGTTCATGATGTTCCTAATGTTGATGAAGCTCCTATGCTGCCACAAGAACCCTTACGTAGATCACAAAGAGAGAGAAGATCTTCCATACCTGATGATTATATCGTATACCTTACTGAGGAGGGTTGTGATATAGGTAGTGGAGATGATCCTATCTCATTCAAGCAAGCTATTATGAGTGATAAATCATCTCAATGGTTAGAAGCCATGAATGATGAGATGAAATCTATGGAAATTAATGAAGTTTGGGATCTTGTTGAGTTACCTGTCGGGGTTAAACCTGTAGACTGTAAATGTGTTTATAAAACTAAAACTGGCTCCAAAGGTAACATTGAAAGATTTAAGGCTAGACTAGTCGCTAAAGGGTTTACACAACAAGAAGGTGTCGACAGTAAGAAATTCACATCAGGTTACATATTTATGCTTGCAGGGGGACCAATTTCATGGAAGAGTGCCAAGCAGTCTTTAAGGGCATCTTGCACTTTACAAGCAGAATTTGTGGCGTGTTATCATGCTACTGGTCAAACAGTTTGGTTAAAGTATTTTATACCAGGACTTCGAGTAATTGACAGTATTGCGAGGCCACTCACCTTATTTTGTGATAATGAGGTTGCTGTTATCTTCTCTAAGAATAACAAATCAAGTGGTGCATTTAAATGGATTGATATCAAATATCTTGTTGTTAGAGACAAAGTCAAAGATGGTACTATTATGATACAACATATTAATACAAGAGCTATGTTAGCTGATTCTCTAACAAAAGCGCTACCACCCACTCTTTACAAAGAGCATGTTGCCGGCATGGGTTTAGTTAATGTATTATAATTTTGTTGTTGTAAACTATATATATATATATATATATATATTATGTTATGTACTGAGTATTTAATTATGTATTGACTTTAAATTTTTTAAATTTGCTTATTATGATGCGCATAATTTTATTTAATCTAAGCAAATTACTTATGAGGATCGAATGAAGATTATTAACCATTGTTGGAAAGAGTACCAATGCTATAATTAATGGGGATTAAATAACGACATTTGTTATTCTGATTACATTAGTTTGGTTTGGTATTTCTAACTGAACAGGTTTACGATAAATGCAAATTATATTGACCAATTTTGAATGTGTACTTTATTATGTTATAACATTACGGCCAAGTGGGAGAATGTTAGGTTTATTTTATTATGTGGCCTATGTTATAACTGTGCACCAATTTCATTTAAAGAAATTAACGAAAAGGCATATGACTTTTTGATGGAAAAATTCGGATTGCTATTAATAAATGTACTGGTCCCAATTGATTGCCTTAGATAATATTAAAAGACCTCTTCTCTATTTGGACGGATCTGATTCCAAAAACGTTTTTCCTGCCCATTTATTTTAAGGGATCATTTTCTGAAAACGTCTCTCTCCACTGATTTTGAGGGATATTATTCTGAAAAAGTTTCGTCCATTTTGAAAGAGAAAAGTAAAGAAAACGCAGAAGGTCTCCATCATCAAATCTGAGGAAAACCATTGAAGATCAGTGCTAACGCTTCCGCCTAAAGATGTCTTCAATTCAGAACTGGAAGATTTAAATCCCTTTGCTGTTTTATTTTGGATTTATGAATTCTGGATGATGTTTTCTAATTGAAAAAAAACACGTTATGTTTTATTATGTTTATCATTCATCTCCAATAAAATACATTAATCAACATATATGCCTCAAGATTAGTGGGAGTATATTTATCTTTCTTGTTTTGTACGTGGATGATATTTTATTGGCAAGTAGTGATTTAGACATGGTGAATATATACCATTTTCTTGAAGAAATAAAACGAACGGGCCTGGACTTTGACCAAGGTTGGTGTGTCTACCATAATATTCACCGCCTCTATCTGATCGCACTACTTTAATTTTAAGGTTATGTTGATTTTCAACTTCAGCCTTAAAAATTTTGAATTTATCTAGTGCTTCAGATTTTTCATTAATCAGATACACATAACAATAGCGAGAATAATCGTCAATGAAAGTAATAAACGATTTATGCCCGTTAATACCCGGAGTAGGAAAAGGACCACATATATCAGTATGAATAATTTCTTAGTCCCCCACTTCGAGTGGCTCCTTTCTTATTTCCCTTGACAAATTTTCCTTTAACACATTCTACGCAACACATTCTACGCAGTTGTCAAAATCAGAAAAATCTAATGCCGGGAGAATTTCATTTCTAATGAGACGTTGCATTCTATCTCTTGAAATATGACCCAACCTTCCAACCTTACGATTTCTCTTGACTCCACGTTTATGATTAACACTAGTAATATTCATAGATAACAGAGATTCACAAAAGGAAGAATCCAAACATAATTTATATAGATTATCACATAATAATCCAGAACCAACAAACTTAGAGATATGATATAGTTCGACTCATTATTTCCAAACTGAAACATAAAACCCCACGCATCAAGTCTAGAAACAGTAATTAAATTCCTAATCACACTAGGAATATAAACTACATCATGCAAATCAAGAATAAAGCCACTCTTCAAAACCAAACGAAGAGTTCCAACAGCCTCGACTTCAGCCTCTAATCCGTTAGCAACCTTAAGTTTCCTTTCTCCCCCTTGAAGCATCCTCACAGAATGGAATCCCTGCAATGAGTTCGTAATGTGCACAGAGGCACCAGTGTCAACCCACCACGTATTTAAGGCAACATAAACTAAAAAGGTTTCACAAATCATGAAATTTAAATCATTATCCTTTTTAGCGAGCCAATCTTTAAACTTCACACAATCCTTCCTCATGTATCCACGCTTCTTACAGTGATGACACTTAGGAGCATGCACGGGTTTTGTACCAGATATACTTGTCTTGTTAATACCAGTTGCCGTATTCACTTTGTTTTTACCTTTACCATTGTCCTTATTTTTCGGTTTTGGACTTTGAACAGCAATATGTGCATAGTCGGGTTTCTCAGCCTTAATCCTTTCTTCTTCCTCAACACATGGCAATTAATTCGCTCATTTTCCACTTTTCTTTCTGCATATTATAATTGATCTTGAAAGGACCAAATTGTGCAGGAAGAGAAGTCATAATGAAATGAACTAAAAAACCTTCAGAAATTGCCATATCCATGCCGTTTAACTTTGCGGTCTTATCATTCATCATCATGATATGTTCACGTACACCGCTTGTCCCGTTATACTTGGTAATGAGCATTTTCATTATGAGAGTACTTGCATTAGCCTTAGAAGTACTTTTAAACTGCTCTTCAACAGAAGCCAAATACTGTTTAGCAGTGAAAATATTATTTGCATCATCCTTCTTAAGAATACCTCCTCTTATAGCAGTTGTAAAAGTACTTTTCATAATCATGAGAGACGTGCGGTTTGATCGCTCCCATTTTGCAAAATTATTCTTTTCATCATCAGTACTAGTCGCTATAATAGTAGGTTTGTCTATTTGTAATGCCTGGTCAATATTCAAAACACCAAGACAAATCTCAATTTGCTATTGCCAAGTGAAAAAATTAGTTCCGTTTAATGGTACTATTCTAGAGATTTGAGCATGAACATTATTCTATGCTGCATTATATTCAGAAAAAATGAAATGCTTACTATTATCAACTATAAATACAAAAAAAATATATATATAATAACATTAAATCAACTGTATATTGAGGGACTAACAGTAATTATACTGAAATAAATAATAAAATGCCAAATTATATTTCAATTCTATCATAACAGTTTTGCATAAAATTCAATTTATCTCACCGTTGGGCAGAAACAAATTGAATTGTTAAAATAAATAGATTTACTTAATAAATTATAATGGCAATTAAAGTTGGTAAAATTAACCTTTCACAATTTATTAAATGTAAAAACGTAATTTCATGAAAATCAATTTGTATTACCGTTGGGTAGAAACAAATTGAATTATTAAATCATAATGGCAATTAAAGTTGGTAAAATTACCGTTCATAATTTATTAAATGTAAAAACATAATTGTGACTTAAATCACAAAATTCATTTTAATAAAGTGGCAGTTACAATTTAAAGTTGATAAAAATTAATAACAACCAATTATTAAAAATAACGTTATATGGTTTAAATTATTTATATGAAAAAATATACAATAAACTTCCGTTGGGCCGATTATTATATATGAATTCATATAAAACCATTAGAGAATACTAACTGATTACAATTCGTGCAACATATATAGACATTGCCTTTTGTACATATGCAATCCCATGTGATCCATATAACATATACTCCTCAAGATCCAATACAATGTTTGTATAAACGTTATGACGTTATGTCCTTACCACTTGGTGAGCATGTGATCAAGCTTTGGCCCAATTTTTGTAAAGTTGGGCTCATGTTGCCAAAACTCTTGGTTATAATCTAGTTCGGACCAAAATTTCATACAAACTTGTTGTATTAGATCCAACATATCAAAAAAAGAGTGCCCATGTGATCTATGACATGATGCCTCTTGGTTAAAGGTCTCCAACATTGCATCTTCAATAAAATACATTGATCAACATATATGTGCATGCATAATAAAAATTCTCCTTTAAAATTTTTGTCAAAAAAAAAAAAAATTATAAGAAAATGTTTATACATAAAATTAATTGAATTTGTATATCTCTTATACGAACCATTGAAAATCAATTTCGTAAAAAAAATTTATTGCATCTTATATGAATTTACGATTGCTCTGATACCAAATGATAGACATAATAAAACATAACGTGTTTTTTTTAACAATTAGAACACGTCATCCAGAATCCGTAAATCCAAAATAAAATAGCAAAGGAATTTAAATCTTACAGTTCTGAATTGAAGACACCTTTAGGTGGAAGCGTTAGCACTGATCTTCAATGGTTTTCCTCAGATCTGATGATGGAGACCTTCAGCGTTTTCTTTACTTTTCTCTTCAAAATGGACGAAACTTTTTCAGAATAATATCCCTCAAAATCAGTGGAGAAAGATGTTTTCAGAAAATGATCCCTTAAAATAAATGGGCAGAAAAAACGTTTTTGGAATCAGATCCGTCCAAATAGAGAAGAGGTCTTTTAATATTATCCAAGTCAACCAATTGGGACCAGTACATTTATTAATAGCAATCCGAATTTTTCCATCAAAAATTCAGATGTCTTTCCGTTAATTTCTTTAAATGAAATTGGTGCACAGTTATAACATAGGCCACATAATAAAATAAAACTAACACAATGTCCTTGAGGAGAAAAGTGCGGCAAGTTTCTGGGCAAGACTCATATTTGATTACTCGGGATCGTCGTTATTGGATCAGATGTATTGGAAGAGGAAACTGTTTCGTTTCTCAATGAAGGAAGGTAACGTTCTTCAAGATCATATTGTAGAGTTAATAAGGTATTATCTGAACTAAGGGCGATAAACGCATATGATCTAAGTAAAGAAGATAAAGGTTTCTACTTGATATATTCAGTGGTAGATTTGTACGAGCCCTTGAAAACTACTATGCTACATGGAAAGTCTGCCAAGGAGAAGATTTCAGTGGCTGAAGTGATCAACGGCTTGAAGGAAAATCAACTTAGGAAGAAAACTCATAAATCAGAGACTCCCTCCAAAAGTTGCTTAGCAGTGGAAGATCGTTCAATTGAAAAGGAAAATGTGCATAAAGATGTGATTCGTTACCGATATTGTAAGAAGGTTGGGCATTACAAGAATGACTGTTGCAAATTGCTGAATCAAAAGAGCGTCAATGTCAAGAGAGCCCTGTCATCATATTAGACCCTTGAATCTGTTGTTTCTGTTTGTTATCTCTTTTATGTTATTAGACTTCTTGTTGTTACTCTGTTTTAAACTCTTTGCCTACTGATGCTTTTTTGTTTGAAGCTTTGAACTTCTGTTGCATCAGTTAGTGCTATTTTGGTGGTTGTATCTCTCTTTTGGTTTCAATATAGATACTTTTTGGGTGGCTGGAATCCCTTAGGATTCCATCCAGTTTATCAAAAAAAGAAAAGAAAAAAAGAGCGTCAATGTATGTTAGTAGTGCTAACACTTTTGTGGTGAGTGCTACTGATGATTTATGTCTTCTTGTTTCAAATTTTTTAGTTGCATTCTGGTTGGTTTCTTGACTCAGAAAAGTCTTCTCATATATGCTCCAAGAGGGATAAGTTTTCTACTTACAAGTCTACAATAGGGCGTTGTGTGAGTACGATAACTGGAGAGATTTGTGAAGTAGTGGGTGAGTGATTGCTTATCAAAAAAGTCACATGCATTGCACATGATTTCTTTAATCATTAAATGCCAAAAATATGTTTTTCATTTTATTTGTATAAAAATGGCATTTTATAAGCTTAGGTGAGGTGCAGGGGAAGCGACTACCCCAACAACACTGCATCTTCCCGGAGTGTACATTGGGTGGGAGGATTGTCTAAAGTATTTGGGGGGTTTCCTGTGATTAACCTTTCGGCATTCGATTCCACTGCTTTAATGCTGTAGTGCTATATTGGATTATTGGTCCATGATTCTTTATAATTATATGCAGCAAAGAACAGTTACTATGCGAGTCTCGTACCAATGGTTCAAGATACTTTTTTGAGTGAAGAGTTTGTTAGAATAGATGGCAAAGGTCTGGAAAGAAAGGACTACAAAAAGATAGGGGCAAAGCTCAGAGTAAGTATAATTTTGTATTTCAAATTTATCTATTTTACTTCTTTTTCTTATATTGCATATTAAAAGAATACCAACTATGGAAGGTCTGGATTTAAGAATTTCCCCCCTAACCATTTTACGATTCTAAACCTGGAGATAATAATGAAAGAATATTGCAGTGTAATTATGTAAAGTACTGACTGCCAGTCTGCCAAAACCAATCCCTCCAACCCAAACCTCAAGCTTTCAAATTAGGGAGTGGACATATTTGTCAGTAGTCATTTCTATACAAGGAAAGAGCCTTCTCAGATCAGAGCATCTGTAGTCGTCTACAACTATTTTTTGGGTATTTGGCAAATGGAAACCGTTAAAATAGCTTTGCGTTGCAGTCGTCGATTGACAAAAATTGGGTATTCATAAATTTCCAAATCTGAGACGAAAGACGAATTATCGTTGGAAGAAAAAATTAAAATTTATAAAAATAATTGGAACGGACGGGAAATCTTTTCCCATCCATCCAATTTTTTAATAAAAAAAATCAAAAAATCCCATGGACGAAAATTTCCCCCCCGTCCAAGGAATCAGGTGAGATTTGTGGAATTAAATTTCGTCCGATACTTCTCAGATTTTCCAAAATCTCTCCGACGAAGTTTTTTTTCCGTCCGATGCGACAGACGACAAATCGTTTTCCGTTTGCTATATTTTCCAAAATCCCAAATCGTCTGCCATATTTGGCAGGTTACTGTTCACCATTTTGGGTTTTTTGCCAACAACTACAACGTCTTCATTCTCAATTTTTGGAAAATTTGGGTATTTGGAAGACTGACTACAGATGCTCTTAATCAGCCAAATGAGCATAGAGGAAGCAGGGATAGAATATAATAGCAAAAAATGACAAGAAGAAATATCGTACTTGTTGCATTTGAGACAGGAGAGTATGTATTCTGATATGGCTAAAATTTATTCTAGTGATTTCATCTAGTTTCTTGATGCAGGACTTGATGCCTTGTGTGCTGGTGACTTTTGAGAAGGAGCAAATTGTTGTGTGGGGGGGGCAAAAGTACTGTGATGCCACAGAGATGTTCGAAACAGAAATACTCACTGCCGAAGCAGAAACTCCTGAATTCGAAGCAATTGTCATGGAAAACAGTGATGTTGGTATGTTCATGCAAAGCTCAGATGATGAGTCACTTTTTTCAAACACCAAAGTTCCAAAAAATAGTTGCATAAATTAGAGCTTTTATGTGTCTACCTTTAGCAACTTCTATCTGTCTATTCTTATCTTTGATACTTTGTGGAGTAGTTAGCTTTTATGTTCTGCATATTCTTCTTGTTAGTGGTCCAATTGGTTAGATATGTCCATTAGTCTCTCTGACCGGAGTATGTGAACAGGTTGATGGCAAGAAGAACAAGGTCTATGGGCAGAATCTCTGCTATTTGGCAAAACTGTTTCTTTATCACAAGACATTCTACTATGACATTGACTTATTTTTATTCTACATTCGTTGCAAATGCGATGATCGTGGTTGCCACATGGTTGGATACTTCTCTAAGGTAATTACCAATGGGCATTTGGGAACAATCAACTTATTTACCTCTAGTATCCAACAGCTATTCAGTTTAAAAACTTATTTAATGGTGCTGAGTGGTTTTCAATTAATAATTTAGGAAATAAGGTTTTTATTCAATTATATACGGATTCCTAATTGTAAGTACAGTGATAAGTGTGCATTTTATGCACTGTCAGAGTGTAAGTGAAATCTCATTCAATTACAACAGAAACAGATTGGATTCTAAGCATTTAGTGATCTTCAAGCCTACATCAATTGAAACATGATAGGTCAATTATTTGTATTCAGGTGCCTTTGTGCAAGGTACACATGACAAGTTCATCTTCTCAAAAAATGTTTTTTTTCCCTATACAATAGATTTACAGCGTGTTTGGTTCCTTGCAGTGTTTCAAGTTCCAGTGCAAGTGAGAATATAAAGTCATGTCATCATTATATTTAATCATTGCCTTCCAAATTTTCGATTGAAACACCATTTCCTTCAGAAAATAACATATGAAATCAGGAGGGAAATGTTATTTAGATTGGAATATTTGGAGAGCAATTATTGGATGCAAGCATGGCATGTAATTTATATATTTTCGGTTGCTCTTGCACTTGCCAGGAACGACACCCTTAATAAGCTTATCACGGAAAGAATGTGCAGAATGAACCTTACCAATATAGTACTGGATTCAAATTCAACCTCTCACAGTAAGTGTCAGATATTAGCGCACTAGGGACACAGTCATGGTTTGATCATTTAACTATCGCTAAGTATTAGTAAGTGATTTGAGTTGAAGTACCAGCAAGTCCTTGTATAATTTGCAAAACAGTATGCTAGAGACTGAGTAGCGCTGTCCAATAGCCTTCCCACTACTTCTGTCAAATTTAACATATGAAATTCCACTCTTTGTTACGAGCGGTTTGAACCATTTGATTAATCTATCCTCTCCAGTATAGGTGGATTTGTACTCGGTACTGCATCAAAAGAGACTCGTGTTTGGCTTGGTTGATTTGTAACATCTTCATTTGGAGTGTTTTTTGCAAATATGAACTAGTTTTAAGGCAATGTGTGCTTTCAAATAGTGTTTAGTCATACTTGAATTCTATTTGTATTGCTTTTAGTAATTCATGAAAGTTAATTAACTGATATTTGTAGGGCTTTTTGGTCATTGGTTGATTTTGTACTATCTTGAAGATCTATGGGGAGTTAGGTATTTTGTTTTATTGTATCCTCCAGCTAGCTTCCTTGAACATTGTCCTTGAACATAGTCCTAAAGCCAATTCGAGTTAGAAGTTAAGCAACCACAGCTAAACGTTATTTGATACCTTAGAAGTCAGTAATCACATTCAGCACTAATTGTGAAGACAGTGTCTGGAGTTACTTCCAACGAGCGACTTCTCTATGATTGCATGGTCGCATCTTTTTAACATCTCCACCTATTTTATTTGGTGGTACCCTCATCTGTCTTAGTTACTCGACTTTATTCTTTTGAATAGCGTATTTTTTCGACTTATCACCATTTTTTATCTTTTAAAATCCGTTCTTCTATTTAATGCAGGAAAAACACTCAGAAGGGTCATATATTTTGGCTTGCATTCTGACACTTCCTACCAAAAGAAAGGTTATGGGAAATTTCTAATTGCTTTCTGTAAGTTTGACATTGCCCTCTTCACACGCACAAAGACTATATATATATATATATATATATATATATATATATATATAGGAAGCTTACAACAATTGGTGTTGAACAATTGGTGTTGACCTGTTACAAACTTAATTAAGGATTCATCTTTCCTCCCATTTGCGGATAACTATCTACTCTGATTTATGTAAATACTTGCTTACTTTAATTAATATAAGAAATTGAAATTATCAACAAGGATAAGTTATATCCATCTTATATTGGCAAAAAAATTATTGTCATATTGATTTTGTCTACTAGAATGATAGATGAAAGTAAGGAGACATGAACAAGATGTGGAGAATGCTAAGCTAATGGAACTGAATTAATTAGAAGTGGTTTTAAGATTAAAGGGCAAAATGGTCATTTCACAATTCGGTTTTAACCGAATATTCAAAACTTAACAGAATAGGGGTTTAATGAGCAGAAAAAATGTTTGGGGGTTTCTTGAAAATTTTAAGAACACTTATGAGAAAACTACCATAAAGTTGCCCCAAGTAGCTTTTCAGTTTTTTGAAAAGAAAGGGCTAATGTGGGCATAGCATGCTAATTTCTTTTGTATAAGAACTAGGCACATTACACATCTATTAGGAGATGATGTTATTTATCATCGAGTACTGTGTATCTATTTATGAAGAACTACTTGTCATGTATTTCTTACAGCTGAATGTATTTATAAAAAGTTGATTTATATGTTTAAGAGTCTGAACAATATCTGCCAAATTCTTAGTGCAGTTTGTTTTGTTGATTAATTACTCAGTTTTTGTTTTAATTTTGAACAGCATACAAACTTTCTAAGAAGGAAGGCAAAGTTGGGACACCAGAGCGACTTCTTTCTGATCTTGGACTGTTGACAGACACTACAAACCACACAGGCTTTTCTGGCATTTTTTTTGGGCTATCCCGTCGTTTGTTAATGCAGGGATAGACTGTAGCCGCCAGAAATGCCGCCAAAAACGCCGCTATAGCGAGCGTGGGGACAGATATAGGGTCTATCCCGGTGTTTTTTAGCAACGCTGCTATAGCGTATATCTATCCCGGTATTTAATTGAAAAAATGCCGGTATAGAGCTTTTGTCAGGAAAAAGGAAAAGGTAATCTATCCCAGCGTTTTTGACCAAAAAACGCCGGTATAGGTTATTATTTTTATTAAAAAAACCCTATCCTGCCGTTTTTGACCAAAAACTCTAGGATAAATAGGTATTTTAAATATATATATTTTTTGAATTTCAAAATTTTTTTTAATAAGAAATAACCCTACATGAAATAAAATTCCATATATATGTTATAAAACAACATAGAACTTCTCAATCTCATTCAATAAAACCAATTAAATCAACATGAATATTTATCAACAAGTAGTTAGTTAAGCTCCTCAATGTTGTCATTTGTAACTCATTATACAAAGCAAAAAAAATCAAATTAAGCCAATGAGCTCTTACATGCAGTGCTGATGAAGGACGAGTTAGCAGCATCCAAGGAGAATTTGCATTTATCAAAATTGATATTTAACGGGCAAATAGTGAAATGAATTTTGAGAATAAGAAGTTAAATGAACACTATGACTTGTACTAATATTCATATAGTGCATTATATGCTATGCATTTTAAACTTTGATTCAGCGGAATGGAATGTGGCTAATTGATATCGTTTTCCCCATATGTAAGATCCCTTTATTGTTTCTTATACGTCTCTAAATGTTGGATGTACATCAACCAAACGAAACACATGAATAAACAAATTTATTGAAAAGATTAAAAAAGATTACAAAAACACAGGTTTAAAAAGAAAATTAAAAATGCATCAAATTAGAGAAGAAAGGATTACAAGTACAGATAACGTAGTTGCTTTCACTTCTCTCCCACTGAGATGAGAACTACAATGACGAAAAAAAGAATTACAGTGACATTAAGAACATAAATATATCAAACAAAAACCTTCAAGGAATTGCCACTAAATTTAATATGCATACTCATGATCAAAGTGAACGTGACTCCTGCCATCAATGAAGTTGAGATTTCGTGGCATTTTAGAATAGCATACATTAGATCTACATCGCACCCAAAAAGAAAAATCATCATATAAATCAAACCTTTTATTTATATATCGAGATATATACATGAGAACACCAAAGTTAAAATCAAGAATCAAACTCCTCTGTTTTTTGGGCTTCAAGAAAATAAAGAACAGAGAAGGGAGATAGAAGGTTCTATGTGGTGAATCCTGCTCATTTTTCCTTCATTTTTTTGGAAATTATATAACAGTATCGAAGACTCAATAGGATCCGACTACAGGCAATTCTTCCCTAATACCCCTCACAAATGGCAATAACACAGTAAGGTCCGCTAGAATTATATATCCAATTGTACTAAACATATCACGGTTCAAATACTCAGTATCTATGTTGAGTACGTGCCTGTAATTTATTAGTACTATCAGACATATAACAAGTACTGATAGGCAAAATCCACTCGATTTGCACATCTCAATATTGGTCAATATTTGAATCCATGATACATATGTTAATGTCAAAAGAACACAGGAAAATCATGTCAACATATTCACAACATTGAAAAATAAAACAACATTCTATATATGAGACAGAACAATATAGATAATAATGGTAAGTGCAAACAGATACCTGCAGTGAAGAATTTTAGTTGTCCATCTTCTGCAGGCTTCTTAGATCCTGAAACTGATGCCTATTTGGAAAATCACCATAGTTTGCAATTTATTAAAAGAATATATCAGGCATGATAGGCTTATTGTAGATGAAATTTAATTCGAATGAATAAGGTAAAAGTAAAAGTGACATGGCCTCACCTCTAAAAAGATGCCCCTGTGTCTTTGATTTTCTTGCTAATGAATTTAGTAGTGCCGGCATCAACTGTAGAAACATCCACATAACTGTCATAATTAACCAGAACAAAAAAAATAGTTCATATAGAAATTGCTTACATGTAACCATAAGCTTCATAATAAATTGCTTTCGAGTTAAAATAACTATCAGGGTTGAGGACTTTATACTTGTACTCTAACAAAAGATGAGCAAAGCAATTTCTTAGTTTGGAGAAAGAGGTAGAATAACCAAACTTACCATACTTATACCTCTACTACAAAAATAACTCAATTATCAAACTTGATTACAATACCTCCACTTCAAAAATAACTTCAATTATCCAAACTTCGCTCCCAAACAAGCTCTAAATTCTCAATTTAAAGAAACCCTTCAACTAAACAAATCCATTTTTCGGCGAGGACCCCCAATTATCACGCATGCCCCAAATTTTTCACACACTAAACAACCAACTTCTCATCCAAATCAACAACCATTAACATAAAATACCCACATTATCATCCCCATATAAAAAATCTACAATTCCACACACCAAAATTCAAACTCCCCAATCACAAACCCTAATTCCCATCAATCAACAACTTGATGACAAAATTCAACCAAAAAAAATAAAAGTAAAATTTTACCTCCATCTTCGCATCAACAACTCCAACCTTCTCCGACTTCTTCCCCTTTGCATCATTCTCCTCCTCACAATCTGGATCTAGAGATGGACCGGCGTCGGGCTCAGGAAACGTAGAGGAAAGGATAGGAGAGGAGATGGGGGCGCGGTGACAGGGCCTGGGGATGATGACGGCGATGGGGCACGATGACGGTGGGCTTTGGTGGCCGGGGGATATGGGGGCTAAGGTTTTTGTGTGTGTGTGTGTGTGTGTGTGTGTGTGTGTGTGTGTGTGTGTGTGAGGCACGACGGCGGTGGGAGGGCACGGCGACGCTTGCGACGTACTATGGTGGGTGGGGATTTAGGGCTGGGGTTTGGAAGAGAAAGTTTAGTTTCGAGGGGATCGCAGGTATAGCCTCTCTCTACCCCGGCGTTTTTGTAAATCAATGGTATAGAGAGGTGTTTTTGAATTTTTTTTCAAAAAATACATGTCTTTCCCCGGTGTTTCTATTCAATACCGGGACAGATACGCCAGGATAGACATATTTTTTTTGTTTTTCGCAGTGGGACTAGGGTTCTCGTAGAAATCCTTAAGAAGAACATGTAACCCCTATTCCCAATTATACGGGTTATTATTTTTGTATGTCTTTGATATATTTTTCCCCCTAATTATTGTATCATTGTATCTGGGTCTTTGTCATGTTGTGGGCTTACTAGTTTCCATTTATTTATTATATTATTGTATTTTTTGTGGCCCATCTACACTCAAGCCCAACCCATATCTTATTGGATATTGGATCCTAGTCTAAAGCTACCCACAACCCAATTCCCCTAACTAACCAGACTAATTCTCCCTTAATCCCACAATTCCCCAAATTCCCACGATCTCCTCTTTATTGGTTGCATTAAAAATACCCCACCTTCCCCACAAATCAGAACTACCCCTTAACAAACTCTCTCTCTCTCTCTCTCCCGTTCTCTCTCCCTCTCCTGGTTCTCAAACCCAAACAGAACACAAAACAAAAACCCAAACAAACCCACAGAGTACCCCCGCTCGCCCCTTCTTCTCTCATCTTCACCCGAACAAACTCATCGCGCCACACCAACACCTCCCCTGCCGTCGCACACCCCGTCATCAACACCACCATCTCCATCAACCATCGATCCCTTTCCTCGTCACTCAAACCACTTCGCCGTCTTCTCCATCACTGACCCTTCCTCACCTTCATCTCCCCGACTCCTCACCCTCGCCAACTCCATCAACGTCCCCATTACCGTAGAACCCAAAGTCGAACCCATCGAACTCCACCGTTGCCCACTTCGACGTCACCTTCGAACCTCTGTCGCCCTCTTCCAGCGGACCCAACCACTTCGATCACCTTCGCAGCATCACCGCGAGCTCTCCACAGTCTCACCGGCGCCGTTCAAGCCCCGAAGACTTCGTCTCCGTCGTCCTCTGTTTCGATCACGAAATAGAGCTTCATTTTTCACCGAAGTCGTTCGCCGTCGCTCGTGGTTGTGTCGCTTCCCGACCAATGCCTTTGACTCAGTCACCACCAGCCGTTCACGCTACACCGCGCCGTCGCCAAAGTTCGCACCATTCTCTCTCTTCGATCGGAAGAAGGAGATGAACGGCGATTCGTCGATACCGCTGTTTGCTGTTCGGCGCACACCGATCCCACCACCGCTGTCCCGTGTTCGGCGCAGATCCGCTGTGTGGACGAAATCCCATTCGCCGCTGTTGCTGTTTGCTGTTCTACCCGCACTGAATCCCTCTTGCTACCTTACTGTTTTGGCTGATCGTGTGTGGGGAAAAGTCACTGTTGCTGTTTGTTGCTGTTGAGTTCTCGCACGCATTTTGCACGTGCTCTTGGGATTGTTCTCCGGGATTCTGATCCCGTTATTCTTAATTATTCGAATCGACTACTACGAAAAAGGCAAGTTCACTTGGACTATTTTATTCATTCTAGTTCAAGATTACTTGACCTCTTATGTAAGTAGTTCCAATTTATTTATCGATAATTTTGCCTTGTGTCCCGTCTCGTTAAGAGTATCGAGGGTTTACACGAGCTAACCCAACATACTCTTGACTTCTTTTATTATCCATTGACTCAAACCCAAGCCTAGACATACATTTGACATGAATAAATAAATAAATTTGTACATGAGAAAAACACGCCGTGATTAAATGCATATTATTTATATGAAGTCTTGTGACTTGAACTTGATAAATTCACTTGGCTTGTTATTTAGAAAATTCACAATGCTTGCTTTACATTAATCTTGATATATGTGTGATTCATTAGTTTGATAACTACTCACTTAATGAATATAACCATGATAGTTTTTTTTTATAAAATTCTTGTTGCATGTATTGTTTGGCACAAAAGTTTCGACCCTGTAAATATGAGAATTAGCACACAAGATATAAAAGAGAGTTTTACCTATTGGACCTAGTTTCCAACCCAAGTGACAAATCTAAATTTGAAGTCACGAGCTGTAAGATATAACATTTTTAGTCCCCGCTAGCCTACATTTTCAGACTGCAGAAATTACTATAACCTCGACATATTTGATGGTGTAATACTATGTAAAAGTGTTAGAATGCTATGAAATTTTTCAGGAACCTTATAGACATGCTTAGGGTTCACCCCAAATTTCTGTAGATTTTTATAACATATTTATACCATGTTTTCACCCCTTAGAAGTTGACACCTAGCTGTTGCCAGAACAGCTAACCTGCAAAGAATGAAGTTTTTAGCCTAGATACAGTTAAAACTAGCAGAATGTCCCTGAATATAACTTATAGCCCTATCTGTCTAGATGTCCATAGTCTACTAGAAGTCCGAATTTGGAGCTTTAGTCTAGGAGTTATACCTGTTTTAGTGTGACTGTATCAGCTATTTCAGATTTACTGTTTCTTGCTTATTATTGTGTAATATACTATGTTGCTGCATTATCATCATTCACTTGACATCCTTATGACTACCCGCATGTGCAAATATGACTTAGTAACAAAATAATAAATAAGCCGGGGTTTCTAAGGGTTGATCTAGTAGTGGACCGTCTTAGAAAATGTACTCGGTAGGGCCCCATTGTTACATGGACTTGTTATATGGAAGGTGGAGAATACTGGTGGAGATGTGAACTTGTTATCTTGTTATCTTGTTATCGTGATATACCCGAGTACACGCTCTGTAGATCCCACCATGAAGTCTAAAACGAACACTATTGTGTGTGCATCGAACCTGTAGTATGGGATGCAGTAGTACGTGTACTAGTTAGGAGAAATAACTTGATAATAGACCTAGTTGACATGTATACATACTTGATAAAGACCATTCGTATTAGTACCATTATTGTCCTTGCAAATTTGATCTTGATTCATATTTCCTACACGTACCTTACTCCTTTACTCTCTATTTTCACTACATGATGTCCGTACTTGCTCTAAGGACATTTATTTTTCTTCTTTAGTTAACCCAGCCACAGGTGAACCTGAGGATCTACCAGAAGGAGTTGGAGAGCAGTACTTTTAGATTGGAGCAACTGCATGATAATAAATTATTTCCTTTCGTGTTCTTTTCATTCATTGTAATTCATTTGTTTATTTAGACTTGTACCCCGGGCTCTTGACCCGTAATTGCTACTTGGTTCTCACGTCTTATTATCATGTTGGATTATTAATTTATTGAATTCAATTATTGTTCTGTGATGTTATTATTTTTGCGTAGTTGTAATTTAATTATCTGAGTATTGTTGAGTTGGGACTGGTACAGCTTATGAATGATATTAAAATCATTCGCTGGGCTTACGTCATGAGCTTCTATTCCCGTATTTTGGGAAGCGGGGCGTGACAGGTTTTTAGTGGTATCAGAGCCTGGGTTTTGAGTAATGTGTCGATCAAATATGACTATCTTATGGATGTCTGACTTTGATTGGTGTATTACTCGATCTTGGTTCTAACCAGATTTAACTCAACAATATGTACACCACGCGAATCACATGAACATGTAATAACCAACATACTTCCTTTGCTTGATTCCTATTTGATTCCTTCGCATTCAGTTCCTTGATTCCCTAATCGTCATGTTCCTTCCATTTATTCATAATCATGCAATCTGGATGCTAATTGTATTTTTTCCTGATGCAGACCATGGTTAGGAAGGAGATTTTCTCTTCCCGTCCTGAAGGTGACCCAGTAGGAGAGCCCACCATTGCACAAATTGTGCAGATGCTCAGGGGCAGCTCTTCTTCTTCCCAACAGAGGGAAGAACGGTCTGAGAGCACAGCTGTGCTCCAAGCACTGCAGCAGATGATGGCGCTGCAGCAAGAACAAAATGAGCGGCACATGCAGCAGATGGCGCAAATGCAGAGAGAGCATGCTGAGATAATGAAGGCAGCCTTAGGAGCTGTCAACATAGAGCCTCTTGCACCTGCATCTGGAGTATTGCTGCCTAGACCGGGCAATGTAGCTGATTTCATGAGGCTATACCCTGATAAGTTCACAAGTGCTGAAGGTCCATTGGAGGCTGAGCAGTGGCTGATTAGAACAGAGCAGTTGTTGATCGCTGCTAGGATAGCCGAAGCAGACCGAGTGGATGTAGTAAGCATCCAGTTGACCGATCTTGCCCGTATCTGGTGGCAGGCTGAAGCTATAGATTGGAAAGGCCTATTGCATAGACCACCTTCACCGCGAGTTTTATGGTGAAATTCTACCCCAGTGTCACTAGACTGAGATGGAGCAGCAATTCGTCAACTTGACTCAGCTTTGGTAATGTTAATTAAGTCATTTATTGTTGCCTATAGCATATGTGACAATATTAATTAAAACGTTACCTTGACTCAGGGGAATCGAACGGTGGATGAGTATGCCGCAGAGTTTCTTCGGCTCAGTCGTTTTGCACCTTCCTTGGTTACAACCGAGGAAGATCGAGCCCGCAGGTTCTTGTTGGGACTTCGTCCGGACCTACATAACCAGTTGGTGGCCCACCGCCATCGCACTTATGAAGACATACTTGATGCTGCAAGGGTCCAGGAACAAGCTCACAAAAGGACCAATACTACTCAGCGAGGGGAGCAGCACCCCGTCTTCTCTCGATCTACTGTGGGGCCTATTCAGAGGTCAGCTCTGACCTCGCCTGTGAGAGTGCAGCCGTATTCGCCTGCTGTCCCGACATATACCTTCTGCAACCGAGTCAGGCACTTGCACAAGGATTGCCGCCGAGCCAACCGCCTGTACCTTACGTGCGGGGGTGCTG
The DNA here is from genome assembly GCA_017893485.1 of Hemerocallis citrina. NCBI lineage: Eukaryota > Viridiplantae > Streptophyta > Magnoliopsida > Asparagales > Asphodelaceae > Hemerocallis > Hemerocallis citrina. Next base: position 18,718,157 of record CM030363.1, read on the forward strand.
ATCACATCATGCGGGACTGCCCCAGGAACAGACCTGTTGCACCAGCTGGAGCACCGGCCCGACCTCAGGTGAGGCCACCTCTCCCTCCACAGAGATGTGCTTTCGTTCACCGGAGGATGACTCCTAGAGGAGGTCAGATGGGAGGTCGTGGTCAGGCCTTCAACCTGACTGCAGCTGAAGCTGAGACAGCTACTGGAGTAGTTGCAGGTATGTTGTAGTTGCATTGTATTATTTTTCAGTTCTTGCATATCCCTTTTCTTCACTGCTTGATCATTTGTTTTACCCTGCATGCAATTCCTATGTCTTATTCATTGAATCTTCTATTAGGCATTATTCTTGTGCATTCCCTTCCTGCCCATGTGTTGTTCGATTCTGGTGCAACCCATTCATTTGTGTCCTCTCGTTTCGTCGACCGTCATCGATTGGCAAGCGATGACATGCCAGCAGCCTGGGACATTACTACTGGTGGAGGTACTATTGTTTGCTCTAAAGTGTGCAAACAGAGTCCCCTACTGATTGGTGGCAGAGAGTTCAAAGCTGACTTAATTATGATTAACAATTCGGGTTTCGACATCATACTGGGAATGGACTAGCTAGGCGTCACCCACACAGTGATTGACTGTCGGAAGAAGAAGGTGACCTTCAAGCTTCTTGGGCAACCTGAGTTCGAGTTTCATGCGGGTGAGACACCATCTGCACGTGTCGAGAGCCTGATGTCCCCGAAGGCTGGTGCACTTGAATCAATGTGCACTGATAGAGAAGTTGCGCCCGTGGTTGTGCGGGACGTCCTTGATGTATTCCCTGATGAGTTGCCTGGGATTCCACCAGACCGAGACGTAGTGTTCAGCATTGAAGTTTAGCCAGGCACTATGCCAATCTCGAAGAGCCCATACCGCATGGCGCCAGCTGAATTGGTCGACCTGAAGGTACAAATCTAGGAGTTATTGGACAGGGGCTTTATCAGGCCAAGTGTGTCGCTGTGGGGAGCTCCAGTGTTGTTCGCCACCAAGAAGGATGGTAGTCGCAGACTCTGCATCGACTATCGGGAGCTGAACCAGGTTACGGTGAAGAACAGGTACCCACTACCAAGGATTGATGATCTGTTCGATCAGCTGGGAGGTGCATCCGTGTTCTCAAAGTTGGATCTTCGCTCTGGTTATCATCAAGTCAGAGTAAAGACTGAAGATATTCCAAAGGCAGCGTTCCGCACAAGATATGGACACTATGAGTTTTTAGTGATGCCCTTCGGCGTTACTAATGCACCGGTAGTATTTATGAGCTTGATGAACAGGGTATTCTCACCATTCTTGGATCAATTTGTCGTTGTATTCATAGACGACATCCTGGTGTACTCACGGAACATGGAGGATCATGCCAAGCACTTGAGGATTGTCTTGCAGACGTTGAGAGAGAATCAGTTGTATGGAAAGCTCAGCAAGTACGAGTTCTGGCTGAATCATATTGCTTTCTTGGGTCATTTTATCTCTGGTGAGGGTGTATCAGTTGATCCGTCGAAGATTTCTGCTATCAAGGATTGGTCAGTGCCGAAGTCAGTGCCAGAAGTGCGGAGTTTTCTTGGATTGGCGGGGTATTACAGGAAGTTCGTTCAGGACTTCTCAAAGATTGCAGGACCTTTGACCAACTTGACGAAGAAGGAGCAGAGATTTGTCTGGGATGGTGCCTGCGAGGAAGCTTTTGTAGAATTGAAGAATCGGTTGACATCAGCACCTGTGCTGACGATACCAGACAGTTCTGGAGGATTTGTGATTCACTGCGATGCTTCAGGCAGAGGTTTGGGTGCAGTTCTGATGCAGAAAGGTAGAGTTGTAGCTTATGCTTCAAGGCAGCTGAGGCCGCATGAAAAGAACTACCCTACCCACGATCTAGAACTTGCAGCGGTGATATTTGCTCTAAAGTTATGGAGACACTATTTGCTCGGAGATAGAGCCGAAATTTTCACAGATCACAAGAGTCTCAAATATGTGTTCACGCAGAAGGATCTGTACATGAGACAGAGGAGATGGTTAGAACTGATGGCAGATTTCGACATCGATTTGCAGTACCACCCGGGCAAGATAAATCTGGTACCCGATGCTCTGAGTAGGAGGCCTACTGCAATGTTTCTGACCAAGCAGAGGGAAATATTAGAAGATATGAGGAGGCTGGAATTGGAAGTGGTTCTCACAGGTGCAGCGTCGCAGTTTATGATGTTGCAGTTACAGTCTTCATTAGTGGAGCAGATCAAGGCAGCTCAGGCAGATGATCAGCAACTGCAGGAATTCCGTAGTGAGGTGGAGGCAGGTCTGAGATCTGACTTAGTCATCCATTTAGACGGGTCACTCAGTTTTGGATACAGGTTATGTGTTCCTAGAGGTGAAGTCAGGCAGAGATTACTCGAGGAAGCACATCAGTCTCAATACTCTATCCATCCAGGAGGTACCAAAATGTACAGAGATTTGAAGCAGCATTTTTGGTGGCATGGAATGAAAAGGGCTGTGGCAAGGTTCATGTCACAATGCCTGATTTGTCAGCAAGTGAAGGCGGAGCATCAGAGGACCGCTGGATTATTGCAACCTCTTCCGATTCCAGAATGGAAATGGGAGAATATTACTATAGACTTCGTGACAGCATTGCCCAGGAGTCCCAAGGGTCATAATGCTATCTGGGTGATAGTGGACCGGTTGACGAAGAGTGCCCACTTCATCCCATTCAGGGTGGGTCAGTCTACTGAGAGCCTGGCGGAACGGTATATTCAGGAGATAGTGAGACTGCACGGTGTTCCCGTCAGCATCGTATCCAACAGGGATACGAGGTTCAGGTCGCATTTCTGGGAGAGTCTTCAGCAGAGTCTGGGGAGCAGGTTGAACTATAGCACAGCATTCTACCCCCAGACGGACAGACAGTCTGAAAGGACGATTCAGACACTGGAGGATATGTTGCGATCCTGTGTTCTGCAATTTGGTGGTTCTTGGGAGGATCACTTGCACCTGGTCGAGTTTTCATACAACAACAGTTATCAGGCAAGTATCAATGCAGCTCCGTTTGAAGCACTCTATGGTCGTAAATGTAGGTCCCCAGTCTGTTGGGACGACATTGGAGAGAGGAAACTTTTGGGACCAGAGTTGATTACGAAGACAGTTGATGCAGTAGCTCAGATCCGGAAGCATCTACAAGCCGCTCAGGACCGGCAAAAGAAATGGGCTGACTATCGTCGCAGACCTCTAGAGTTTGAGGCAGGTGATCACGTATTTCTGAAGGTATCACCTTGGAAAGGTGCCATCCGATTTGGTGGAGGGGGTAAACTGAGTCCTCGATTCATTGGCCCTTTTGATATTGTGGAGCGTGTGGGCAAGGTAGCCTACTGACTCGCATTACCACCAGCCTTGTCCGGAGTTCATGACATTTTCCACGTCTCCCAACTCAGGGAATATGTTAGAGACGACAGCCATGTGGTTGATTACTCAGAGTTGTCCATGAGACCAAACATGTCTTGCGAAGTCCAGCCAGTTGCTATTATGGACAGACGCGAGAAAGTGTTGAAGAACAAAGTGATCAAACTCGTTCGTGTCTCCTGGAATCCTCACTCGCCCGGTGAGTCGACTTGGGAATTGGAGAAAGAAATTCAGAAGAAATTCCCTCATCTCTTTGAGTAGTTGTATGTTGTCTTGGTTATTTGGTTCTCTTTTCTTTTCGGGGTACCTACGATCCACCGATTTGAATTTCGAGGACGAAATTCTTCTTGTAAGGTGGGTAGGATTTGTAACTCCTATTCCCGATTATACGGGTTATTATTTTTGTATGTCTTTGATGTATTTTTCCTCCTAATTATTGTATCTGGGTCTTTGTCATGTTGTGGGCTTACTAGTTTCCATTTATTTATTATATTATTGTATTTTTTGTGGCCCATCTACACTCAAGCCCAACCCATATCTTATTGGATATTGGATCTTAGTCTAAAGCTACCCACAACTCAATTCCCCTAACTAACCAGACTAATTCTCCCTTAATCCCACAATTCCCCAACTTCCCACGATCTCCTCTTTATTGGTTGCATTAAAAATACCCCACCTTCCCCACAAATCACAACTACCCCTTAACAAACTCTCTCTCTCTCTCCCGTTCTCTCTCCCTCTCCTGGTTCTCAAACCCAAACAGAACACAAAACAAAAACCCAAACAAACCCACAGAGTACCCCCGCTCGCCCCTTCTTCTCTCATCTTCACCCGAACAAACTCATCGCGCCACACCAACACCTCCCCTGCCGTCGCACACCCCGTCATCAACACCACCATCTCCATCAACCATCGATCCCTCTCCTCGTCACTTAAACCACTTCGCCGTCGCCACCACCTTCTCCATCACCGATCCTTCCTCACCTTCATCTCCCCGACTCCTTACCCTCGCCAACTCCATCAACGTCCCCATTACCGTAGAACCCAAAGTCGAACCCATCGAACTCCATCGTTGCCCACTCCGACGTCACCTTCGAACCTCTATCGCTCTCTTCCAGCGGACCCAACCACTTCGATCACCTTCGCAGCATCACCGCGAGCTCTCCACAGTCTCGCCGGCGCCGTTCAAGCCCCGAAGACTTCGTCTCCGTCGTCCTCTATTTCGATCACGAAACAGAGCTTCATTTTTCACCGGAGTCATTCGCCGTCGCTCATGGTTGTGTCGCTTCCCGACCAATGCCATCGACTCAGTCACCACCAGCCGTCCACGCCACACCGCGTCGTTGCCGAAGTTCGCACCATTCTCTCTCTTCGATCGGAAGAAGGAGACGAACTGCGATTCGTCGATACCGCTGTTTGCTGTTTGGCGCACACCGATCCCACCACCGCTGTCCCGTGTTCGGCGCAGATCCGCTGCGTGGACGAAATCCCATTCGCCGCTATTGCTGTTTGCTGTTCTACCCGCACTGAATCCCTCTTGCTACCTTGCTGTTTTGGCTGATCGTGTGTGGGGAAAAGTCACTGTTGTTGTAACACCCCGAATCCCAAATACACTGAATTCGAGATGTTCTACAGGATCTTTCCGCTTCTTTTAGTATAATTTTACAAGGAAATTTAAACTTTTCACTTTACATCAGAGTTTACACCAATATTACACTTTTCATTTGCACAGCGGAAGTAAAATTTACAACAATTAAATAAATGTACAACAACATGGTATAATCTTTAAGCATCCATTCCTCTTTAATCTTTAACATGTCATTTACCTGCATATAAGACTGTGGGTACGTCAGTTTATTCAACCGACGATCATTATACACGGCCATCCTCTCTATGCCGGAAATAGTATAACTTAATTTTCCATATTTAGCAAACACAAACTTGTCACATTACAACTAAAGGGACTACTCTATTGATGTCGTGTTGTGTTTGTGCACTTAGTCCTTAATACAATTATTTATGTTACATGACACTAATGCACACTTGTTCGGATTCTATGCATCCCATACTATATAGTTCCGAGGACAAGCCCTTAATCGTTCTTCATCTTTATAGGGTTTAATCCCTCGTTATGACTTAATCTACTACTGTAATTACGGTAAGTATCCTAGATATTTTCTGACCTACGACATGTCTAGGCACTCTGGAGGGAATCCCATCGCTGACATGACTCATCATGCAGACATCCTGTGGTAATTCAGCTCTCACCATAGACATGACACCACCCGTAGTCTTCAAACATCCCACGAGCGTCGCCACCGGGACAGTACTCTAGAGCAGCATCCTCACCCAGACTCATCATGGGAATTCCTGGGATATGCTCTCGCCGCTACCCAATGGCCCTCATACTCAATGTTTTTCTCTTACTTTTATCACATCTTCACTATGTACTGGTCCATAGTTTTATTGGAATTATGAACAAAATCAAAGCTCTAGAGTTAGCCTCTCCACTAAACCAGACTTATTCATTTATTCAAACATAACCAACCTTGGTCTTTCATTTCAATATTTCATTTCATTTCCTTTCCAATTGTCGGGGGAGACTTAGCTACTCTTTCAATTCAATTCCAATTCACAATTTCCACATTGAGCACTCATAACTCATAAAATTCATATTCATAACCAACGGATTTCTTTTTCATTAACATGATCTCTAATTTATTCATTAATCCATAATCATACATGAATTCATACATTTCATCAATTAATAATTTCACATTTGAAATTCACATCACTAATGAATATTCACATTTCATATTTTTTTCCACATTATTCTCAAGTGAGAATAAATTGCATTATGTCACACAACAAAGTTTCTTCTTGCCAAATCATTTTCTAATACTTCATTTCAATTTATTCTTGTAAGTTATAATTTTTCATAAGGTATTTATATAGAACCATAGTTCTATTCATGCCTTTAATTCACAAACCATAGTTTATTTCATTCAAATAATCCCCAAATCATTTTTATCAAGTCCCTTATATTTTTAGGAGAATAACCATATTTTTTCATAATTTTTGGACACTTAAAAACCCAAAAAAATATTTTTTTTTCATTCTTGCCGATAGCAAGAATCAAACCCAGCACCCAGAGAACACAGCCGACAGCACCAGCCACTAGGCCGACTGCTCCAATCGTCAAATGGCGGGCTGAGAGCATTATATGCTCTCGGTCGCCGTTATTCTTCTTTATAAAAATTCATAACTAAAAAATGTGTTGTCCAGGGGATTCGAACTAACAACCTCAGGGAAACAGGCCATGCACTCTGACCACTTGAGCTACATGCTCAGGTTGTCCAGTACAAGTCGATATTCTTTTTTAAAACAATTCCTTCTGTTATTAAACATTTCGATGTTCAACTAGTTCTCATTTCATTTTGCTTTTACAGAAGTTACTGAAAAATTCCAGATTAATTTTCCCCCACATGATTTCCATACCAGTATGCATAAAATAATTTTTGTACCAATAAAAATATATTTTCATATAATTCCTTTGAAATTTACATTATAACTACAATATTTCTCATTTTTCGACATTTCTTAGCAATTGATCTTCTAATCTCTTTATCCACAATTTTTACATTAATTCATTGTTATTAATCTTTTACCCAACATACAAATCTATAGTTGGATTTATCCATTCTCACACCATCACAAAAAGATCTATTTAACTCATGCAATAGCAATAACAAACTACTAACTTTTGTATATAATTTTTTTGATGGTAATACATGCATTTCCTTCAATCAATCCATGATCATAATCAATTCACATACAACTTATAATTTAATAATAAAACTACATACTATTCCATATCAACAATTCAATCAATTAGGGATCATTTAATGTGCATTCATATTAATCATTTTCATGCTTCATTCATTCAATTTAATCTAGCATTTCTACTTTAGAAATATGGAGAATTTTACCCACAACTCAAACTTAATAATAAAACCACATACAAGTTATTCATTAACATTCCGATCAATTCATAGACTAACTTTCCAATTAAAATGTATTCTTATTAATATTTTTTCATGCATCATTACTCAATATAATACTAGCATAATTTCTAATTAGAAATAAGGAAAATTAACCCACCTTGTATGGAGAGAAAAACTCAATTAGTAACGAAAGTCCTTTGCAACGAGATGCCTCTCCTCCTTGTACAAGCGCGCACACGCCTCCAAGCCACCAAAACCGAAAGCTTCCTTCCTTGAATAGCCGACCTCCTCCTTCTCCTCCTTGATGGAATGCAAGCACAATCCCGCTCACAACTCAATCTTTTTAACTCACAAACTACTACTAGATAATGCTATTAGACTATAGATTTGGAAGGGAATATTAAGCACAAAATAACTACCCTTGGGAGGGGGTATTTATACTAAAAATCACATAGAATGGAGGGCTAGGATTAATTGGTTGGTTGTAGGATGGAGGGCTAGGATGAGAGTAGGAGTTGCAATAACTACCCACATCTAAATAACCACCACCATGATCACCATTAAAAATTTTGAATTCCCTCCAAAAAGAAGCACAACCGGTCATGAAGAAGCATGCATTTTGCACGTGTACGTGTAGTGCACGTGCATGCAACTAGGACCAAAATTGTACATTAAATTTTTGTATAAAATAAAATAATCTTTTAAATTGTATTCTACATGACAAGTTGTGTAAACATATAGTCCATGGGCTTTAGTTTATGGGCCAAGATAGTTATTTTAAAATAAAATAAATAAATTACATTTTGGGCTTTAAGAAAAAGGCTTTTTAGTCTAATTAAAATAAGGCTTTTGTATAAGGTAATTAAAAATACATATTAAAATATCTTTACTCATCTTGATAAAAATATTAACCAAAATATTGCACGTGCACACTACGTGCAAAATAAATAATTTTTCATTATACATACTTGATAAAGACCATTGGTATTAGTACCATTATTGTCCTTGCAAATTTGATCTTGATTCATATTTCCTACACGTACCTTACTCCTTTACTCTCTGTTTTCACTACTTGATGTCCGTACTTGCTCTAAGAACATTTATTTTTCTTCTTTAGTTAACTCAGCCACAGGTGAAACTGAGGATCTACCAGAAGGAGTTGGCGAGCAGTATTTTAGATTGGAGCAACTGCATGATAATAAATTATTTCCTTTCGTGTTCTTTTCATTCATTGTAATTCATTTGTTTATTTAGACTTGTACCTCGGGCTCCTGACCCGTAATTGCTACTTGGTTCTCAAGTCTTATTATCATGTTGGATTATTAATTTATTGAATTCAATTATTGTTCTGTGATGTTATTATTTTTGCGTGGTTGTAATTTAATTATCTGAGTATTGTTGAGTTGGGACTGGTACAACTTATAAATGATATTAAAATCATTCGCTGGGCCTACTTCATGAGCTCGTATTCCCGTATTTTGGGAAGTAGGGCGTGACAGAACAAGAGCAACATCTCCATCTAGGTATGTATGCATCTTTTTCATGAATTAACGTCTCTCCATCCGGTTCTGTAACAGTGTGTCTTCATTAAAGAGTTGAAATGCTTTTTAAACTAAACTTCCCTGTTATTCAACATGATTAATATTAATATAATATTTTTCATCTGTATGAAATAGTTTATTTGCAACCTTCGAATATCCCTTATTCTTAGCAAAAACATGTATTCTCCACTTTACATTATCTACTACCTGTTACTGGAACACAGTCTCTTTAGCATTACCTTTTTCCAATATCTTTCTTGTTTAGATGAAGTTGTATTAAGTGGTTTTTGTGGAAGAAGATCATATCTTTTCTTGGTTTTTTGGCTATAATATTGCTAATATTACATATTTCACCTGTATCATCATATAAGTTTTCCAATATCTTTCTTGTTTAGAGAAGTTGTATTAAGTGGTTTTTGTGGAAGATGATCATATCTTTTCTTGGTTTTTTGGCTATAATATTGCTAATATTACATTTCACCTGTATCATCATATAAGTTGCAGGAGCCAAGTGACCTTACGGCAATAAAAGCTGATGAGATTCTGTGCACTCTACAGACTCTTGACATGAATCAGTATCGTAAAGGGACCCATGCAATATGTGCTAACCCCAAGGCCCTCGACCGCCACCTTAAGGCAGTTGGCCGCGGAGGCTCAGATGTTGATGTTAGCATGTTGATTTGGACTCCCTAAAAAGAACATGGTTAGGTTAGCAGGATGATTACACTCCACTCTGTAGAATACTGTTAACATGTTTGACCTTTCCTCAGTAAATGATGGATATTATAGTCTAGTACATATGTGTGCGAGTGAGAAATTGTGATTTGTATTTTGTAGTCAACTAAGAGTAAACATTCAAGAAGAAATCATTGTATAGTATGAACTTCTTGGTTAACATCTAGAATTTGATGGCGGCCCTTTTAGTTTCTTTTCCCACTATGGGTGTATGTGACCAATTTACTTGTACCTGTAATTTGGGGAGGCTTTCATATTTCTTTTTTGAAGAAAATGCGGAATACGACCACCATGTTTCATTAATGAGCAAATAACGAAACATACCCAGAAAATTGAAAAATACATACAAACTCCCCACAGGCATAGGGCCACAGCCGTAGGGGTTAGCCAAAATGATAGAAAGAAAGAAAACAACGGTCATACTCCCAACAACTCTGGGTAAAAGGCATAAACAGAAAGAAATAAAGAAACAAAGATAAGATAGCCTTCGACATCTTTGTGGGGTACGTAGGATCTCTCTTCATACCTTCTCCTCCACCTAGTCCAAAGTTGGCCCAATTTCGACATCCTCGTCATCGTATTTGACCTCTGGGAAAGTCTCGGAGATCCTCGCATGTGCCCCCTCAGAAGCAGCCAATGTTTAGGACGAAATCAAAGTGTAAATATGTGATAAAGTGCCTTGAATAGAACTAGAAGTGTTACGGAAGTAGAGGTTATTTCGATTAAGTCATACAATCCAAATTGTAGTTGCAATGGAGAGAAACCAAGCCTCTGCTTGATACCTCCTGCACCTCCAAAATCTTCTTCCATCCCATAAGTCCTTAAAGGAGTGCGGGTAAACATCCAACTCAAAGATGCTAAGGATTTTATCTGAAACCACACAACTATGTGTGCATCCCACGAATAGGTGACCAAGTGACTCGCTTTCCCTTTGGCATCTACTACATGTCCCATCGGTTAGCATTGAACGCTTGAGGAGATTCTCTCTAGTGAGAATCGTGTCGTTCAAATCAAACCAAAGGAAAACATTCACTTTGAGTGGCACCCTGACTTTCCATACGAGATTCAATCATTTCGGTCTGCATCCCCAACAGTTGAAGAAAGCATAAAGGGAACGGAAGAAAAACCTCCCATTTTCCTTTAGACCCCACCACATCCTGTTAGGGCCCTTAGAAACATGATACGCTGCTAATGTGGGCACGCAGCTCCTCCACCCAATCTTGTAAGAAGTGGGGGAGCCTAGAGAATGTTGAGCGTCCAGATCCCATTTCTCTAATGCAACCTAACAAAAGTTAGTGGACTAGGGGCCCACTTATACAAGTCTGGGAACAACATCTTAAGTGTGTGGTTACTGCTCCATCGGTCCTAACAAGACCTAATCCTGGTGCATTACCTAAGTTTGGTTTTGTACAGGTAGGAACGAGCACGTTGTTTTATGGATATGCCCCTCCAGAACCAAAAGACTTGCCTAGAGACCCTGAAACCTAGTTTTCTCGTGACATTTCCTCTGAGATATTGCACCACTGCGTCGTGCCTGCTCTCCCCATTAGGATAATATACCTTCCACCACCATTTACATAGGAGGGCCAAGTCCATGTCCTTGAGTCAATGGCCCTAAGTTCTTCGTTGTTCTTTTGCATGCACACCTTGTCTCATCGAATAAGGTGTAAACACCACGGCATTGAGCATCTGATAGACCCTCGCGAGTTTCGTTTCCAGATCCAGACCTTCACCGTTTCTAGCTCCTCTTCTCGACATACTCTGATGCAAAAGATCCATTAAATTCGAAGTATAAGACAAGGATTTTAAATCAACTTGCATTTCATTAAATTCCAAACTTTATACATCCGAATTGAAAAACATTTTTTGACATCAGAATGAAAATAGTAGAAGATACAGCAGTCTAACTCCTACGGTTCCTCTTCGCTTCTCGAAGTTCTCCCCGTAGTTCATCAACTTCATCCTTCAGCACATCTATCAAATTCTTCCTCTTCTCGAGTTCCCATATACGATGACTGAGAACAGAATAGTCGTCCTTATGCTTTGCCAGCTGAGCCTCCAATAATCCGACTCTCTCTCGCAGTGTTTCTACCTGCCTCTGAAGAGAAGTCACAAAACTATTTGGAACTGGTTCTTCCTCTTCGTCAGAAGAAGAGTCATCAGATGAATCTGGAGGTGGGGTAATCTCTCGGGATTCAGGCCATTCTTCTCCGTCAGAATCTGCTTACCCGGGATAGTACTCGTCCTCGGAATCTGCCTGTCCAGGATGGTACTCTTCCTCAATGATATGCCAGTCGTCGTCTCCAGCAGAGTCGAAGTGGTCAGCCATCTTAGAAGTAGAGAGGAAGAAGCATAAGTCATAGAGCAAAACAAATGTAAGTCACTTACATTTGAATCTCTAGACTCAAACACACACTCTAATGTCCACTTTTGGGGTGTCGTTCCTTATAAATTTGTACTAGTGTGGAAAGCGTGGCTCTGATACCACTTTGTAACGCCCCGAATCCCAAATACACTGAATTCGAGATGTTCTACAGGATCTTTTCGCTTTCTTTAGTACAATTTTACAAGAAAATTTGAACTTTTCACTTTACATCAGAGTTTACATCAATATTACATTTTACATTGCACAGTGGAAGTAAACTTTACAACAATGAAACAAATATACAACAACATTGAGTAATCTTTAAGCATTTGTTCCTCTTTAATCTTTATCAAGCCATTTACCTGCATATAAGACTGTGGGTACGTCAGTTTATTCAACCGACAATCATTATACACGACCATCCTCTCTATGCCGGAAATAGTATATCTTATTTTCCATATTTAGCAAACACAAACTTGTCACATATCAAACTAAAGGGACTACCCTATTGATGTCGTGTTGTGATTGTGCACTTAGTCCTTAATGCATTTATTTATTTTACATGACACTAATGCGCACTTGTTCGGATTCTATGCATCCCATACTACATATGTCTGAGGGCAAGCCCTCAATCGTTCTTCATCTTTGTAGGGTTCAATCCCTCGTTATGACTTAATCTACTACTGTAATTACGGTAGGTTTCTTTGATGATCTATGAGTACAAGCTCGTGTACAGAAAATTCTGGAGGAGAATCCCACGTCATGTCACGGCGCATCGTGAAGACAGCCTGTGGCAATTCAGCCTCACTTCATGGCACACGATCCTCTTGCAGTCACCAAACATCCCACACGCGTCGCCACCGGGACGATAATTCTGGAGTAGTGCCCACGCCATGTCTTGACGCATCAAGCAGGCAGACTGTGGATCACTCTCACACCGCCACTCCGATGGCCCTCATACTCGTGTTTTTCTCCTACTTTCATCACGTCTTCACTATGTACTAATCCTTAGTTTCATCAAAATCATGAACAAAAATCAAAGCTCTAGAGTTAGCCTCTCCACTAAACCGGACTTATTCATTCATTCAAACACGACCAACCTTGGTCTTTCATTTCATTTATTTTCAAATGCAGGGGGAGACTTAGCTACTCTTTTTGTTTTAATTTTCAATTCACAATTTCCAAAATGAGCATTTCTAACTCATAAATTTCCATGTTGAGTCATCATACTCAAAAGTATTTTTCTTTTCAAATCATGATTTCTAATTCGTTCACATAGTCCATAACTATTCATGAATTTCAACTATTCATCATGTAACACATGAATTATTATTTTCACGTTAAAAACCCATATCACTAGTATTCAATCAAGATGGATATTCACGCATCATAATTTGTCGCACTATTCTCCAATGAGAATAATTCACATTTCATAGTTGTCACATTATTTACAAATGAGAAATACTTTACATCACTAACGAATATTCACAATTCATATTTTTCATACTATTCTCAATTGAGAACAATTCACATCACAAAAATTTCTTCCTTTACTACATTAATCTTCTAATCCTTCATTTCAAATTCTTTTTGCAAGATATAATTTTCATAAAGTATACATATAGAACCATAGTCTATTTATGCATTTTAGTCTCAAATCATAGTGTATTTCATGCAAATAATTCCCAAATTATTTTTATAAAGTCCCGTATATTTTTAGGAGAATAGTCATATTTTTCTCCTAATTTTTTGACAAGTAAAAACCCCAAAAAAATATTTTTTTCAATCTTGTCGAGGGCAAGATTCGAACCCAGCACCCCAGAGAACACAGCCGACCGCATAGGCCACTAGGCCGAATGTGCTGAGCGGTATAATTACGGCTGAGAGCATTAAATGCTCTCGGCTCGCAGTTAATCTTGTTTTAAAAAAACGAACAAAATAATGTTGCCCACGGGATTCGAACCGCAGACCTCTGAGAAACAGGCCGCGCGCACCGACCACTTGAGCTACGTGCTCAGGTTGTCGAGTATAGTTCGAAGTTTCTTTTTAAAACCATTCTCTCTGTTATTAAAACGTTTCGATGTTCAACTAGTCCCCATTTCATTTTGTTTTCATAGAAATGACTGTACAACTCCAGATTAATTCTTCCGCACATAATTTACATACAAGTATGAGCAAAATAATTTTTGTAACATTTAAAATATATTTTCATACAACTAATTCAAATTCTACATTATAATTACCACATTTCTTCTCTTTTCAACATTTCTTCGCGTTTAGCATTCTAATCTCGTTATCAATAAATTTTTACCTTAATTCTCTGTCTCTAACCATTTACCCAACATACAACACATATTTTAAATTATTCATGCCCATATTGCACAGAAGATCTATTTAACACATGAAATGGTATTATCAACTTACTAACTTTTGTGTGTAATTCTTGATGGTAATAAATGTGTTTTCATCAATCAATTCATGATTCTAATCAATTCACATACAACTTAAATAATAGAACCACATATAAAATTGCATATCCATATTCAATCATTCAAAGGGTTATTAAAGTGTACTCTTCTTAATTTCTTTCATGCTTCATTCATTCATAATTAACATGCATTTCTAATTTAGAAATATGGAGAATCTACCCACCTCAAATGGAGAGACAAACACAATTAGCAACTCCTAGACGAATGTCCTTGCGACGAATTGCTCCTCCTTGAACACGTGCACCCAAGCCTCCAAAAGTACAAAACAAGCCCACCGAGCACTTCCAAAAACCGGCCCTTCTTCTCCTTGGTGTTGCAAGAACAATCCCACACACACTCAATCTTTTAACTCACACAATCAATAAGGTATTTGAACTATAGGTTTGGAAGAGAATAATTTGGTACAAGAAGACTAGCCATGGGGCGGTATTTATACTAAAAATGAAAGGGAATGGAGGGCTAGGATCAAGTAGTTGGTTGTAAGATGGAGGGCTAGGTTGAAAGTAGGAGTTACATTAACTACCCACAACCTAGTAACCACCAAGCATGATCTCTACTCCAAAATTTGATTTTCCCTCCAAAGATTGCAACCGGCCAACAAGGAAGAGTGCATTTTGCACGTGTACGTGCAATGCACGTGCATGCCACTTGATCCAAAAAATTGTACATTAAATTTTATATAAAAATAAACTCTAGTTTGTATTCTACATTACAAGTTGCATTTAAAAATAAATTGACTCATGGGCTTTAGTTTATGGACCAAAATGATTATTTTAAAATAAAATAAATAAGTTAAATTTGGGCTTTTAAGAAAAAGGGCTTTTAAAAGAAAGGCTTTTCATCTATTTAAAAGAAGGCTTTTTGTATAAAATAATTGAAAGCACATATTAGAATATCATCTTGATGAAAATATCTACAAAATATTGCACGTGCACACTACGTGCAAAATAAATAATTTTTCATTAAATGAAAAATCAGGGCATTACAGGGCTAACTTCCCGCCTTTGCCAAATCGAATCACACCTTTATTGGGCGATACTTTCAGAAAGACGAAGTCACCTTCCTCAAACTCAAGGTCCCTTCTCCGGTTGTCTGCATAGCTCTTCTGCCTGCTCTGAGCCTCAACCAACCTTTTCCTGATCAGATCAATCTTTTCAGAGGCTTGCTGCACAAGCTCAGGCCCAAACGACTGACGCTCCCCAACTTCAAACCAACAAACAGGCGTTCTGCTCTTCCTACCATACAAAGCTTCGTACGGTGCCATCCCGATGCTAGCCTGAAAACTGTTGTTGTAGGCAAACTCTACCAAAAGTAAATGCCTTTTCCAACTGCCTCCAAAGTCTAGTACACAACACCGAAGCATGTCCTCAAGAATACGGTTGACTCTCTTGGTCTGCCCATCGGTTTGCGGATGAAAAGCAGTGCTGAAATCTGTCTTAGTACCCAAAGCTGTCTGAATACTCCTTTAGAAATACGAAGTAAACCGCGCATCTCGACCAGACACAATAGTTGACGGAACACCATAGAGCCTGATGATCTCGCCAACATACAATTCAGCTAACTTGTCCATCGAAGCAGTGAGTTTCATCGCCAAAAAGTGAGCGGACTTGGTTAGTCGATAGACTATAACCCAAATCACATCATTGCCTTTAGGTCTCTTGGGCAATCCCGTGATGAAATCCATACTGATGTTATCCCACTTCCATTCCGGAATGGGTAACGGCTGTAATAGACCTCCGGGTCTCTGATTCTCAGCTTTGACTTGCTGACAAACCTCACACTTCGCTACAAATTCAACCACATCCCGCTTCAAACCTGATCACTAGAAATACAGTTTGATGTATTTGTACATCTTAGTACTCCCAAGATGTACCGACAAAAGAGTAGCATGCGCCTCCTGAAGAATACTCTCTTTCAGGTCCGCCTGATTTGGAACGCATAGTCTATCTTCGAATCACAGCACTCCATCCCTGATTTAAAATCCGGGCAACCTGCCAGCACCAACCTGCTTCTTCATCTCCAAGATATCAGCATCAACCTCCTGACTTGCAATAATCCTTCCATTCAAAGTAGGCTGAAGCCTCAACTGAGCTAAAGATGCTCCCAATCCTTGCAAAACAACTTCAATACCTGCTCGATCCAGTTCTTCCACCAGATGCTTCTGAGTTGTAATCAAACTGGATAAACTGCTCTTGCGGCTAAGTACATCAGCAGCAACATTAGCTTTTCCAGGATAATACTTGATCTCAGGTCGCATGTCCTCAAGCACTTCCAACCATCTCCGCTGCCTCAAACTCAAATCCTTCTGCTGGTATATGCACTTCAGACTCTTGTGGTCCGTGTACATGTTCAATTTCTCATCGTACAAGTAGTGTCTCCATTGCTTCAAGGCAAAGATAATCGCAGCCAACTCCAGATCATAAGGCAAAGATTACCGTAGTTACAGTAGTAGATTAAGTCATGACAAGGGATTGAACCCTACAAAGATGAAGAACGATTAAAAGGCTTGCCATCGGACCTATGTAGTATGGGATGCATAGAATCCGAACAAGTGCGCATTAGTGTCATGTAATATAAATAATTGCATTAAGGACTAAGTGCACAATCACAACACGACATCAATAGGGTATTCCCCTTAGTTTGATATGTGAACAAGTTTGTGTTTGTTAAATATGGAAAATTAATTATACTGTTTCTGGCATAGAGAGGATGGCCGTGTATAATATTTGTCGGTTGAATAAACTGACGTACTCACAGTTTTTGTTACGCCCCACTTCCCAAAAATATGGAATACGAGCACGTGACGAAGCCCAGCGGATGATTTTAATATCATCCATAAGCTGTAGGATCGACTCAGCATCATAACAAGAATATAACCAGATTTATATATAACCAAGCATGCATGAATAATTTATTAAGCAACAGAAAACAATTTAGACAAATAATAATATTCAAATAGTTCTCATGTCTGGATCAAGTGTAAACTCAGAAACAAGTCTTATACAGCAGAAAAAAATAAATACCTTAAGGAAAGCAATTATTTAAACAAGTTCTTGCTCCAAGCAAAGCCTATAATGTCTGCTCGCTAATTCCAGCAGGCAACTCGTCTCCAAAGTCTGCTTAATAAATATAAAAAGGGAAAACAGGGAAAAACAAGAGAAGATGCCCTTAGTGCAAGCTAGGGCCACAAATAGTGAAAGCAAGTACAAGTATGGGGAACAGGAACTGGAATCAAGAGTGTAACAGAATTATAATAAATAGTGGGAACAACCAGGAACTAGCTAGCAAGAGGGGACTTCCTAGTAAACAGGCTAGTTAACAACTGCTAATGGTAAAACATATGTCAGGTGAACCTGTAGAGGTAACTAACATCAAGTATCATGTTGCATGTGTCAGGTTCCATGTATCAAGTTCCATGTATCAGGTTACAGGTGTCATGTTCAGGTGTCATGTTCAGGTTTCATGTTCAGTTCTTGTAGTTATTACTATCTAGGTAGCACGACATGCATCCATCTTTTTACTACATGGTTGCTACAGTCAAAATAATTTCGTTTAGACCTAGTAATGGAGTCTATAGGGCGGTGTACTCAGGTTTCAGGTATCAAGTATCAGGTATAAGGCAGGCACGGTTCATGAATACGGAATTTAATAACAGGTTCACGAAACGAGTTCGTGAATACAACAGGTCAAGGACCACACAGTGGTTCCATGAATAAAACAGGTTCATGAGTCAAGTAACTGACTCCATGAATACATCACGTGCAACAGGTTCATGAGCCAAGTAACTGACTCCATGAATACATCACGTGTAACAGGTTCATGAGCCGAGTACTGGAAAACACGGGCCCCCTTCCGAGTACACTTACCTATATTGTCCACTCTATAGTCTTTCCCTTAACCTTGGCTTATTACATTTGTTATTTTATCAAGCCAGCATACATGTGTGCGAAACAGGTCAAGAAATCAGGGTCATGTACATGGAATGAGCTTAGGGTAATTATATGGCATAATCGAGGGTCGACATGAATGAATTATCCAACTAAAATGTTCAGGTTAATTTGTGTATTTGTATTCATACATATGAAATAGTGTTTAAGGGGTAAAAGAGTCCAAACAGTTATAATTTAATACAAGGAAATTTTGTGACTCTTAGAATTATAAATTGTGGAGGTTCAATATTGATCAACAATGATATTCAAGGAGGAGTCACAATTCTAACTATTTGTAGTATTTTTCAAGGAATGCTTGTACTAGAACAAATAAAATTGTATAAGAGATACTTGACTTAATTGACGACGATGAGATTGAAGACAGAATAACGGGATCAGTATCCCGGGCAGTAGAATATGTGCAAAATATTTGTGGCAGCCACGCCAAGGTCCAAGATAGCAACTCCAATAGCAATAAACAGCAACCAAGGCAGTGAACAGCAGCACACACCAAACTCCCATTCATGATCGAGTCTCCCCACACCACCAAACACCAATACAACAATCCTACACCAACTCCAATAAAATACTCCAACAGCAAAGCACCCAACACCAAATAGCAACAATACAAACAGCAACTTCAAAACCAATATAACACTCCAACTACAACCCAAAACACCACCAACTAATAAAATACCCAATCTCACCCCTGCCAATCAACATCTCCAAATCCAATCATCTTCTTCTTCTTCTTCTTCTTTTACAACCCAGAGGGAGGGAGGGAGAGAGAGCGAGCGAGCGGGAAAAGGAATGGCGATGGGGTGTAGCTCCAGGCGGGCGGCGCGATTGGAGGGGGAGTGGCGAGCGGCTGGCCGGAGGGTGGAGTTGATGGCAAGGAGAGGAAACGGTCGCGATTGTGGGAGGCTCGACTGGTGGTGTCGAGGCGAGGAGGAACTTCGACTGGGTGGATGAACGGGAAGTCGAGGTTGAAGACGACGGTAGCACGCTCGGGGAGAGGTGAGCGACAGAGAAGAGAGAGAGTGTGCGGGGCTTCGGAGGTGCTGGCGACGTTGGCGGTGGTCGTTGGCAATGGCGAGAGGGAGCGAGGGGTCGAAGGCGAAGTTCAAGCGACGGGGTGAACGGGGTTGGCGACTGGGCAGCGACGGCTTCGACAGTAATGGTGAGGGTCAGTGACTTCGACTACGGCAATGGTGGAGAGCAACGGTCCGATGGAGCGGCAGCACTTCGGTGAGGAGTTTCTCGGAGGTTGAAGATGATGCAACGGCAGAGGAAGCTCGAACGGGGAAGGCGAGCGACGGCAGAGGGCCTCCGAGTTGGGTTCGGGGGCTGCCAAGGCGGCAGGAGGTGCGCGGGGATGTCAGAGGGAATGGCGAAGCTTCGGGACGGTGGGGTGCAACTGGATGTTGCAGTGCTGGTGGAGAGGCAGCGAGTGGTGCGGTGACTTTGGGGTTCGAGGTGAGCAGCGTGAAGCTCGATGGGGAAGATGAAGGGCAGCGGTGGTTTTGCTTTGTTTCGAATATAGGGGAAGGGAGAAGAGAGGAAGAAGGAGTGGGTTCTGTCGTTTTTGGTTTCTCTGTTCTGGATTGAGAAACAAAGAAAGAGAGATAGAGCCTGGGAGAGAGAGTAATAACGGGAGAAGGGTATTAATAATATAATAAATAAAGTAATGGGGTGATTGAGAGAGTGGGGTAGTTACGAGGAGTGTGGGGGAAGGTGCATGCAAAGTGGGGAGAAGTTAGAGTACGGAATCAAGAGTGGGGAAAGTAGGAAGAAATTGTATACAGCTAGCTGTAGGGTTAATCTGTATAATCAAATGGGTTCTGGGTTATGGGTTTGGGCTTGGGCTTAAAATGGTTCAAAATATTTAAATAAAATAATTAGCATGTTGGGCTAAATTTTGGGCTCAAATTAATT
Organism: Hemerocallis citrina; assembly: GCA_017893485.1. Lineage (NCBI taxonomy): Eukaryota > Viridiplantae > Streptophyta > Magnoliopsida > Asparagales > Asphodelaceae > Hemerocallis > Hemerocallis citrina. The sequence continues at coordinate 18,738,547 of CM030363.1, forward strand.
TAATAAAATTAAACACGAATTTGGGCTTAGAATAAATAATTGGGTTTCATATTAACCAATATTAAAATCAAAATACAACTTGAGCTCATATTAGTTAAATAGTAAAATCAGAATACAAACTTGGCTTTTAATAAATAGTCAAACTATTGGGTTCATAAAATATTTAAAATAATAAAAATCAATTAAGGAAAAATAATCATAAGATATTGAGAATTTAAATACGGAAAAATACTTTGAAAATACGTATTAATGAAAACAGGGGTTACAGTTTTGTATGCAGGATAAATAGCATGATAAAGATTAAAGAAGAACTGATGCTTAGAGATTATTCCAAATGTCGTTGTACTTTTATATAAATGTTGTAAATTTGCTTCCGCTGTAAAATGTAAAGTGTAAAGATTTCTTGTAACTCTGATGTAAAGTGAAAGTTTTAAATTCCTTGTAAAATTGTACGAAAGAAGTATAAAGATCCTGTGGAATCTCGAATTCAGTTGTATTTTGGAATTCGGGGTGTTACAGAGCTATTGAATCATCTAGTTTCAATTTTTGTTTGAAAATCCATTTACATCCTAGAGCTTTACACCCAGAAGGCAAATTGACCAACTCCCATGTATGATTTTGCATAATGGAGTCTATTTCACTTTTGATTACTTCCTTCCACATATGAGCATCAGGCGTAGACATAGCTTCCTTGAATATTCTAGGCTCATTATCTAATAGAAAGGCCATTACAAAGTCAGGACCAAATGACTTTGATGTTTTAGCTCGTTTACTTCATCTAGGCTCATCATTTTCATGTCCTGGTTCATCAACCGAAGTACTTGCATTCCCTTATTCATGTGTACGTTTGGGATACGTAGCATCATGAAATACATGTTCAAAGAAGGAAGCATTCCTTGATTCCATTATTGTATTCACATTGATATCTGGTATATCCGATTTATATACCAAGAACCGATATGCACTACTGTTGTGTGCATAGCCTATGAATATGCAATCAATAGTCTTATGTCCTATTGTGACCTATTTGGATTAGGTACTGCCATTTTTGCTAGACACCTTCACACTTTGAGGTATTTATACGAAGGTATATTACCTTTTCACAGTTCGTATGGTGTCTTGCCAGTTTTCTTGTGAGGTATTTTATTGAGAATGTAGTTGGCAGTCAGCAATGCTTCCTCCACATATTTTGGGGCAACCCAGAATTGAACAACAAGGCATTCATCATTTCCTTTAGAGTTCGGTTTTTGTGCTCGGCTGTACCGTTTGATTCAGGCGAGTAAGGAGCAGTTGTCTGATGAACTATTCCATGTTCAGAGCAGAACATATTAAATGGTGCATCATATTCCCCTCCTCTATCACTCTATCGTTTTATCAAGTTGATTCTCAACCTCAAGCTTATATTCTTTGAATTTATCCAAAGCCTCATTTTTGCTATGTAACAAGTATACATAACAGAATTTTGTGCAATCATCTATGAATGTCACAAAGTACTTTTTGCCGCATCTGATCTACACGTATTTTAAATCACATAGATACGTGTGAATTAGACCTAGAGTTTCTGTGTTTCTTTCTACAGAACATGATGGAGTTTTAGTGAGTTTGGCCTCTGTGCAAACTTCACATTTTTCGCAGTTGTCTACCTTAAATTTTGGTAGCAAATTCATGTTAATTAATCTACGCATAGAATTGAAATTAACATGGCCTAGTCTTTCATGCCAAACAGAAAAAGACTCAACAACATAAGCAACATGAGTAATTTCATTAACTTTGGAAACAACAGGAACTATAGGTTTAGGGATGACTGTCATTACATTAAATTTGAATAGTCCATCCTTTACATATCCTTTACCCAAGTACACCTCATTCTTAGACAATACAAAATTATTAGAAGTAAGAACAACCTTAAATCCATTCTTGCTTAGCAAAGATCCTGATACCAAGTTCTTTCTAATATCTAGAACATGCAACACATTTGTAAGTGTTGGTTCCTTGCCTGAAGTAATCTTCAGCACTATCTTCCCTGTTCCTGTAATTTGAAGGTGGAAGAATTACCCATGAACAGCTGTTCATTCTTGTTGCACTTCTGGTATGAAGTGAACATCTCATTGTCCGAGCAGAAGTGCTTGGTGGCCCCAGTGTCGTACCACCACTCTTGAGATTGCTCCTCACCGGATTCACCTCTGAAACAATAGCACAGAGGTCTAAGTCAGAGAGACTAGTGGACAAGTTCTCAGCTATGTGTGCATGAGATATGTCATTCCCTTTTGCCTGTCCAGTTCCAGCACGGTTGTTGTCCTTGCTGCGGCAGTCAGAAATTTTATGGCCCAACTTACCACACTTGTGGCATTTTCCTGCAAACCTCTTTGCTGCAGGTTTTTGTTCGAGGCCAGTGGCAAGAAATTTCTCTTTTTGCCATTCTGTTCATGCTCCACCATGTTGGCCTTTTCTATGGTCTGATTTTTATAGGACCTGTCAGCCTTGCGATTCTCCTCTTCGATCCGCAACTTGACAATAAGGTCTTCAAGAGATATCTCCTTTCGCTTGTGCTTGAGGTAGTTCTTGAAGTCCTTCCATCCAGGTGGAAGCTTCTCGATGAACGCTGCAACCTGGAATGGTTCACACAACATCATGTTCTCTGCAGCGATTTCATGTATTATCATCTGCAGTTCCTGGATTTGACTCATAACTGTCTTGGAGTCAACCATCTTGTAGTCCAGAAATTTGCCGACTGCAAATTTCTTGGAGCCGACATCTTCTGTTTTGTACTTCTTCTCCAAGAACTGCCACAGAAGTTTGCAAGACACAGTAGACATTCTACAGTGGGTCTACCAAGCCGTTCAGGATGTAATTTCTGCAGAGATAATCACTCTGAGTCCATGCATCCACTGCCGCAACGGAGTGTGCATCCATAGGTGCCAGCATATGGGCAGATTCAGTGAGAAACCTGTCCAGCTTCAAGGTGGTCAGGTAGAACTGCATCTTTCCTTGCCACTTCTTGAATCTAGTTCCATTGAACTTCTCTGGTTTTTCTCCCACAGTTATATGTGTAGGCAAAACGATCGTTTGTGCCGCAACTGATTGTGCAGTCACATTTTGGGGTCACTTGTGTTTGTTCACTGATAAGTCCACTGACATTATCGTTCTGTGTGATTTCCATGTTCTGAAACAGTTGAAATAGAACTGTTAGTTGTTTTGTTTTTCCGAAATGATAACAGTACCTGTAAATAATCTTTCCAAAAACTATTAGAATAGAGGGAAAATTTTGCTTGAAGATTGTTAGAACATGAATTTCATAGAACAGGAAAATACTAACAATATTTGTGAAGAATTACAATTACAGAAAATGAAGAAACAAACCATACAGTACAATACAGAGTCGAGATTTAAGATCTCTATCCTTAAAGCAAAATTCGCCCCGTAGTGTGACGGTGGTTGGCGAATTGCCTCCCATGACACAACTGTATTACCTTTCCCTGAAGAGCAGCACCCTAACTTTAGAGATCCCAGCGAACTAGTAATGTGTTGTATTCTCAGACCGTGACTCAGAGGAAGAAAAAGAAAAAGAAGAAGAAGGAGATTAGGAATGTTTGAAAAACTGTGTGTTCTGACAGACAAAAATTGCTGGTCTTATAGGAGAATGAGGGTAACTGAAGGGTCCATTACTCTGTAATAGCAGAGTAATGGCCCATTACTCTGTAACAGTAGGGTAATGATTCAAAAACGTAACTAAAGAGCCATTACTCTACTGTTATAGAGTAATGGTATCATCAGTTACAGAATTTGAAAAGCCTCAACAGTAACTGGGAAAAATTTTGGAGCGAGGCAAAAAAAAAGGCCAGACCGAACCGTACCGAACCGAGCCAAGCCGGGGTCGGAGCCGGGCCGGGTGCGCGAGCGCGCGTGTGTGTTTGTTATTTTGGCTAGGTCCTCTCCCCACTACACGTTAGTGGTAACTCCAGGGTTGCGCCCTTTAGTTCATTTCTTTAGCTTATATACTAGAGAAAATCTTTCCCATCTTCCGATGTGGGATTATTCATTCTAACTGTCCAAGTTAGTACATTTCGAGTATCCAACTTTGGACCTACATTTCTCATTCATACGAAAACCGTTTTTGGCAAGTGAGTACATTATGGAATAGTACTCGACGAGAGGAACATGATCCAATCAATTTTCGGTGCCGCCGGTGGCCGGAGCCCACCGGAATTTGGCCTAGAAAATATGCAAAAACTTTTTCCAACAGTCAGCCCCACACACCTTGCATGCATACATTCTCACAAATAATCTCATAATAAAAAAATGATGCAAATGAGGATTGAACTCCCGACCTACCTTGCTCTTCCTAGAGGTTGCCCTCGAAAGGCTTCATGCGACCATTGACACCATTCGTCGCTGGCACTCGTGATGTAGACTGGGAAATATAGGGCCCCACGTAGACATTCATAAACCGATATATCGTAGTTTTTTGCAACAGCGGACGACCATACTTGTTCAATTTATCTTTTTCAACTTGGATGCCGTACTCACTATCTAAGCAGTTTACCATTAGACCACAGTGGCACTTGTTTTTTTTTCTTTGGTTGCGAATGGTTGAAATTACTAGTAAATTGTATGTGCAATGCACGCCTTCTTTTTTAAGCTCCGCTATTCAGGAATTACTCACATGAACATCAACATTTTTTTAATGTGAATGTCACTTGCGTAAATAAATATGAAGTTTGATGGTATTATGGTAACTAGCACCTTCACAAAAACCCGATACCCAAACCCAATTCGAACTCGACCCATATTCCTAGCTTGTCGCTCCCCGCTCCCCTCTCTCTCCCCACTTGCCGTTTTTTGTTATCTGGATCCGACGAGTAGTATTTTTTTAACAGGACTCGGATCCAGTTTTCACAGGTTGGGTCTAGGTCCAATATTTGGACCCGTGTAGGAACAGGTTCGGATAGTGCAGGACCCGACCCAACCCGACCCGATACCAATGCGAATTGTAACCGACTAAGTAATTAAAAATTGATGATTAATATAACTCCCACTTAAAAAAGTGTGGTTGAGATAAGACTTATTACTCTGATTTGTTTACGAATTTCAACTCATGAGTTGAGTTATAGAGAGATTATACGGAGCACGAAACATTTCAAGTATGTTCTAAATTCTAATCTTACCTAGAGAGTCAAAAAACCAAAGAACCAGTGAACTCTTTCAACTCTAGATTGCAAATATTTTTGTAGTAAAAAAGTTTGGTTCCAGTAATCAAAAAATTATTTTGGAATTCTCTATTTTTTTCGTATCTCAAAATGCAAATATCATTTTTAGTACTAACCATATAAATCATATTTTTCTCACCTTTTGATTTTACTCACTCTTCATTGTTCATCTAAACATATATATTTTTCTCCTTTAATACTTATGTTGCAATATAAAAGTGGAGGGAGTTAGAAAAATTGTGGCACGACGAAGGTGTTAAGCAAGGTAACGAGGAGCACAAACAGATCTGATGAACAACAAAATAGTAGATCACACAAATCACACAACGATTTGTCCTGGTTCGGGCGAACCTAATCCGGGGAAAAATATAAGGAGATAGTATTCAACTAGAGAAGATTATAAGGAGTTGGTTACAAACTCACTCACCAAGAACTATCTTTCGAGCCTCACTTACAATAGATAAAATATCATTGAAGTACTTATCTCTCTCAGTGGAGACTTACAATATATAGAGATCTAGAGAAATCCTAATTGTAGTCTTGATACAATAACCGTCTGATACATCTACGATATAAGTCGTACGATCTAACTTGGAGGAGGAGTTTAGCCCAAAAGGTCACCAAGATACAGGCCCAAATGACAACCAAATGTCGAGGGCGGTCGTCTGCCCAAAGGGGCGGTCGACCTCAAACTCCTAGTTTGCAAACAATAGATTTCGGTGGTCGACTGCCCAAGTGGCAGTCAACTGTCCCATTGCTCTGTTTTTTCCCCTGCAGCTATTGTCTTTTCACTTCGACTCTCCATCGATGCTTCGACCTCTTTCGCTTCGTCGTCTCTCTTCTAATCGAACTCAAGTATGTAAGACATACACTCAACATTCCCACCTTGGATTGCATATGCGTGCTATCAACATTGTGCGATTAATCAACTCTAGACTCGTTGACTCTCCACTTGTAAATGAGTTGTTCAGTACCTTAAGCTAGTTGAATCATTTTTTCACCCAGTTTCACTAATAAGTATACCCCCTCAAGTGCACACCACAGTAGGCGTTAACATGGAGGAGTCACCCTCCACACGAACTCCACCTACCTCTAGGCATTCTCTAGTTCTCGACGATATTCGAACGTCTTGGTCTCACTTCAATGATTCTAGTTGCAGCAGACAAGATTACACTTCTACAGGAATAATGGGCAAAGAAACAATTACACAAGTTTTTTGGATTCCACAAAACTTGTAGAGATTGTGTTGACATAGTCCAACACCCCCTTACCAAACATCACCTTACGACAACATTTCCAAACAGGCAGAACTCCACCTCGAGCTGTGTACCTGCAACTGCGTGCTTCAAGAGTTCCCAAGAATATCATATTATGTTTTAGCAAAGGAATATGCATGACTTCTCTTAGAGTGTACCTATTACCACTTGGCATCTCCAACTCAACTGTTCACTCACCCACTACTTCACAAATCTCTCCAGTTCTCGTTCTCACACAACGCACTATTGTATACTTTTAAGTAGAAAACTTATCCCTCTCAGAGCATATATGAGAAGACTTTTATGAGTCAAGAAACCAACCAGAATGCACTTCTAAAAATTTTGAAATAAGAAGACATAAATCATTAGTAGCACTCACCACACAAGTGTTAGCACTACTAACATTGGTGCTCTTTTGATTCAGCAATTTGCAATAGTCATTCTTGTAATACCCAACCTTCTTACAATATCAGCAACGGATCACACCTTTATGTGCATTTTTCCTTTCAATTGAAGGATCTTCCACTGCTAAGCAACTTTTGGAGGCTGTCTCTAATTTATGAGTTTACTTCCTAAGTTGATCTTCCTTCAAGCCGTTGATCACTTCAGCCATTGAAATCTTCTCCTTGGTAGACTTTCCTTTTAGCATGGTAGTTTTCAAATGCTCGTACAAATCTGCCACTGAATATATCAAGTAGAAACCTTTATCTTCTTCGCTTAGATCATCTGCGTTTATTGCCCTTAGTTCAGATAATACATGATTAACTCCACAACATGATCCTGAAGAACAGTACCTTTCTTTATGAGAAACTAAACAGTTTCCTCTTTCAATACATATAATTCAATAACGACGATCCCGAATAGTCAAATATGAGTCTTGCCCACAGACTCGCCGCACTTTTTTGCTCAATGACATTGCACTTGACCTCGTCTGCCAACGACAATCGGATTAAAATTAGAGCTCTTTCACAATCACACAAAGATATCATCCCAATTTTTCTGCTTCATGCCAGATAGTTTACCTTTCTCCTTTATGGCAAACTATAGGCGTTCTTGAACTAGTACAACATACATGTCCACCTTCTAGAGATTAAAGTTGATATTACCGTTGAACTTCTTGATCTTCACATAGCTATGATGTGGCATCTTCACCAAGGGACTCGTCACCTGAAGCTCTGATACCAGTTGTTGGAGAAATTGTGGCGCAACGGGGTTGAGTAAGGTACCGAGGAGCACAAACGGATCTAATGAATAGCGAAAGAGTAGATCACACCAATCACACAAAGATTTTGTAACACCCCGCAAAACTAAAAATGACAATTTTGCCCTTGTGTGTTATGCACGTGTTTTTTGTACCGTTACTGGTAATATTTGTAACATGTTTTTATTACATATTGTGATTTCTGACTATTTATGCATTTTCCATATATTTTATCCTATTTAAATCAACTAAAATAATAAATTTCAATGTCTGTATTTTTACGTACTTTTTATGTATTTTCGATGCACGTATCAATTACATATTTTTCCTTCGTTACGTGTGATATTCCTGTGTTTCAATTATTTATTTTATGTACTCAAATTCATTTTATAAAATGGAAATTCATTTTCTCTGTTTTTGATTAAAATAATTTTGTACATATAATGCATGTGTTTTTCCATGTACGTAATGATTATGTCATGAAATATATAAAATTAATAAATACATTTGTCTTATATTGTATTTTTATTATCTTTAACATTTTTCGTTGATAAACCGAATTTCATATTTTTATGTTTTACGTGCGAAGTACGTGTTTTCGTGCGCATATTTAAGCGTATTTGTTTTTAAAATAAACTTTGGAGTGTGTGTACTTATTTTATTTTTGCATGAAACATTATAAAATTTTAATTTAAATTAATTTTTACATATTATGTATGTATGTGTGTGTGTGTGTGTGTATATATATATATATATATATATATATATATATATATATATATATATATATATATATATATATATAGAGTAATGTGAGCCTCATATTTGTATGAGGAAATTTTCCTCATACAATGTGATTATACTCATTTTGTGGGGCCCTTATGGAAGATCCAGTTCATCCATCATTTTTATCATGCTAATAGATGTATGTGTAGAAAAAATCAAGTGGTTTGGAGGTCATTCACCCATGCATCATGTGGGTCCAATTTGTTGTTCGATTTGCATTACTGTTGAAATCGTTCATTTTTCAACCACATGATGCATGGTTGAATTACCTCCAAACCACTTGATTTTTTCTACACATACATCTCTTAGTATGATGAACATGATGGACGGAGTGGATCTTCCATAAGGGCCGCACCAAGTGAGTATAATTACTTTGTATGAGGAAAATTTCCTCATACTCTATATGAGACTCACTTTTCTCATATATATATATATATATATATATAATGCCTAAGTTTACACCTAGCTGTATCCACGAATTCCTTTTCTTTTCTCTGCCTACACCCGACACCTACCCCCATCCAGCATGACCCCTTTCCACTGTGCCTACATACCTATATCATTTAATTGTTTGTACATATATACATCTCTATGTACATATAGTCATATATATAAGCATGCATGAGTGGGAGTGGGCTTTTCCTGTGCATTGGTCGGTTGAGGGATGGGAAAGGCTAGGAGTTATAAGGAGGTGTAAAGGTGGGAGTTAGGGAAAGTGAAGAGGTGGAGAATTAAGTGAGAAATTATTAGGTAGAGAAATTTGCAATTTGAACCTTTACTTTGTCCTATATATACACCCAAATTTCATTCTCATTTCATACCTAAACTAAACAAAAAAATTTTAAGAGAGGAAAAAGAAAGAGAGAAAGAGAGTATTCTGGCACAATTAGAGGCTTGTTGGAGCTCTTACTAGGAGGAGAAGGAGCCAGGAGTGCTTGTTGGAGCTAGGAGCTAGGAGCTAGGAGCTAGGAGTCCCATCATTCTTAGATTATCTATTCTTCATAAGAGGTGGGTGATGTTTTATACTTTCTAATATATTGAGTAGTTGCATGTGTAGATACCGTAAAATTTAAATTGCTAATGTAGAATTGTTTAATTGCTCTCATGATTTGTGATGTGTGTGATAGTAAATCCTCTAAAATTTATATACAGTGCTTGTTGATTTAGATGGAATTGAATGAATTAAAAATTATGTTATTTTGGCATATGAATTGTTGACCTGTGTTTCACTCTTGAAGAGTATAAATTTTAAGAACTTATTCATCATGAGAAAAATTCTCGTATTGTTATTTGACGTGAAAAAAATATATTTATTGAGAAAATTTGACATTTGCAAGATTTAGCGAAAATTGGGTTACTCTTCACATGGTAAAAATTTTCAATTTTGTGAAGCTATTATTGTACTAGAATTTATTTTACTATTACCATATAATTTTTGGAGTGCGTGAATTTGCCTATTTTGAATTGTGAATTGTTTTTCCTGAAAGGGTAGGATTTTAATAGAGGGTATTAGAGGAGAGGTGAGCATATAAAAATCACTTTTGATATCACTACCGTGGGCACTCTCGGCCCAGTGGCTTGGGCGTTGGGTGGTTTCCGTACTGGTTCTGGGTTCGAACCCTTGGCTTCTCTGTCTTTGGGTTTGAGTATTATGTTCTCTGACTTTGGGTCTAAAACATTTTTGAGTTTGGCATCTCTGACTTTGGGGTCTTAAAACATTTTTTTTTAAGAGTTGGCTTCTCTGACCTCGGTTCGAGTATTGTGTTCTCTGACTTTGTGGCCTTAAAACAAAATTTTGAGAGTTGGCTTCTCTGACTAGGGTTTGAGTATTATGTTCTCTGACTTTTGGTCTAAAAACATTTTTTTGAGTTTGGCTTCTCTGACCCGGGTTGAGTATGTGTGTTCTCTGACTTTGGGGTCTTAAAATAAATTTTTTTGTGAGTTGTGTTCTCTGACTTGAGTTGAGTAATTGTGTCTCTGACTTGGGTTGAGTATTTGAGTTTCTCTGACCTGAAATTTTTTATTATAAGAAGGTTAAAATTTCGAAGCAATTGAATTTTCTCCTAAGTGAGATTTATTAATTATTTTGGTTGAGTAAGAATACTTGAAGTGAAAATTTTTATATGAACTTAATTTACTAATGAGACTTAAAGTAATATTCATGTGAATTGATTCTCTTGATGAGATTATACACTTATTTGATTTAAGAAATATTTGATGTGGGTTGAGATATAAATTGCTATTTGAGCTTAAACCGCTAATAAGATTTCAAGTGATGAATTTATGTTCATGAAAAGAATTATTGATTCTAAAGATTATGAATGAATAAATGGATCATGAATTGTGTCAAGATAAGATATTGATCACTTTGTGAATAAGTTGAAGATAAGAATAAATTGAATTAAGACGTGATTATTGAAGGGTATGTGTACCCATGGATTCTTGTACATGAAAGGTTGTGATTTAGAGTTAGTAAGACCTCGGGTACTGGCATTGTTGAAATAAAAAAATTGAGTTATATTTTTTAGATTTGCCATGGAGCGATCTCGGTATTTGTGATTAAGTCCAGTAGGGGGTAAAACTAACTCTAGCTATGAAAATTTATTCATGTCTTGAACTTAAGAACTAGGCACTCAAGAAAAGATGTAGTAAAACATAGGCAAACGTAAGTAGAGCACTCTATATAGTCGAGCGGTGGATTTGCTATGGCGGTTCACCGGGACTATAGACCCAGTCGGGCGGAGGATTCCGGGACTGTGGTTGCCTCGTGGAAAATGAGCTTTTATTAAATCTGAGACTAGTAGTCGGGCGGATAGTTTGCCATACTCTAATGTATATACTTATACCGGGGCTAGAGAGGCACTTGCGGGAGGTTCGCACGACGAGGAGTCTGTATAACAGTTGGGCGGGGGATTTTCTGCGGAGGTTCTCCGGGACTGGGATCCATACTCGTGGAACGTCTCAACTTTGTTTTATTACTGGGTAGTTTGTCATGGCGAGGGATCGAACCCTTTAATGTGGAGTACGTAGGTGCTTGCCCTCGGACCTATGTAGTATGGGATGCATAGAATCCGAACAAGTATGCATTAGTGTCATCTTAGTATAAAATATCTGCATTAGGCATTAAGGCATCGCATACACTTACATGTTTAGTGTAGCCACATTTAACACTTTATTTGCATTCAAATTTGTGCTTTGTTAAAGTATTGAGATCGTTATATTTCCGGCATAGAGAGGATGACCGTGTATAATATTTTCATCAGTTGTAAGTAACTGATGTGCCCACCATCTTATATGCAGGAGTTGGATTTTCAAGAAGGAATAAAGTTGATTTTCGATACTGTTGATTAATTACATGTTAAAGATGTTGCAAGTTGTATTATTTTCATTGTTGTACTTTATTTTTACCTTCCGCTGTGTAAACAATATAAAGAACTCTGATGTATGATGAAAAGTTTAAATTTCCTTATAAAATTGTACGAAGTGAAGTGTAAAGATCCCGTGGAATCTTGAATTCGGTCTTATTTGGAATTCGGGAGTCTCAGGTTCAAAGTCAGACTACACTGAAGTTTTTACTTTAAAAAAATATATTTATTAACACGTGCATCACACGTGTAAATTACTAGTTTAAGTATTCATGTCATTCTAGGAATACTTAAACTAGTCATTTACACGTGATCGAGATAACTTTTATTTATTTAAAGAAACAATAACTTATTAGTTTGGACCTTGTATTACCATGGTGACTTTGGGAGTGTTTGGTTGGAGGGGAATGGATGGGAGGGGAGGGGAGGGGTTTTTAAAAAAATTTCATGTTTGGTTCATTTTTTAGGAGGGGGGGGGGGGGGGGGGGGGGGGGGGGGGGGGGAAATGGGGGGGGGGGGGGGTGCAACACCCCTCCTGAGCCAATTTTGGTTCCCCTCCAATATTGGGGAGATTTGGAGGGGAGAGAAATTATGTCTAATTTTTTAATGTGAATGGCCTAAATTGCCATTTTAGTTAGTTCTCTTTGATATTTTCCCTCTTTGATAACGTCGACATTTCTTACAAGATAGTGACACCGATCTTATCTAATTCATGATTTATGGAGGTTAACAGGAAACAGGAGGTTATAGTCCATGGTTCCTTTTAAATAAGAAAACAAGAGAAAAGAAAACCTTAAAATCATGACATGATATCAGAATATCACAGCACTCGTATTGGGATAGGCTTACTACTTAGATGCTGAGATGCTGAGATGCTTTCTGTTTTTAATCGTTCCATGCCGAGTACCTAATATAATGACAACAACAGTCAAGTTATTACTGTTAGTTATTGGAACGAAAATGAAAGAAACACAAAAGAGAGACAGGAAGCATAAACTAAATGAAAAGCATGAGCGAAACTGCAGGAAACAGGTAGTAGCAGCATGTAATCTTAATTAATTTGAAGAGGAAAGGAGTGAGCAGAAAAGAAAAGAAATAAAAAATAAATTAGTACAGTATTCTAGTTACATTGAACTATCATCTGGGTAAATCTTTTACCTCTATCACACAAATTTCAAATTATATGTAGTCGCAGAGTTGATTTTGCATAAAATCAATTCTAAGTGTAGTTAATCAAGTCTGAGGTAACAGAACTTTTCATTCATGTCCCCATTGTTGAAAATTGCATATCTTCCTATATAACTGAAAGTTAATGTAATTTTGATACAAGGCCTTTTCTTGTAATTCTTATTGATATGTAGTTCATCATTTTCACCAACATCAATCACCACAACTTGGCCTTTTTCAAACTGACATGCCGCAGGCAGGTTTTGTTAGAATTCAATTTTAAAAAAAGCTGAAGCAAATGATGAACGCCGTAATTTAAAAAAAGCTGAAGCAAAAAAACTCTGATTTGCACATGTAATGCACGTGTTAATATATATATATATATATATATATATATATATATATATATATATATATATATATATATATATATTAAAGTAATATGAAGACTATAATGGGAGAGTTGAAGTTCCACGTGCGATACACGAGTTTGTTTTGTTACGAATGAGGTTTTTTGGTTACAAATGAGGTAATTATCGATCACCTTGTGAAGGGTATAAAAGTAATTTTATTATAAAATCCATTCCCTCCCCTTGTGAACCAAACAAGAAAATAATTATTTTCCCTCCCCTCCCCTCCTTTGAACCAAACAGAGTCTTCATTAAATCTCTCCCCCTCCCTTTTCCTCCCCTCCCCTCCCCTCCATTAAAATCCCTCTCCTCCCCTCCCCTCCCCTCCCCTCTCCTGAACCAAACAGAGCCTTTAAGTATTCCTGTCATTCCAGTGAGCTAGGTTGATTCTATTAAAATAACACTGGCAATAAAATGTCATACTTTCCCTCTTCTCTGATTACTTATTTTTTTCTATTGTAATATGAATAGACAAAGATATTGATTAATTAGTTAAGATAACTTTTATATTTATTTATTTTTAAATAAAGCTAAAAGGGTATTTTCGGTAATGTCTACTATAAAGATGGATTGATGGGAATGAATTGTTCTATACCAAACACGGTAATAAAGTATTCCCAGGCATGTAATGTCGTATACCAAACACAGTATTACAACGTTCCTGGAAATCTTCATTCCCACCATCATATTCCTGGAAATCCACCAATTCTTGGGAATTCTCTATTCCGCGTACCAAACGCTCCCTAAAGAGATCAGATATTTATCACGAAAACCTAAAATGACTTATACTGTGGAAAAGAAAAGAAAAAAAAAAGTAGAATGATTTATATTTTAGAACAGAGGGTATAACATTTTCATCTCTCCTTCCATGCAATCCAGAAGCAAATTCAGTAACAGTTGCTTATTTTTCTTCACAACTATCCCTTCATCCTCCACCACCTCTCCATCCCCGACTTCGCCATCAATTATTAGGGAAGAGTACATCTTCATATGGTTTTGACTTTTTTGCAACTAAATTGGATGATAACTTAGGGGTTTGGTGAAATCCAGATGATAAATTTAAAAAAGATGGGCATTCAGATTTGTTGAAAATCACCAAAGGGTGGAGGTCGGATGTGGTTGCGAACAGCAAACCGGATGAGGGGAGTGGTTTGATTCCCAACCATTGGATGGCATCCATCGGCTGAGAATTAAATTATTGCAAAGAAAAAAAAATCCACAGATGATCCGGATCCTAAATAAAGTAAATGATTATTCATGCTTATATGCTTATATTGATTGAATCATGTGTGAATTGTTGTCAATTAGTTGTGTGAAATTATGATAAGGTTAATTTGAAAATATATTTTATAGTTTGTTGTAAATTTTAGGCTTACTTTCGAAAATCATTTCACTTTAACTAGATGAAATCTGAAGCTAAATTTTTTATGTGTAATCTGTATATGTCTATAACATCTTCACAAAATTTTATGATATTTAGATGTCATTTGGTATTTTAAATAAATCCGAACTTATTCCTGATTAAGAACTGAAATATGACTTATTCCATAATTCTGTCATGAATATTATGCTTACTTTCAAAAATTATTTCTCTCCAAATATATGAAATTTGAAGCTGAACTTTTATATGTAAATCTAGTATATATCTATAATAGGTTCATAAAATATCATTAGGTTTGGATATCGTTTGGTATTCTAAACAAATCCGAACTTATGACTGGTTTGACAATTTTTTCTTGATTCTGAAAATTTATACATCTTCTATTTCAGATTATTTAAACCTATTATATATTGTACTTTGAAGAAACTCAAACCCGAGATTTTGAAGTAGATTCATTAATATTTCTTTCAAGCCTAACAACTCAAATTTTTATGGAGTATGATATTTTCGGTGATTTTTATAAGTAGCAAGAGCTGCAGTTTTCTAGAATCTGAATCTACTATTTTGCATATCGATTTAGACAAAACAATTGTAGTTAAATTGAGATGTTTTTAACTACAATGTTGTACTAGACTCATTCAGATTTCATATGAAACTAAGAAATTCATTTTTCTTATAAGTATTTAAATTTATGTTGTTTTTGCAAGACTACTATGTTGTTGTTCAAAGACAGAGTTGAATATTCAAACGGTGGATTCTATATATGAGATTAAGGATATGCCTAGTAAATCTATGTGTGAGGGCTAGAGGTAGGCCGGTAAGGTTCATGAATCCAAGAGAATGATTTGTTCAAATTCAAGGAAATTGTCGTGACTTGAGCGAGGGCTAGAACAGGTAAAGGTTTGGGAACACCAAATGAGGAGTGGAATAGGTTCGGTATGATGTAGATTCCAATTTGTGAAAATATGATTCCGAAATAAGGATTGTTTAGTCTAGAGTATAATTTTGCATCTTTTAGACTAAGATCTTGTGTAACCCCCATTTCTGCAAATACGTATTTTCATGAGTATTTTTCTGTATTTTGATATTTATAACTTCGTCATTTGTTAAATTCGTTTTGAATTTTATGTTAAGCATTTTCTAAACAATAGTTATAATTATTCCGAATAAACTTTGTTTCCATTTCTACTTGATCAACTATTCACATTTTAACTCACAAAGGTATTGTTACCATTTCGACTATTTCAACAAATTACTATTTTTATATATTGATATTGCTCTGATAATTTATATTGCTGTTGTTAGTATTATTTATTGTTAGTACTATTGTTATTGTTATTTTCTCCGTCAATCGATTATTAAAACAAATCAATTCTTATTTAATAATTGTGTTTATAATTGTTTAAATAATTTATGTAATACAAATTATGTTTTATCAGGTATCTTATTCCTTATATTTGGGTTTATATTGATCAATTATATACATATACAATGTATTTTTATTTATTGGGTCAAATATCCAATTACCCTATAACCCTATATCCTATTTTTCCCTATAAATACTCTAATCTCTATTTATTTAACCCTAATCCTATTTTAATTAACCCTAGCCGTATTAACCCCGTTCCTGTTCATCCCTGTTCACCTCCCACTTTCTCTTCTTCCCTATTTCACCTTCAACCCAACCGCCCTCCATTGCTCCGACCACCACCTTGACCTCCACTCACCATCTCCCCGTTGTCACCCCTGTTCTCATCGCCTCCGTCGTCCCCACTTCACTGAACCCAGCGCCTGCACCATCTCGTCTTCACCACCACCTCGTCGCCATTGTCTTTCCTTCTCCGTGAACCCCCGCAACCACCGGAGAACCCTTCATCCTCATCGTCGTCATCGTCCAAGCCGAGCGCCTCGCCATTTTGCCTCCTCTGTTTTCGGAGCAAAACAGGGTTCGCTCGTTGCCGCCGTTCTCCGTACTGCCGTCGCTCCTCGACCGCAGCGCCATCGTCATCCACGTCACCGCCCTTGCCGTGGTCGCCGATGCCTTCGCTTCACGATCGCACCACCGTCAGACGTCGCCAATGTTCCCCCGTTCTCTCCTTCTCTCTCTCTGTCGAAGGAGGAAGGAGACAGTGCGTCAGTGTTTGCTGTTGGGTGAGTTGGAGATCCGATCTAGAATGTTCAGTGTATTGCTGTTCTGTGTGTGCTTGAGATCCGCTGTGGAGCTGCTGAGTAGACTTGATCTTGGAGTTGCTGCCTTGCTGTTTTGGTTTTGTGTGTATCCGCCGTGTTTTGGTTCGTCACCGGGATCCTTATCCCGTTATTCTATTTATTCGAATCTACTAAATAACAGGCAAGTTTCTTCTTGAACTAGTATTTTATTTTTTTCAAGATTCCTTTGATCTCTGCAAGTAGATCCCGTCCTTTTTCTTATCATGCTGTATTTGACAATTCCGTTAAGTTTATCGAGGGTTTTTACGAGCTAACCCGACATACTCTTAACATCGTACCGCTCTTTTTGATCTAAAACCTAGTCCCTATCGCTTCATGCATATGCACAATTACATGAAAATAATTAGATCCATGTTGTAGAGTGTTGATGAATTGTATACATGTTAGATTGATTTGATTGATGAATGATTACCATGCCTATGAAAGTACATCTTAGAACTAAAATTATGCATGTTAAATACCTAAGAACACTTTGATTGTTAATTTGCATGAAATATATGATTGTATGATTTAATTGTTTCCTATCCATGTCAAAATATAATCTGGACTGCTGTGTGTTCCATTTTGAATCAGATTTTCGACCATGTTGCTGTTATATTTTGAAATAACTTTCTGAACATGAAATTTAGCCTTAGATATCTAGTTTACTATCCTTTTTGCGGACTTGAATTCCAATGTATAATCTGTTAGATATCATCATTTTAGTACAACTGTGTCAGAATTTTCAGATTCACAAATGCATGCGTATCCTGTTGTTCCATAATTTATTTGACTATGTTAACAGTAAAATAAAAATCTGAAATAAATCTAGTTGAACCTAGACATGTGTAGGAATGCTCCAGAATTTTTATAGATTTATTTGATGAGTTTTCTGACCTGAAACAAATAGGTGAATACAATTTACATCATGTTGCCTGAACATAAAATCTGAAAATAATAGAGTTTTCACCATAGATTCTGTATTTTTTATATGCCTTATATATATTTGCTGGAACCGTGTGGAAGTCTAGTTTCTATAACTTCTGACAGATCAAGATTTGCTTATCTGTAGTAGCATTAATCCATATTTTAGTACAGCAAGGTCATGCTGTCCTGATTATGTGATGCATGTGTAATTGACATGTTGCTTCATGATCTGTCTGTAACAAATAGAATTAGTCACACTTAGTATTATACAATATTGAAACCTTCTTGCATGCTCACATAGGATGAAAAAAAACTATTAACAAGCCGGGGTATTATGAGTAGACTTGGTAGTGAACGATCGAAAAATATACTCGACAAGGCCTTATCGTTATATTGTATTGTTATAGAAGGAGGATATTGTCATGGAAGAAGGTTATCATGTTATCAAGTTATTTTACACCGAGTACACGATTCGTGAATTCACCATCAATCTAAAATATTCACTGTGTGCTTGTGCCGAACCTGTAGTATGGGATGCAGTAGGACGTGCACTAGATATGCTAATAAAATGATTAATAACTTGCATGCTTGATCCTGTACGGAACTTGACTTGATATCACTCATTACATGGGTGATTAACTGTCGACCTTTGATATTATTGACTGTCTTTGTTTTGTTCTTTGACTTTGACCCTATTCCTTTTCTTTGATATACATTTTTTCTTTATCCTCTATTTTTCTCTACTTGTTGTCCACGACTTGCTCTAAGGACACTCTTTTCTCTATTTTTTAGATCAAGAATTTACAGGTACCGAAGGAGCAATACCAGAAGAAATTGGTGAGCAAACTCTCTGAAGATCGAAGCTGGACCTTTAGACTGCTATAGCTATCTTTTGTTATTTGCTTATTGTATTGCTTTTATCATACTTTGTATTCTTGGGCTATTATGACCCGAAATTTGTTTTATTCCAGATTTTGCATTATTATTTGGTGAATTTATTTCATGATTATTTTAGAGTTTATTCATTGTTTATGTGGTTACATTTCTCTTGTATGGTTATATTCTCTTGTGTATTGTTGAGTTAATCTGTTACAACTTATGGATGATGTATAATCATTCGCTGGGCCTTCGTTACGTGTTCGTATTCCCGTATTTTGGGAAACAGTGCGTGACATCTTGCATTAGTTAAATTAAGATTTGCATTAGAAGAAGATATGACGAAAACAATGACAGGCATGTCTGGTAAAGAGCTTGTGGTTCCTAGAAATGTTTGGGACAGAGGATACGCCCAGTAAATCCATGTGTGTGGGCTTGGGGTAGGCTGGTAAGGTTCGCAAAATGGTCGATAAAGAGCTTGCGGTTTCTAAGAATTCGGGATTGAAGATACGCCCAATAAATTTATGGTGTGTGGGCTAGTGGTAGGCCGATAATGTCCATAGTTAGAGGAGATCGACTTGCTGGAGTTCGTGACCAAGAATACGCCAGGTAAATCCACGATATGTGGTTTAGGGGTAGGCCACTATGGTCCAATATCCTGGGAGTGCGACTACATGTGATTACATATTGGAGAACAAATCAGTGGTTTTAAGTATTGCATAGCGAGATATTGAACCCTATAATGAGAGAAAACGCTAGTAGCTTACATTCGAAAACTATGATGCATGAGCAACATATCATTTCAAACAAGCTTCATTAGAATAGCATATCTGAATAGTGCATGTTAATATAGTAAGAACATGTTTACACTCTAGTAAACTAGTTCTACACATACTCATTCAATAGTTGATTATGTTTCATTTACATTTAATATATACATTGATTCAGGTTTCGGTTCTACTATGCTGTATGTTGGGAATTAGTTGAGGTTATTGGGATTTTTACTGTCAGTCCACAAGCTGACGATTCCACAGATTGTGGTCTTGCAGGTAAGTTTGCCTGAGGAGATAGCATAAAAGTGTAGCATCTTGAGGGCATGTCACGTTATTACTCCATATGACTTAGACATATAGTAAGATTCTCTGAAATTTTCTTGTATTATATTATGTTTATATACTCAATTGAAGTAAAAGATTCTGGGTATGTCATAGATTTTTCAGTGTATGGAATTCGGGGCCTTGCAAAAAGAGAAGAGTCTAGAGGCAATTAATCACACAGATGTGGAAGCATGAATATGCAATCTAATGTGGAGGTTGTTGGGTTTATGTCTTGCATACTAGGTTCGATGTGAAGAGAAGACGATAAAGTGAGAAGAGATTCAAAGCGAATGTGGAGGCAGAGAAGAATTTTTGTTTATGCTAGGAAGCAGGTGATAGTTGACTGCCATTTTGGGCAGTTGACCGCAGCCTGTAGTCTCCCTCTCTGGATGGTTTTGATAGCATAGAAGTCGACTGCTCTTTTGAACAGTCGACCACAAGCGGCGAACAACAGCAGTTTGGGCTAATCTTGGTGATCTATCTTGAGCCAGCTTCCTCTCCAAGTTAGTTCTACAACTCTTATCGTGTGGCTTTCTCTTCCAGGTATATCGGACAGTGATTGTATCGAGATTACAACCTAGGATTTCTCTATATCTCTATATAATATTGTAATGACCTCCATTCAGATGTAATACTTCATCTGAGAGTTTTTCTACTGTAAACAACATAGTATCTTCGAGTCAAGCTTGAGAGATAGATAAGTTCCTGATTAGAGCATCTGTAGTCATTGGCTAATTTTCCAAAATTTCCAAAATTTAAGAAAAAGTGTGTAAAGTGTGTTGCAGTCGTTGGCCAAAAATCCAAAATATGGGTTTTGGAGGAACAGTAGTCTGCAAAATTTGGCAGACAAAACAGCTATTTGGAAAAAATAGCCAACGAATCATTTGATTTTTTTTAAACTTTTCGTAAGAGACTGAGAACGATTGTTCGTCCGCGCTCTTGCGTAATTCTCAGACAAGGGATCATTCCTCGTCCTTGAGTTTTTTTTCTTCTTTTTTTTAAAATTAAAAATGGTCGGACGGGAAATCATTTCCCGTCTGTGCCACATAAAAAAAATGATGACGGAAAATGATTTTCCGTCCATTAATTTTATTTTATTTTTAAAAAAAACTGGCTCAAGTCTCCCGTCCAAACACTTTTGTGTTTTTTATTTTTATGGACTAGGCCTATATATGTGTATGGGGGATATATTAGGTATTAATTGAAATATGAGTAAGATTCAAGATTTAATTATGATTATATTAATAGTTAATTAGGATTAATTTATGAGTTAATTGTGAAAGAAAAATTCTAAAATTTCCCGTCCGTGCCCAAAAACAAAATGTGCGATGAGATATTATTTATCGTCCGTCGATTTTTTGAAATGAAAACCCAAATTTTGCCTTTAAATGACCACAGCCAAAACCTAAAATTTCTATTCATGTATGCCAAATACCCAAAATTTAGCTATCAACGACTACAGATGCTCTTAGAGTGATTGCAACACTTGTAGCTTCTCTAGTTGAATAATAACTTGGTTAGAGTGATTATAACTCTTGTAGCTTCTCTAGTCCGAACAAGATAAAATTGTATGCTTGCTTTGATCTACTTGCTTAGTTGATTTATTGTGATCGGTTATTGCTTCTCTATAACACATTTCTGCTGCGCTTAATTTCCTTACAAAATTGCTGTAAATTTAAGAAAAACTAGTTTAGGCTCCTTGTTTGACTGTGATTTCGTATTATTTCTTTAATTTGGCTATTTCTTACACACTTCCGCTCTGGTTCAGAAAGATTTTGGAAACTCTCTGTCTGATTTATGAGAATTAAACTCGTCTTAGTCAACTACCGAGCCACATTTCTAAACACCTTTACAATTTAGTGAAAAAATAGTCTTAATGATGTCATTAAATGACACTAGTAATTTTCACGTGTGATGCACGTTTTGATAAAAAGTTGGAGTTGAAACAGCACTTGTGATGAATGCCTTAAACTTTAAAAAAATTGGAGTTGAATGGGCACTGCACGCATTTTAAAAAAAATTGAAGGAAAAATCTTGACTTGTACATACGGTGCTGTGTTACGAAATAGATTTGGAGTTGCACGTGCGATGTACGTATTTGTTTTGTGACAAAAAAATTTAAAAATTATTTGGTTGGTGAAGGAAAAAACTTTGATTTGCACGCGTGATGCACATGTTAATAAATAGAGTTAGAGTTATACGTGCAACGTATGTGTTTTATTTGTGACAAATTTTTTTTTTATAAAAATGTTTGTTTGGTTACAAACTCAAAGTGACAAAGTGAATTAGGATGA
Source organism: Hemerocallis citrina (assembly GCA_017893485.1). NCBI lineage: Eukaryota > Viridiplantae > Streptophyta > Magnoliopsida > Asparagales > Asphodelaceae > Hemerocallis > Hemerocallis citrina. The sequence continues at coordinate 18,760,722 of CM030363.1, forward strand.
TCACCGGCCTGCATTATGTACTTGTCTAATGCAGTTGAGAAATATATGTATGAAAGATGAAGATAGCAACTTGAAACTTGCAAATAATCAAAGCAGGTATTCTTCATGTATCTTGTGTTACTATTATTATTATTTTTCTTCATATATGGAATGAATGATTATTTGGTGATTGTTGGTTATCATTTTTCTTCATAGAACCCAATATGGTTGTTTAGGGGTTAAGTGAAATTATGGAATTGGGAGATAGCTCGGGTCAAATTGTGTTTGGTGTCTCGATGCCTGAGTCTGTCAATGGTTAGGAATTAATGGTTATGTGTGTGCTTACCTTCACTCAATTGTTGGGTATCATTTAGGCACCGTGGGACTACTCGCTGAGAGTCATGGGCCAGGGTTATGGGTCAATGACCTGTGAAAGTATTGAATCAGTGGATGTGATTCCCGTGATGATTGTTACTTTGACAGACCAGTCAGGCTCGACATTGTTTGATTGACACCGTGTATATTTTGGGTAACAACATGTTTGAGTACTGCATTGATTAGGCTTTCCTTTATTGTTTCCCTCGAAGACGAATTGGTGTTAGGGGTGATTTCCTATAATCCAACTCATTCTAAGAGATACAGGATAATCTACATACAACACGCAGCAAATCCGACTCATTCTGAGAGTTACACTAGGTGGTGATACTATGGGCCGGGGTTGTCTCTTCCTGTCATTAGGGATACGTGCTGCTGTGCATATTTTGCACTATTGATTCCTGAAGTACCATGGTAAGAACGGGATGTCGATTTTCTAGCGGATAGGGGCTTTTTAGACCTTTGAGGCCGTCATGCTCTACGTTGATGGACACGAACGGATTAAAATGTTTCTGTGCAATGGATATGTTGTGTGTATATCTGTAAGTTCATCACAGTTTTCAAGAAGGGTCTGATGTAACAATTAATGGTGACAATGGGGAATCACCCCGAATTATATCTTTTATTTATAGCTCCTCAACCATTTCATAGAATCATGAACAGGAAGTGGACTGAATTAGAATGCATTTTATAGCAAGGGTTCAAATCCCTGAAAATAGAGAAACGACTTGATCTGGGGCACATGTAGTACTCCTGCCTCTACTAAAGTTATCATGAACATAAGGCGAATCGATAGGGTCACCCCTACTCTGCCCAGAGACTTAGAGTTACACTCTTACTCCTTATTCGTATTGATAACCCAGAATATAGATAGAAACTTAAGAGTCCATCTCCTAAGTACCGACAGGACTTGTAACTTGCATCTGCATCCCGTTATTATCACTAAATCCTAGAAATTAATAATCGAGACCACGTCGCACGTGTCCTAGACGAGACGACACCGCACGTGTCCCCTTGACAGGTGAGTAGTACACGCCCAACTAGTGTCTGTCCTTACCAATCATGAGTCACACTACTTAGGGCTAACACCTTTACTCAATTTAGGTCAAATCTCATCCGCTTAATTCCTTCATTAATCACCACTTAGTTTTTAGGTGAAATTATCAGTACTCAAGGTCTCATTGTTTATATTTACAATAAAATATCACAATAAAATATCACTATAGTCTTATTCTCAATTATTGACCCAACTTGGCCCTTATCCGACCCATAGAAAACAATTACATTGCTCTATACTAACTTCACAAGTTAATCATATTCTTGATTCAACCGTCCTTCCACCTACTAATCTCGAACTTGCATTTTCGTTAATAAGACTAGGTGCTTACTAACTCCTTCAATTTGCTTACTAGCATAACAAGATCAAGTCTACATTTCCAACTTCCTAACTTCTCACTAACAAGATGTTCTAGCATATTTACTTTACTAATTTACTACCATACTAATCTATTTAACTAACTTACTAACATTACAACTAAGCTTACTAATATTATAACTAGGCTTACTAACATTATAACTAAGCTTACTAACTCATTAGTAGCTTACAAATACAATGTTGGTAGCTTACTAACACAAAACTAGTAGTTTGCTAACAATGTAAAACTTACTAACAAGATGCTAACTTGCTAATAAAAAGGACTTTAAACATTCAAGTATGAAAAATTTAATTGAATAATTCATTAATTAGACAATTACCGCACAAGAAATCACAAAATCACATCTTTATGTTCAATAATAATAATGCAATCTATCATGTCCAAGACATGGTTTTTATTCATGATCTTGTATAAAAGTTTCATCTTTCACACTTATACTATCATTCTTAACACAAAGATTGAAGCTTTATTTATTCACTAGTATATTTATGCATATAAAATTTACATAAGTAAATACTCACTACAATTTTTAGCAAACATCAATCATTCATTCCATATATGAAGAAAAATAATAATAATAATAGTAACACAAGAGGCAAGAAGAATACCCACTTTGATTATTTGCAAGCTTCAAGTTGCTATCTTCTGCTCCTTACACCTTTAGTCTTCTTTGAGTTTGTAACATCTACAACTTAGTGTTTGATAAACACTGAGTTGTGCAGACATTCAAGCATGAAAAATTTAATTGAACAATTCATTAATTAGACAATTACCGTACAAGACATCGCAAAATCACTTCTTTATGTTTAATAATAATAATGCAATCTATCATGCCCAAGACATGGTTTTTATTCATGATCTTGTATAAAAGATTCATCTTTCACACATATACTATCATTTTTAACACAAAGATTGATGCATTATTTATTCACTAGTATATTAATGCATATAAAATTCACATAAGTAAATGCTCACTATAATTTCTAGCAAGCATCAATCATTCATTCCATATATGAAGGAAAATAATAATAATACTTAGGCATGATAGATTGCATTCATTCTATCGAAATTCACTTCAAGATAGTATAAGTGTGAAAGGAGAATCTTTTATACAAGATCATGAATAAAAATCATGTCTTAGGCATGATAGATTGCATTATTATTATTAAACATAAAGATGTGATTTTGTGATGTCTTGTGCGGTAATTGTCTAATTAATGAATTTTTTAATTAAATTTTTCATGCTTGCACCTTTAGTCTGCATTAGGATGATCTCAGAACGAGTCGGATTTGCTAGTGTAACACTCGGTGTCGATCACCACGCATTGCATGGCGAAGGATTAAACCCTACATTCAGAAAGGTGAACTCTTTGGAAAGTATGCAGTATGGGATGCATACATTTCCATTGAAGTTGATTTTGGAAAAGCATGTAGTATGGGATGCATACATTCCCAAACGAATCACATTAGAGTAGGTGCATCGTGTGCATTCTTGTTTCATGTATTAGAATAGACCATGTCATGTTTTGGCCTGGAACGTATGTAGTATGTGATGCATGCGTATCCAGAGTTCCAAGGTTTCTTGTATTACAATAAGGCAGGTGATCAGTGCATTAGTTGTTGGACCATGGCATACACGAACACCCGGAAATTAGGATGCACGTTTTCCTTTTCATTCAAGATAGTTTGTGGTTGCCAGGTAGGAGATCGCTGTCTCTTATCAGCATTGCATCAGTAGAATTACTGACGTGCCTACTTATGTAGGTACTGGATACCGGGTCGTAAGGGCCTTCTGCTTCTTGACTCTTGATATTCTGTACCCGCACGATTGGTAGGCATGTACACTGCTACCCCACTTGGATGCCCTGCTGGTCTGGCTCTCCTGCCCTCGTGACCTGGTATCCAGTACCTAAATAAGTGGGCACGTCAGTAATTCTACTGATGCAATGCCGATAAGAGACAGCGATATCCAACCTGGCAACCACAAACCATCTTGAATGAAAAGGAAAACGTGCATCCTAATTTCCTGGTGTTCGTGTATGTCATGGTCCAACAACTAATGCACTGATCGCCTGCCTTATTGTAATACAAGCAACCTTGGAACTCTGGATACGCATGCATCCCATACTACATACGTTCCAGGCCAAAACATGACATGGTCTAATCTAATACACGAAATAAGAATGCACACGATGCACCTACTCTAATGCGTGCATCGTGTGAGAGTTACCAAATTAGTGTCTGATAAACACTAATTTGATAAACACTGAGTTATCAAATTGCACCTTTTAGGAAAGTATGTAGTATGGGATGCATACGTTCCCAAACGAATCACATTAGTGTAGGTGCATCGTGTGCATTCTTGTTTCGTGTATTAGATTAGACCATGTCATGTTTTGGCCTGGAACGTATATAGTATGGGATGCATGCGTATCTAGAGTTCCAAGGTTGCTTATATTACAATAAGGCAGGTGATCAGTGCATTAGTTGTTGGACCATGGCATACACGAACACCAGAAAATTAGGATGCATGTTTTCTTTTTCATTCAAGATGATTTGTGGTTGCCAGGTTGGAGATCGCTGTCTCTTATCAGTATTGCATCAGTAGAATTACTATGTGCCCACTTATTTAGGTACTGGATACCAGGTCGCGAGGGCAGGAGAGCCAGATCAGCAGGGCATTCAAGTGGGATAGCAGTGTACATGTCTACCAATCGTGCGGGTGCAAAATTATCAAGAGTTAAGAAGCAGAAGGCTCAAGCCGAGGGACAAGTTCTAGGGAGGCAGATAAACCACTCAGCAGGATTTCGGCAGCGGCTAATCGATTGCCAATCTGGAAGATAGCCCCATCAATTCCTGACCATTGACAGACTTAGGCATCGAGATACCAAACACAATTTGACCCGAGCTATCTCTCAACTCACTCATGTCCACCATGCGTACTAAACACAGGAACTTGTCTAAGTTCCAAATAAAATGCTAAAACATATTTGAAAACATGATAGCTCATGATCACCACACTGCGGTATGCATAGGATTTCTCATTAATCATCCAACAAAATAGTTCAAGAAATAGCAGTAGCTGTGATCCAAGCTACGCACTTCGGAATCCAACACAATCAGACTTCCTAGAAGGGTAGGGAGGTCCAATGCCATCCCCCAGTTAATGACTTCCTCAAATCTCTTAAGGAAGCTGGAGTTCCCGGTTAACTCCAGCTTGAAGTCAATTTAGACAACAGGTTGCTAAACTTGCAACGTCCATAACTTCCATAAGTTACAAACTCAAAGTAGGTGCAAGTTTGGGAAATGATGAGGAACCCCATATAACTTCCATAAATTGATATTTATAATTATTGATGTAATAACTCTAATGACAATAAAAGTATTCAAATTTCTATGTTATTTACTGTGTTGAGATGCATTTGAAGGGAAAGATTCGATGTCCTGTAATGGGGAGGTATCCCTGAAACGATTCTAATCAACTGAAATGATTAATGGTGATTAATCGTTTCACCATTGAAGTACTCATTAAAGTAAAGATTAATGGTGACTAATCAACTGAAAGGATCATAATGGATCATAATGGATCCAGGTCAGCACGCTCATTGAAGTACTCATTGAAGTAAAGATTCTGGGTAAGTGTCAAGAAGAACCCTAGCTTTCCTTCTCTTATAAAAACACCCTCCCACTCCATTCACCTATCATTTTCATCCTTTGTTCTTCAAAAAAAAAAGGAGAAGAGGAAGAGTGGAAAAAGGTGGTGTTTTTGAAGTCCTTAAGAGATTTGAGGGAGTCATTAACTGGGGGATGGCATTGGACCTCCCTACTCTTCTAGGAAGTCTGGTTGTGTTGGATTCCGAAGTGCATAGCTTGGGTCACAGCTACAGTTATTTCTTGAACTATTTTGTTGGATGATTGATGAGGAATTCTCTGCATACCGCAGTGTGGTGATCATGAAATATCATGTTTTTAAATATGTTTTAGCATTTTATTTGGAACTTGACAAGTTCCTGTGTTTAGTACTAATGGTGGACATGAGTGAGTTGGGAGATAGCTTGGGTCAAATTTTGTTTGGTATTTCGATGCCTGAGTCTGTCAATGGTATGGGATGCATGAACGTGTTGCATTCATGAAGTCTAATTTTCTTGTGCAATGTAAGTTTCTACCCTTCTAGGAATAGTTCAAGAAATAGCAGTAGCTGTGACCCAAGCTACACACTTCGAAATCCAACACAAATAGACTTCTAAGACTGAATTAGAATACTGCTTTGACTCAGAGGAGGTACCCGAACGTGTTGCATGTGTTGGAATTAATTTTTGCAGTTTTCCGGGCTGGATTCCGGCAGGCTCCGGCCACCGGCGGCACCGAAAAATGAGTGGATTGCGATCCTCTCGACGAGTACTATTCCGTAGTGTACTCACTTGCCAAAAACGAATTCCGTATGAATGAGAAATGTTGGTCCAAAGTTGGGTACTTGAAATGTACTAACTTGGCAACTTGAAGAAAATGGATAGTCCCATATCGGAAATTGGGAAAGATTTTTTTCTAGTATATATACTAGAAAAATGGACTAAAGGGCGTGGCCTGGGGGTTACCACTAACGTGTAGTGGAGAGAGGACTTAGCCAAAATGACAAACACACGCGCGCGCGCGCTCGGCCCCGGCCCCGGCTTCGGCTCGGTTCGGTTCGGCTTGGCTAGGTCTGGTTTGGCTTAAAAAAAATTTGTTTATTTTGCCCAGACAGAAAACTTTTCCCCTACTGAACTGATAAGGCTTTTCATATTCAGTAACTGGTGCCTATTACTCTGTAATAGCAGAGTAATGGCTCACCAATTATGAATCTGAAGGGTCTCCATTACTCTGCTGTTACAGAGTAATAGCATCTGAAGAGTCTCCAGTCTCCAATTTTCCTCTATAAATCCAGACTGGGTCTATTATACAGTAAGGGTTGATTTTATTATTCTTCTTCTTCTTCTCCTCTGTGTCAGTGTCAACTGAGAGTACATCACAGACAACAGTTCGCTGAATCTCTGAAGTAAGGGTGCTGCTCTTTAGAGAAGGTACAGTTGTATCCTGTGAAGTAATTCACTGGCCACCGTCACACTACGGGACGAATTTGTCTTTAAGGAGAGAGATTATCAGTCACGACTCTGTGCAAAGTCTTTAATTTACTGTTTCATTTCCTGTATTTCGTTTCTGCGTAATTTCTGTTGGGATTTTCTCTTATTTATAAATTCGAGTTCTAACAATCTTAAAGCAGAATTTTTTCCTCACTGATTCTAACATTTTTGTGAAGTTTATCTACAGGTGCGATTATCGATTCAGAAAAAACAACTAACGAGTTCTGTTACTCTGCTGTTTCAGATAAGAACATGGAGAACACACCAAGTGATATTGCCAGTGGGCTTATCAGTACCGAAACACCGGTGACCCAAAATGTGACTGCACAATCGGTTGCGGCACATTCGGTCGTTCTTTCCATGCACATAACCGTGGGAGAAAAACCGGAGAAGTTCAATGGAACTGGATTCAAAAAGTGGCAAGGAAAAATGCAGTTCTACCTGACCACATTGAAGCTGGACAGATTCCTCACTGAATCTGCCCCGATGCTGGCGCCGATGGATGCACACTCCGTTGCTGCAGTTGATGCGTGGACTCAGGGTGACTACCTCTGCAGGAACTACATCCTGAATGGCTTGGTAGACCCCCTGTACAACGTCTACTGTGTCTTCAAGTCATCCAAACTCCTGTGGGGGTCTTTGGAAAAGAAGTACAAAACAGAATATGCCGGGTCCAAGAAATTTGTTGTCGGCAAATTTCTTGACTACAAGATGATTGACTCCAAAACTGTGGTGAGTCAAGTCCAAGAACTGCAGGTTATAATGCACGACATTGCTGCAGAGAATATGACACTGTGTGAACCATTCCAGGTTGCAGCGTTCATCGAAAAACTTCCACCTGGATGGAAAGACTTCAAGAACTACCTCAAACACAAGCGAAAGGAGATGTCTCTTGAAGACCTCATTGTCAGGCTGTGGATCGAAGAAGAGAATTGCAAGGCTAATAGTTCCTATGGAAATCAGTCCATAGAAAAGGCCAATGTGGTGGAGCACGAACAGAAGGGCAAGAAGAGGAAGTTTCTGCCACAGGCCTCAAACAAAAAACCTCTTGCAAAGAGGTTTGCTGGGAAATGCCACAAGTGTGGTAAGCTGGGGCACAAAATTTCTGAGTGTCGCAGTAAAGACAGTAATCGTTCAGGAACAGGACATGTAAAAGGGAATGAAAAATCCCATGCACACATAGCTGAGAACTTGTCCACTAGTCTCTCTGACTTGGACCTCTGTGCTGTAGTATCAGAGATAAATCTTGTGGAGAGCAATCCTCGTGAATGGTGGTACGATATTGGGGCCACCAAGCATATCTGCTCGGACAAGGAAATGTTCACCTCATACCAGAGGTGCAACAAAGATGAACAGCTGTTCATGGGAAACTCTTCCACCTCCAAAATTGAAGGAACAGGGAAGATAGTACTGAAAATGACTTCAGACAAAGAGCTAACACTCACAAATGTGCTGTATGTTCGAAAGAACTTGATATCAGGTTCTTTGCTAAGCAAGAATGGGTTTAAGATTGTTCTTGTTTCTGATAATTTTGTACTGTCTAAGAATGAGATATACTTGGGTAAAGGATATGTAAATGATGGGCTGTTCAAGTTTAATGTAATGACAGTCATCCCTAAAACTATTGTTCCTGATGTTCCCAAAGTTAATGAAATAACTCCTATTGCCTATGTTGTTGAGTTTTCCTCTGTTTGGTATGAAAGACTAGGCCATGTTAATGTCAATTCTATGCGTAGATTAATTAATATGAATTTGCTACCAAAATTTAAGGTAGATAACTCAGAAAAATGTGAAGTTTGCACGGAGGCCAAACTCACTAAAACTCCATCACATTCTGTAGAAAGAAACACAGAAACTCTAGGTCTAATTCACACGGATCTGTGTGATTTAAAATATACGCAGACCAGAGGGGGCAAAAAGTACTTTGTGATTTTCATAGACGATTGCACAAAATTCTGTTATGTATATTTGTTACATAGCAAAAATGAGGCTTTGGATAAATTCAAAGAATATAAATTTGAGATTGAAAATCAACTTGGCAAAACGATTAAAATCGTTAGAAGTAATAGAAGAGGCACTATTTAACATGTTCTGCTCAGAACATGGAATAGTTCATCAGACAACTGCTCCTTACTCACCCGAATCAAACGGTACTGCCGAGCGCAAGAACCGAACTCTAAAGGAGATGATAAATGCCTTGTTATTGAATTCTGGCTTACCCCAAAACATGTGGGGGAAAGCGTTGCTGACTGCCAACTATATTCTCAACAAAATACCTCACAAGAAAATTGGCAAGACACCATATGAACTGTGGAAAGGTAACTTACCTTCATATAAATACCTCAAAGTGTGAGGGTGTCTAGCAAAAGTGGCAGTACCTAACCCGTCACCATCGGACCTAAGACGATTGATTGCATATTCATAGGCTATGTGTAACGCCCCGAATCCCAAATACACTGAATTCGAGATGTTCTACAGGATCTTTTCACTTTCTTAGTACACTTTTACAGGGAAATTAAAACTTTTCATCATACATCAGAGTTTACATCATAATTACATCTTTCTTTTGCACAGCGGAAGTAAAATACAACAATTAAATACAAGTACAACAGCTTGATAAAATCTTTAAGCATCCAAATCCTCTTTAGTCTTTAGCATAACATTTACCTGCATGTTAGACTGTGGGTACGTCAGTTTATTCAACCGACGATCATTATACACGGCCGTCCTCGCTTTGCCGAAAATAGTATAACTTAACATTTCATACTTAGCAAACACAAACTTGTCACATTCAAACTAAAGGGACTACCCTATGGATGTCGTGTTGTGATTGTGCACTTAGTCCTTAATGCAGTTAATTATGTTACATGACACTAATGCACACTTGTTCGGATTCTATGCATCCCATACTACATAGGTCCGAGGGCAAGCCCTTATTCGTTCTTCATCTTGATAGGGTTCAATCCCCCGTTATGTCTTAAACTACTACTGTAACTACGGTAGTGTCTTAGATGTCCTATGATCTATGAGCCCATGTCCAGGCAGCCTGGAGGGGAATCCCACGCACTGTCACGACGCATCGAGCAGGCAACCTATGGACAATTCAGCCTCCGCCATGGAACAATGGCACCACCCATAGCCACTCGAACATCCCACGAGCGTCGCCACCGGGACGATAATTCCGGAGTAGCGCCCACGCACTGTCTTGACGCATCAAGCAGGCAACCTGTGAATCGCTCTCACACCGCTATCCGTTGGCCCTCATACTCATGTTTTTCTTCTACTTTCATCACATCTCCACTATGTACTAGTCCTTAGTTTTATTTAAAAATCATGAACAAAATAATCACTAGAGTTAGCCTCTCCATCAACCGGACTTATTCATTTGTTTCAACATGACCCACCTTGGTCTAATTTCAATTCAATTCATTTTTCTCAATGCCGGGGAGACTTAGCTACTCTATTTCAAATTTCATTTCACAATCTTTAAGTCATAACCACTTTCATGTCACAATTTCATATTCTTTCTTATTCATGATTACTCTTTGTTCACAAGTCCATAGTGAATACTTATAACTCATAAAAATTCATATTCATAGCCAACAATTTCATCAACATGATTTCTAAATTCCATAATCATACAATGCACTTCATAATTAAACACTCACACTTCACATTTTGCACAGTATCCTCAAGTGGGAAATTAATAAAATCATGTCACACCACAAATTTCTTTGTGTCAATTACTTCTTAATAAACCCATTTCATTATATCTTTATAAACTGAAAACTTCCATAAGCATGTGTCTTAGAACCATAGCTTCAATTATACCATTTGTTCACAAACTACATTATATTTTCTTCAAATAATACCCAACTCAATCCCATAAAATTCCTTGTATTTTTATGAAAATTTCCATATTTTTCTCACATTTTTTGGACATCACAAACTCACAAAAAAAATGTTTTTTTTATAAAGTGCTAGGGGAAGGATTCGAACCCAGCACGGTAGAGAAGAAGGCCAGAGCACCCGCCAATAGGCCAATCGTGTGCTAGCGATTAGAAGAGGGTGAATTAGGTATAAGTACTTTCGGTTCGCAGTCATCTAAACTTATATACACAGTTAAAAAAAGATGGTGAGGCCGGGTTTTGAACCGCACCGCTCAGGGAAACCGAACACAGTCACCGACCGCCTGAGCCACTGGCTCAGGTTGTCACAGTATTGGGTTAAAACCTATTAGTTTCATATTCGCACTGTTTTTGAAAACAACTCGATGTTCAAATCAATTCGGTTCATATTGCCTTTATACAAACCACTGAAAAATTCCAGATTTAATCATCTTTATTTAATCTTCATACAGCAAGTATAAAATAAATTTTTGTACTAAAAACATAATTTTCTCCACCCAAATTAATAATTTATTCCTTAAAACTATCATATCTTTTATTTTCGACATTGGAAAAGAAATCAATTGATCTTCTAATCTCTCTTTTATTCCCAAATTTTCCATGATAATTTACTGTTTATTAATCTACATTCACACCACATACAAATTTGGTTTTTCCCATACTCATATTAGCAAAAGAATTCATATAACACATGAATAGGTGAAACTCAACAATTACTAAGTTTGGTACATTTCTAATTTGATGACAACAAGCAATTCTTTGGTTCATTTATGCCACTTCATAACTCAAGCATTCAATATACTTTTCTATTCAAATTTCATAGTGTCAATATCTTAATCAATTGTCATGTTTCAACCACACAATTTACAAGCAATTAATGAAGATTTTCACACATCATACTAACCATATTGCATCCTTATTCAATTAAACTAACAATCATAGAAAGTGCTTCATATAGTTTAATTTCATGCTAGAATTTCACATACACAATTAATCACATCATTCCAAACCATTCACATACTAATTTTTTAATTAGAATGGACTCTTATTAGTATTTTCCATGTATAGTGTTGACAATATAACTAGCATGAATCCTATATTAGAAATATGAAATATTTTACCCACCTTAATGGAGAGAAACACAAAAAGCAATGAGTCCTAGTAGATGAGAACACCTCCTCCTAGCCAAAAGAGTGCACCACTCCAAGCTTCCAAGCCTAGCCGAATGCTTCCCCAAGCCGAATGCTACCCCAAGCCGAATGCTACCCTCCTTGGCCGAAAGCTCCAAGCAACCAAAAGAACCACACACTCTCTTATCTTTTATAACTCTCACAATATTACTATAGCTTTAGAAATTATACTTTGCATATGAAAAATTAGCCATGAGAAGGGGGGTATTTATACTAAAAAATGAGGAGAATGGAGGGCTAAGATCATCTTGGTGGTTGCAAAATGAAAGGCTTAGATCAAAGTAGGAGTTAGGAAAACTACCCACCTCCTTGAAACTACCCCCATGTTCTCCACACCAAAATTCAATTTTCCCTCCAAAGAATGCTACCCGGCCAAGAATAGTGAGTGTGCATTGCACGTGTACGTGTAGTGCACGTGCATGCAACTAGGCCAAATTTGTACATTCTAAAATTGTATAAAAATACATTTGTTAAAAAAAATCTTCTACATGACAAGTTTAATTAAAAATAACTTAATTCATGGGCTTTCTTTTGGGCCAAAATAATTTTATAAAAATAATTAAAATAAAAATGCTTTTGGGCTTTTTAAGAAAGGCTTTTTAATTACATCAAAGAAGGCTTTTAAAGAAAGGCTTTTGTACTAAAATAATTTGAGAAAAATATATTAAATAATTATACACATTATGATATAATAATTCAAACAAAATATTGCACGTGCACAACACGTGCAAAATAAATAATTTTTCATTTATTGAAAAATCAGGGTATTACACTATGCACACAACAGTAGTGCATATCGGTTCTTGGTATACAAATCGGATATATCAGATATCCATGTGAATACAATAGTGGAATCAAGGAATGCTTCCTTCTTTGAACACGTGTTTCCTTGCAAGGATACTACGTACCCCAAACGTACACGTGAACAAGGGAATGCAAGTACTTCAGTTGATGAACCAGAACATGATACTGATGAGCCTAGACGAAGTAAACGGGCTAGAACATCAAGATCATTTGGTCCTGACTTTGTGATGGCCTTTCTGTTAGAGAATGAGCCCAGAACTTTCAAGGAAGCCATGTTGTAACACCCCAAAATTTTTTTTTGAAACTAAGTCTCCAAATTCAATTCTTTCAATTTCTATATCACTTTGATCATAAACTAAGAAAGTTATATTTCAGAAAAAATTTTGACAGAGTCTCCCCTGTAAATTTTGCCCCAAAACACAAAAAGCTTATGGAATTCTGCTCAAAATTCCGTAGCTCACAATCCACATAATAGTTTCATGGGCTCCCCAGGCCAAAATGAGCAGATACACACAGGCAATATAATATAATGCTCTGGGGGCCAAACTCATAACGGATTATCAAATATCAATTAAAAACTATAAATTTCTTTGAAAAACGAGGTAAAATTTTAGAAAAATCCTTGTAAAACCTACCACAGAGCCCGGTACTCCACAACGAGATGGGTACGGGTCACAAACATACCACACCACCTCACACTATACTCCTCATCGTCATATACATGCTTATACACCCATAATACAATTTAGATCATAAATTTCACTATTCCTATAACTAAATAATACAAATTTTTAAAATAAAAATTTATACTACCAATCTACGCCTCACCTCTGCACTAATGAGAACCTGCAACAATGGGGGATCTAGGGTAGTCCTCAGACTCCCCTAACCCCCCAAACACTAAGGGGTTAGCCATTTCTGGTGTGAGTATAGTTATTAATCAAATAACAAATTAAAATAGTATAAAGAAAATAATTTAAACTTACGAATGCCAAATTAAAATAAGGCAACCTGAATCCTGAACACAACAACATCGTCAATACAATGATATATCAAATACTCTGCCAAACCTGCATTCTACTATTTAATTATCCATAACTTCCCAGATTTCATAATATACTTCACATCAACCACGTATATATATCTATTCTTATTTTACGTCTGCATAGTACGAATACACACAAACCACTACTTTTCATTTTAAATTCTCTACCCAAAATATTCATTCTTCCACAAGTATCATCATAATAGCACTGTATGAATATAACTATATGATGTTGTTACTCCTCTCATTAATCACCGTTTATATAAATACAACTCATAATACAACATACTCTCTTAATAACCATTTATATAATCAATCCCATCATGCGGGTATTTATTTTATTAAGCCCTGTCAAGTATCACTTCTTACAAATGCTTATATTCTCATAATACCACATTTATTCATGTCTTATGATGTAAATATACATCTTTTCACTTATTGCAATGCCCTCACCTTTCCTCACATCACTAACATATCATTAATGGAATATTTATACTCGTTACATCAAAGCCATATTTTATAACTCATTCACATCTCATTACTCCACATAGTAATTCTCATTCTTATAAGCATTATGTTTCTTATTATCATTTTCACTTAATCCCCAAACACAATCTGGGGCCACAACATATCACACCCCATAGCCGATAGCTTGGGTAATAATCACCTCACCCCAAACACACAGTTTGGGTAATATCACATCACATCTCAAGCCGATAGCTTGGTTATTAATCACTTCAATCACTTACCATCTTCACTTTACTTTATTTCTCATTTCCATCAATCATTACCACTATTATAACAACTCACCCCGCGAATTATGCCAAGACAGGTAGTTCCCACCATTTCCACAGAAATAGCGGGCAGGTAGTTCCTTGACACAATTCCAAGGTACAACTCACATTAACTGTATTTTACTTTAATGATCACACACATAATACCATTACTTCGTATTATTCATACAAACACATGTGTCTTCTTCTATTATCATTTTAAATTAACCACGCACTGCCTTTATCACTTCTTTTCATACACTAACTCATATCTCATTTTCTTTCACATTTACTTCATTCACAACCACTTTTTTTCTCATCCATAATTCACATTCCACTATCCACTTTCTTTACTATCACATTTATTATTAACACTTATTTATCTTATTAGTTTGTCGACCAGTGAGCCACAGTATCCCAACATACTGAAAGCCGACAGCCCAGTTTACACGCGGTCCGATGCTCTCCCAAAGTCTTTCTCGTCCGAGGCTACGTCTTCCTCCTAACCGAACTAGCGAGGGAACACAGCACTCCTAGTCCCACTAGGGTGCCTCCTCGCGACGTCCGTCATCGAGGAAAAAAAAACCACAATCCCCTAGTCCCACTAGGGTACTTCCTCCCAGCCGAAGCCAGCGAGGTAAACACTCACCACTAGTCCCACTAGGGTGCCTCCTCGCGACGTCTGTCATCGAGGGAAAAACCACAGTCCCCTAGTCCCACTAGGGTACTTTCTCCCAGCCAAAGCCAGCGAGTTAAACACTCACCCCTAGTCCCACTAGGGTGCTTCCTCGCGACAGCTGTCATCGAGGGAAAACTGGGCCTCAAGCCGATAGCTTGGGCGATAAAAATCACTTACCCCAAACATAGTTTGGGTCCACTATTCCCAAGCCGGTCCTTGGGCGTTAGGAGGTCTAGCCCAAACCCCCAGGATTGCTGTAGGTACTGGTCAACCAAACCATCTGTTATTGGCATTAATCATGTCATCTTTCCATTTTACTAATTCAACATAAAGCATCACAGCTTTTAATTAAATAACAGCCACCTCCTTGATTTTAATCACAAGAAATAATACCACATTTTATTAACACGTACCAGCTGAACCTTTATCTTCATATCAATATACCAGGTTATGCTCACACCCTGTTATTCCACCCATAACTCATCATATAATTTTATTGCATAATATTAATGCGCCAAGATATTAATTTTGCCATAACAATTCACATTAAGGGTAATATGATATTTACTACTTCATTAAATCACATATAGACATATGCCAAGTTATATCCTTAATAAACGAATTATAAGGGGTTATTCCGTATCATAAGCATATCAAAATATACTTCACCACATAATAACATCATATAATTACCCATTACTTGTCTTCGAACATGATTAGAATGTAAACATGCACCCACTTATTTAATTTCATCAATTATTGCATCACACATCATAATCATCTATATATATATTACAAATAAACACCACACATGCGGGTTTCCCATCATAAGGGGCCAAAACCACTTATTTCCTCTAATTAAATCTTATAATATCTAATGATAGCATACTAGCTCTTACATCATGTTTCATATATCACCTATAAGGGCTTATATGCCCTAAAACATGCACAAAACGGGCACTATAATTACACGGATTTCAAAACATGATCACAATCACTAATTTCATCTAATTACATCTTATAACATCCATCCATAGCATGCTAGCCCATACATCAGGCTCCGCATATACCCAATAGCCTATATCGGCCTATATACCCCAAAAACATGCACAAAACATGCACGGGGTAAAAATATGCATAAACGATTTAATGTATTTAATTTTTATACTTCAACACGTCACATTAATCCATAATATAGGTTTTATATACTTAAAATAGTTAAGTTCACCACATATCACAAAAACCCATTTTCGGGCCCTAAAAAATCCGTATTTTCCTTGAAAATTAATTTTTGCTATAACTTTTACAAAACATATCAAAAAGCCACGAAATTTAGCCACAATATAAAATATTTATAATTACAATATACTCACCTGACGGATCGAGCAAACAATGTCCCACGTCCGTCCTGTAGCCAGTCGAAGTTCGATTTTTTCCACCTAATTGGAAAATTATAGAACCGGTTAGCTTAAAACTCAAAAATCGACCTACGGACCTCCAAATTCGAATCCGTCTTCACCCACGCATCACAAATGACATACGTAGGTGAGCTACATCGATAAATTTCGAATTCGGATCCCAATACAAACACTCTCTTATTGATCGGAGGCTTTCTAATAAGAAAAATTCATATTTTCTAATTTCTTTAATCCTCTTTATCCTAGTTTCTCAAATTAGGGTTAATAATAATAATAGAGCTCAATTATACCTCCGAACCCATCAAATTTTCACCTAAACCTCGCTCGGGCATTTCACCGAACACCCGGCGTGCATAAATAGTGTACCCGTAGTTTTTGAGATTCCGACGGGTTTCTAACTCCATAAAATTCTCACTAAATTCATTCTAAATTATTTTCCCTTAATACACAATAATTTCTATAATCCATACTTATCAATTATTCTATTCATTATCCAAATTCTAAAGCCAACACACTAATTAATTTATAACTCACAAACCACTCAATTTCTCACCAATCTTTCTTCTCTATAATTACTAGCTTCACCTAATTACCCTACTATATCATTTTCTAGCACTAAAACTCAAAATCATATTTTTCCATAAACTAAACTTCATAATTTCTTACCTTACAAGCCTTATCTTTGTAAATGGACTCCGGAAATGAGTAGAGCACCTCCAAATTAGCTAAAACCCTCAAAATTTTGTGAAGAAACCAATAGAACTTGGCTAGGGTTTTGAACCCTAATCATGGCCGGATGGGGGGGTTTCCTTCTCTGGCCGAACAGAAGTGGGAGGGGGGAAGAAGGAGTATGAAGAAGGAAATAAAATGGTAAAACTGCTTATAAGTCCCTATATGACCATAATATTATATATATACCCTTCTAGTCAACATTTCTAGGGTTTTTCTTGTAAAAATCACTCCATAGTATACTTAAATTCATCTCAAACATAAAATAAAATTAGAAATGCATTTGTATACATAATTGTAATCAAAATCAATAGTTACGAATGGTAGCAATACATATAAATATGTATATATACGAATATCGCAATATTTCAGAAAAATACCTTCAGCTTCAAACTATAATTTAATAACTTACAAATTTAAACCCCCTATCATGAACAAATGCCCTAGAAAAATTTCGGGTCAAATCGGATTCGTCTCCTCCGAGAAAACTCATCTCAAAACTCCTATATTGTCAAAATTTTCCCGTTTACCCCAAAATATCAATTTAATCATTCTAATACTAATAAAATTAATTAATAGGGGTAAATATACTCAGAAACATATTTAAAAATAATTTAAAACAAATAATTAAGGAATTAAAAAAAACGGATGTTACACATGTCTATGCCTGATGCTCCTATGTGGAAGGGAGCAATCAAAAGTAAAATAGACTCCATTATGCAAAATCATACATGGGAGTTAGTCGACTTGCCTTCTGGATGTAAAGCTCTAGGATGCAAATGGATTTTCAAACAAAAATTAAAACCAGATGGTTCAATAGAGAAGCATAAGGCAAGACTTGTGGTACAAGGATTTAGGCAAAAGGAAGGCCTAGATTTCTTTGATACATATTCTCCAGTTACAAGAATAACATCCATAAGAATGTTGATAGTTATTGCAGCTCTACGTAACCTGGAAATACATCAAATGGATGTTAAAACTGCATTTCTAAATGGAGACTTAGAAGAAGAAATATACATGAAACAACCTGAGGGTTACGTAGTTCCTGGACAGAAAAACAAGGTGTTCAGGCTTGTAAAATCTCTGTACGGTTTGAAACAAGCTCCAAAGTAGTGGCATGCAAAATTTGACAATGTTATGATGTCAAATGGTTTCAAAATAAATGAATGCGATAAGTGTATCTACATCAAAGATACTCCAAATGGATACATTCTAGTCTGTCTGTACGTAGACGACATGCTCATTATTGGAAGCAATAATGACATTATTCAACAAACTAAGAGCATGGTTAGTGGCAAGTTTGACATGAAAGATTTGGGAGTTACAGATGTCATACTAGGAATCAAAGTTTTCAGGACATCTGAGGGGATCACTTTGTCTCAAACTCATTATGCTGAGAAAGTACTTGAAAGATTCAAGAATTACTCCAATGGGATAGTAAAAGTCCCGTCGAACCAAGTCTTCACTTGTTCAAAAACACAGGCGAAAGCATATCACAGTTAGAATATGCACGTGTAATTGGTAGTCTGATGTACCTAACAAATTGTACAAGACCGGACCTAGCACATTCGGTAAATATACTGAGCCGATACACGAGTAATCCAGGACGAAGTCACTGGAAAGGAATAACTAGAGTATTGAACTACTTGCGACATACTCAGAGTTATGCGCTGTATTATACCAGATATCCAGCAGTACTGGAAGGCTACAGTGATGCCAACTGGATATCGGACTCCAAGAACTCAAAATCCACAAGTGGATATGTCTTCACACTTGGTGGTGTAGCTGTATCATGGAAATCCTCTAAACAAACGCTATTGGCCAGATCCACCATGGAATCTGAGTTTATTGCTTTAGACGAAGCGGCAGAGGAAGCAGAATGGCTTCGAAACTTTTTAGAGGATATTTCTATGTGGGAAAAACCAGTGCCTGCCTTATGTGTACACTGTGACAGTCAATCGGCTATAGCACGGGCACTGAGTTGTATGTATAATGGTAAGTCTCGTCATATCAGAAGGCAACACAAAACCATTAGACAACTACTCTCAAATGGAGTAATCTCTATAGAATATATAAAATCGGCCGACAACCTAGCGGATCCATTTACTAAAGGTCTGTCGCGAAAGCAGGTTGTGAGATCATCAAGAGGAATAGGTTTAAAGCCTATGACAAAAGAGGATACTTCATGGAAATCCTACCTAGGAATTGGAGATCCCAAAGGGACAACTAAATCTTGTTGAATCGAAGGAAGCACTGAGAGATTAAAATCTCATACCCACTCTTAGGATGATAAAACAGTGTTGCCTGTAAAGAGTTAGGATAAGCTTGGCTTTTAGTGATTCCCATAGCTTTGAAATAAAAGTAGGGTATAGCAAGATACTTTTTATGGGCAATCACCTTGTGAGTGTGAACTGGGACCATTTCCAGGAGAATGAAGAGAGGCTACATTCTCCAAGTTCGCTCACGATTAACCAGGAATGTTCAAGGCCAAAATGAACACAACAAGAGAACTTAGTTCTGTGAGGAGATGAAACTGTGTGATAGTTATTGTCTAGTTTACATCAAAGCACGAGTAGTTCAAGACATCATGATCACTACCTGGTCAAGTGAATCCGATAGCTAATTACTAAGGGTGGTTCAAAGTTGAAAAATTACTACCATTCCTAATGCAGTGATTTTCCGATTGTACTCTCAGAGTCTTTCTGTCATGTTTTTTTTGTTTTTCTGTCCTGTCTGGATTACATGGTCGGGTAATTTCCATTCATGTGGGGGATTGTTGGAATTAATTTTTGCAGTTTTTCGGGCCGGATTCCGGCAGGCTCCGGCCACCAGCGGCACCGAAAAATGAGTGGATTGCGATCCTCTCGACGAGTACTATTCCGTGGTGTACTTATTTGCCAAAAACGAATTCCGTATGAATGAAAAATGTTGGTCCAAAGTTGGGTACTTGAAATGTACTAACTTGACAACTTGGAAAAAATGGATAGTCCCATATCGGAAATTGGGAAAGATTTTTTCTAGTATATATACTAGAAAACTGGACTAAAGGACGTGGCCCGGGGGTTACCACTAACGTGTAGTGGAGAGAGGATTTAGCCAAAATGACAAACACACACGCGCGCGCACGCGCCCGGCCTGGCCCAGCCCCGGCCCCGGCTACGGCTTCGTCTAGTCTGGCTTAAAAATTCTTTTGTTTGTTTTGCCCAGACAGAAAACTTCTCCCCTACTGAACTGATAAGGCTTTTCATATTCAGTAACTGGTGCCCATTACTCTGTAACAGAAGAGTAATGGCTCACCAGTTATGAATCTGAAGGGTCTCCATTACTCTGCTGTTACAGAGTAATGGCATCTGAAGAGTCTCCAGTCTCCAATTTTTCTCTATAAATCCAGACAGAGTCTGTTATACAGTAAGGGTTGATTTTATTATTATTCTTCTTCTTCTCCTCTGTGTCAGTGTCAACTGAGAGTACATCACAGACAACAGTTCGCTGAATCTCTGAAGCAAGGGTACTGCTCTTCAGAGAATGTACAGTTGTATCCTGGGAAGCAATTCGCTGGCCACTATCACACTACGGGGCGAATTCTGGTTTAAGGAGAGAGATTATCTGTCTCGACTCTGTGCAAAGTCTTTAATTTACTGTTTCATTTCCTGTATTTCGTTTCTTCGCAATTTCTGTTGGATTTTCTCTTATTTATAAATTCGAGTTCTAACAGCATGAACATCTTTTATACATATATTTCTTAACTACTTTTTATATTATGTTGTTTAGATAAGTACAAGTGTGAACTTGTATTCATGAAATAATCAAATACTCGGTGTACATAATGGTGTAAGGAGGAGAAGAGGAACAGATGCACAGGTGAAATAACCAAACGCCCCTAACAGGTGATCGTTGGGTATCATCCTCATCAATTTGACTAAAAATACAAAAGCATCAATCATTCATTTTATAAGTTAAAAACTCAAAGTGACAAACTTTTTTATTATTATCATTAATAATAGTAGAGTAGATAATACTTAGTGGAATATTAAATCATAGAACAGTGATGTAAACAAATATATATCTTCAGAATATTTACTGGGCGCTTGTGCATGATAAGACTGCTAGCATTAACAATGAATTTCCCATCCAGTTCTCTCCTAACTATTGTATATCAAACTAATTTCTTATGTTTCTCTCCTAACTATCGTATTCTCCATTCTAACCAAAATGTATAAATAAATAACATGCAACGCAATGTGTATTCTTATTTTTTGATATATGAATACATTTCTATGCTAGTATGTTTTTATTTCTTTAACAAGCTCGATAAGTGCATGGTTTGACCTTCCATTAATTATTGTTAGCTATGAATCTCCTTGGATGTTGCACCCGGTGGAAGAAGACAGTAATGAAGATGAGAGGAAATGTACTGTTCTTATTGATTACAGATGTTCATACAAGTAAGCCTTAAATAGGTACAAAAAAAAAAAAAAACTAACGGGAGGAGAAAAATTCTCCTGGCCACACTCATAACCACAAGACTAGGTAGCTTCCTAAAGAATAGGTAAACTAGGAGCTAGTCTAGATTATTCCTAAAGAATAGGTAAACTAGGAGCTAGTCTAGATTATTCACTAACATTCTCATCCTTAATCTAGATTTGATCTAGGTTGATAATTCCAAGCATCTGCTGCATCTCTGCGAACTTCACTCTAGCGAGAGCCTTCGTGAGGATGTCGGCACATTGTTTTCCAGTGCACACATACTCCACCTTTATCTGCCCTCTTTCAACACACTCGCGAATGAAATGATAGCGAGTATCAATGTGCTTACTGCGCCCATGAAATACTGAATTCTTCATCAAAGCAATTGCAGACTTGTTGTCGACATAGAGCGTGACTGGCTTAAGTTCGCGACCAGTCACTTCACTAAGCAGATTCCTCAGCCACAAAGCTTGACACGCTGCAACCATTTCCGCCATGAACTCAGCTTCACAGGAGGACAACTCGACAATTTTCTGCTTTTGAGACGCCCAAGTGATCATGTTCTTGTTGAGGTAGAACGCCATTCCGCTGGTGCTCCTCCTGTCGTCGACATCTCCGGCTAAGTTGCTGTCGGTGAATCCGTACAATTCATCTTCACCATGTCCTCTTCCATACATGAGTCCATACTCCAGTGTTCCCTTCACATATCTGAGGATCTGTTTCACAGCCTGGTGATGCATGTTTGTTGGCTTCTCCATGTACCTGCTCACCATTCCGACTGCATAACAAATATCTGGACGAGTGTGAGTTAAGTACCTGAGACAGCCAATGATATGCCTATATTGCGTCGGATCAACTGGTGTTCCTTCAAGGTTCTTGCTGAGTTGCAGTTTTGCTTCCATGGGATACTTGGTCGGATTGCAATCTCCCATTCCAAACTGCTGCAATACTCTCTTCGCATATGCTGATTGCTTCAGTGTAATGCGTTCACCTTGTTGATCTACCTCTATACCCAGGTAGTAGGAGAGTAACCCAAGGTCACTCATCTCAAATTTCTGCATCATCTACTGCTTGTAGGCCTTTACAGCAGTTGCTCTTGTGCCTGTGACGATTAAGTCATCAACGTACACTCCGACAATGAGTGCACCCTCTCCATTGGTCCTCGTGTACACAGCATGTTCTTGAGTGCATCTGATGAATCCCAGCTCCTTTAAGCAGTTGTCCAGGCGTGTGTTCCAGGCCCTCGGTGCTTGCCGCAAACCATAAAGAGCCTTGGACAGTCTATACTCCTTGTGCTCCTGGTTCTCGACGATGAAGCCTTCAGGTTGAGCTACATATACCTCCTCTTTGAGGTCACCATTCAGGAACGCAGATTTAACGTCCAAGTGGTGAACCTCCCATCCGTGCTGGGCTGCGAGGGCGATGATCAAGTGAACTGAGTCGAGTCTGGCCACTGGAGCAAACACTTCATCAAAGTCCACTCCATGCTGCTGGACGTACCCCTTTGCCACAAGTCTAGCTTTGTGCTTGAGGATCTTGCCTTCACTATCTCTCTTCACCTTGTATACCCATTTTAAATCGATGGGTTTGTGCCCAGATGGTAACTCGGTAAGCACCCAAGTCCCATTCTTCTCGATGGCTTCCAGCTCCTTCTTCATAGCTTCCCGCCATTCATGTTCGAGTGTAGCATCTTGAAAGTTTGCCGGTTCTTTAGCCGACACATACAGTATCTCTGGATCAAGAAATATCTCCTCAGTTTCAGCATAAATGTCGGCAATTGAGCGGTATCTCCTTGGCTCGCTCGAGTCCGCCATCGGTGTGGGTGAGTTGCTAGAGGTTGAGGATGCGGTTTGTGGTGTAGTAGGCTCCCTTGACGCCATTGCCACTCCGTGCATGATAGGTGCTGCCGGATCTCTCATGCCCTCCGGCGTGTGCACAGCTGCATCCACCGCTCTCTGTGGAGTGATCACTGTCTCGACAACAGGTTCTTCGACTGAGAGTTCTACCCAACCCTGTGGTTCAGCACTATCACCATTGTTCCAGTCCCATCTCCTTTCTTCCTCGAACACGACATCCCTGCTCACATGGATCTTGCTGCGTTGAGGATTGTAGAGATGGTGTGCTTTGCAGCCCTCTTCCATGCCAAGGTACACCAATGGCATACTTCGGTCATCAAGCTTCTTGTGATGAGGACCTGCAGTCTTCAAGTGTGCAACGCATCCAAACATCCTTAAGTGTTCGAGGTTCGGTTTCTTACCGGTCCAGGCTTCATACGACGTGATAGCACCGAGAGCTTTAGTTGGCAACCGGTTGAGCAGGTACACCGAATGTTTGACCGCCTGCCCCACATGCTTCCAGGAATATGCATGGTCTTGAGCAAGCTCCTTGTCGTGGCCATCACTGTACGATTCTGGCGCTCCACTACGCCATTTTGTTGTGGCGTATATGGTGCGGTGAGGTGCCGTTGTATGCCTTCGCCTTCACAGAAGCTTGTGAATTCCTTGGATAGGAACTCACCTCCTCGATCAGTTCTTAATGTCTTTATCTTGTTGTCATATTCATTCTCTACAGTAGACTTAAATTTCTTGAAAGCATTAAAAGCATCACTCTTTTCTTTGAGCATATACACCCACATCATGCGACTGAAGTCATCAACAAGTAGAAGAAAGTACTTGTTACCTGCAAGTGTAGCGGGTGTAATCGGGCCACATATGTCAGCGTGCACAAGTTGCAGTGTCTTCTCAGCTCTGAAGCTAGCCTGCTGAGGGAATGGTAGTCGTGCTTGTTTGGCGATGAGACACCCTTCACAGATCTGGTTTGGGTGAGAAATCTTCGGCAGCCCGGTGGCCATTCCCTTTTCTGCCATAATCTTGAGCGCGAAGAAATTCACGTGCCCGAGCCTTGCATGCCACAACCAGGCTGGGTCTTGTACTTTGGCCATCAGACATATCGGCCTGCAAGATTCAAAAGCTATCTTGTACAGGCGGTTAGGTGATCTCCTCACCTTCATCAGCAGGGTACCGTTCCTGTCGAACACCCTCAAGTAGGAGCCGGCAATCTCCACCTTGCTTCCATCTTTTGTTAATTGACCAAGGCTCAATATATTACTTCTTAAACTTGGAATGAAGTATACCTCCGATAGAAGACGTTGTTCGCCATTCTTGCATTGGAACAGGATTGATCCCTTGCCCTCAATCTGCACGGTTGAGCCGTCGCCGAACTTGACATTGCCGGTGATGTTCTGATCAAGGTCCTTGAACTTTCCTCGGTGGCCCGTCACGTGGTTGCTAGTGCTGTTGTCAAGGTACCACACGTCGGTGTCGGCCTGCGCTTCTCCAGCCCTGCGCAAGTCTGGTACTATCTTCTCTTCATTGAGCATGACGAGATCAGGCGTCTCCTCTTGAATTTCTCCCAGCATCAATGCGGTCACCTCGTCTTGCGCTCGTGAGAGGTTCACCTCCTCATCACGACGTTGGTTGCGACACTCCGACGCATAGTGCCCATAGTTTTGACAATTGAAGCACTTGATTTTTGATTTGTCGCGGTTGGAGCCTGAACCGTGAGTCCACTCACCCTCCTGGTGTTGCGCTATTTGGCTGCCACAGCCACCCCTGCCGCGCCCGCGACCACGACCACGGGGCTTGCCACGGCCCCGGTCGTCACTAGAGTGTCCCTTTCCTCTCGACGGTGAATCAGCGCCGCCTTTCTTCAACCGCGCCTGCCACTCAGAGTGAGTAAGCATAAGTTGTTCATTGTTGCTCTCGCCTCGACCGCGTATGCGTTCTTCGTACGCTTTGAGGCGACCGATCGCTTCCTCGACCGGCATGGTCTCTACATCCGCAAACTGCTCGATCACAGCAACGACCTGCATGTACTTATCTGGGACGGAGACGAGCAGCTTCTTGACGATGACGATGTCCTCCATCTCGTTTCCCAATCCACGAATCTTGTTTGCCAATTTCCCAGCAAACTCATCGATGGAGTCTGTCTCCTTCATACGAAGATCCTCGAACTCACTCTTCAAGGTTTGAATCCTTGCCTTCTTCACCCGATCAGCGCCTAAGTACCTTGTCTTAAGACTTTTCCAAGCTTCCTGTGCCGTTTTGTGCTTGGCCAGCTGGAGTAGGATCTCCTCGGGGACAGCTTGAAAAATGCACGCCAATGCCATCTTGTCTTTCTTCTTTTCTACGACCACCCCGACCGTGGGTTCAATGGCGTCCCAGACGCCTTGAGCCTCCATGAAGAACTCCATCTTGATCGCCCAAGTGGAGTAGTTGCAAGATGTCAGCATCGGGTAGTGCAATGTTATGCTCCCCTCCTTTGTTGTTGGCGCCGACGAGTGCTCCACCATTGACATCTTGTTGAGCCGAAGGTACTTTGCTCTGATACCAAATGTTAGCTATGAATCTCCTTTGATGTTGCACCCGGTGGAAGAAGACAGTAATGAAGAGGAGAGGAAATGTATTGTTCTTATTGATTACAAATGTTCATACAAGTAAGCCTTAAATGGGTACAAAAAAAAACTAATGGGAGGAGAAAAATTCTCCTGGCCACACTCATAACCACAAGACTAGGTCGCTTCCTAAAGAATAGGTAAACTAGGAGCTAGTCTAGATTATTCCTAAAGAATAGGTAAACTAGGAGCTAGTCTAGATTATTCACTAACAATTATGTCTAATTCCAGCTTAATTAATTTGATCCAGATTGGAATAAGAAGACATGATCAGCCAATTCTGTACAAAAATATATTTAAAACACGAAGTTTAAGCATCTTCTGCCAAGATACAGACAGAACGATAAACTAATTAGCGAAGACATGTCATATTGATAGTAGATCAAATCTGCAGTCCTTTGAGATTGTTTATTCAACCCCTTCATTAGATCGTAATAATAATAAAAATTTATCATCAAATATATATATATATATATATATGATTGAAAAATAGTCACATAGGCCTGAAATGAATATTCTTATAAAGTAAAATGAGTAGAAAAGAGCCTTCTTTTTCGTTGTTGTGATGTTAGGCACAACAAGAATTGAGAAGGTGTTACTTGGACTCTAAACTAGTTTGCCATTTGTGCAAGGTGCCCCCAACTTTACATTCACAGACAAGGATGCTATTGCTATCCTTTTAGGGACGCCACCAAAAATTTCTCATTCTAATTTCCACTTACTGTCTAGTTCTTATCAGTGTATTTAAGACTATATATATATATATATATATATATATATATATATATATATATATATATATATATATTGATAATGGTAAAAATTGTAGCAAATCAGGACCGTACGATTTCAGTACAGATCTTAAAGTTTCTACAGGCAGATTAGTTATAACGGATATCTTTAACAGGTCTGGGCCTGGCCTTCTCTAGGCACATCTAGCAAGACATGGCCGCTTTCTAGTCCATTAAAAATAACAGATTAGGCACACTAAGAGAGACTCAGCCCATAAGGATTGTTAGTCAAATCTCTTATCCACAAACAAGAGAGATTATATCTTGAAAGGAAGATTCAAATAGGAGAGAAGGAATTCATATCGATCTAATGGATTTATATTGATATCCTAAACTGTTTCTCTGGCCTATAAATACTCTCTCCCTCCTCAGTCAAAAGGTAATCAACAATTGACAATTTCTCCCTCAAACTCTCTTTCTCTCTCTGTTCTGACTTGACCTCCGGATGGTCTGTCGCTGGGGTCACCCCTCGTGTTTCAGGCTTTTTGCAGTCCATCGGCCCGCGTCAGCAACTGTCGGATTCAAATCACGGTGTTCAATCAACAATCCATATCCAATATCAGGAGCTCTAGCTAGTTTTCACGGCAACGATCAAATGTCAGATCTTTAGTAGTTTTCTTTAAATATAAATTCACTATTTGTTTGCTCCAACACCAAAATAAGCAACAACATATATGTATCAAACTTGACTTAATACTATATATGTTAAGAAATTTAAGACTGTTTGAATACAAGAAACTAAAATTAGTTTCAGAAAAGGGGTAAAATAACAATTGTCCCTATATGGAAAAAGAAACTAATTCAACCACATTAAACACCTATTATACTTATATAGTCACCTTACAACCCATAATCAGTTCAACATCTCCAACCTAAGTTTTGTAAAGCTATTAATCCCTTATTACATCTCCAATCTCATTGACTCGTTTGTTCTTCAATCCCTCGACTGCCATGGCTTGCGACTACTCTGACTTCTGCGAGGATTATCTGGTTCTGAGGCCAGACAAAGCAGGATTGCTTGATTTCTTCCATCTTCTGTATTCAGGCAATTTGGTTGAGAACAATTCGGTTGACGTCCCTGAACAGAACTTAATTGTCGAAATGAGACGTAGGTGGGCTATCTTCATCTCCCTCCTCCTGCAAAAAATTCTCATTTTGTTGAAAAAGCCATTGGCTTGGACCGGTATAGCTATTCTCTTCTGGGTGAACCTGCTGTGGGAAAATGGTAGCTTCTCTTTGCTCCTTGGTAAATTGCTCAGAGGTCAGTAGTTTATTGTTTCTGTGTGTTATGACTTATATATGCACTAAAACTCCGAGTTGAGGGATTTATATATATTTGTTTAGTAATGAAATTTCTGATTGTTTCTTATGTGCAGGCAAGGTGTCTTTGCCAGACGAGAACTCAATGACCTACAGATCTGCAATCGGACTGTTGGACACGAGAACAGAGCTAGACAAGGATATCAAGCCTCACGACCGTGACAAATACATTGCAGCTCTTTCTATTATGGCTGCCAAACTCGCCTACGAGAATGAATCCTTCATCAATAGAATAGTCCATCAACACTGGAAGGTAAGGCCAATATTTGGCTAAGTATTGGATTTTTTACCAAAATGACCCACTTTTTGAAAGTATTTACCAAACTCACCCACTTTCGAAACTATTGACCAAAAATAACCTCGCTGTCTGAGATATCTGTATGTTGAACTATTAAAACGTGAAGAAAATTTTTAAGTTTAGACTCGTTATCTCAGATAGCGAGATAGCGAGTTTGGTAAAAACTGAAGAAAATAATTTTGGGGAAAATAATTTTTATTCTTGTTGTTCTTATTTATTCTTCACTGTACGCATCTATATATAAGGATTACATTCTTGGAGAAGAAGAAAAGAGATTGAGAGAAGATTGGGAAGATGAGAGATTTGAGGATCCTGTTTCCTATATTAGGAAACAGAATATACAATTACTATATTTCAACACTTCCCCTCAAGTTGGTGTATAGATATCGAGCATGCCCAACTTGTCAACAAATTTTAAGAAGAGCCGAGTCGAAACAGCCTTGGTTAGGATATCTGCGAGTTGATCTTCTAACTTCACCTTGGATATCTCAATAACTTTCTCATCTAATTTTTTTTTGATGAAGAATCTGTCCACCTCTACATGTTTCGTCCTATCATGCTGAAGTGGATTAGCCGCAATATCACATGCTGCTTGACTGTCACAATACACCTTTATAGGTTCCTTTGGACCATAGCCTAAGTCCTGCAACAGGAGTTTCAGCCATAAAGCTTATGTTATACTTAAAGCTACTCCACGATACTCAACCTCTGCACTAGAGCGTGCAACAACATTTTGTTTCTTGCTCCTCCATGTAACTAAATTTCCTCCAACAAAGGTGAAATATCCTGAAGTGGAGCACCTATCGATTGTAGATCCTGCCCAATCAGCATCATTATATGCCTCAACCTTCAAGTGACCATATTTCGCAAATAAGACTCATTTTCCTGGGGCTGACTTAATGTATCTCATAATTCTCATCACCGTGTCCATATGTTGTTCCCGAGGTGCATGCATAAACTGGCTTACCACACTTAAAGCATATGACAAATCTGGTCGTGTATGTGCAAGATACATTAGTCGTCCAACCAATCACTGATATCTTTCCTTATCACAAGGCACTTGATCAGCTTCGTTGCATAGTTTCATTCCTTCTTCCAATGGTGTACTAATCGGTTGACAGGCGAACATTCCAGTTTCCTTCAATAAATCCAAAGCATATTTTCTTTGAGAAAGAAATATCCCCTTTCTTGAACGAGAAACTTCAATACCAAGAAAGTATCTCAAAGAACCAAGATCTTTCATTTCGAACTCTTGTGACAAGTAGTTCTTTAATGCCTTCATCTCCTCAGGATCATCTCTAGTTACTATCATATCATCAACATAAATAATGAGAGCAGTAATTTTACCTTCTTTCATTTTTAGGAATAGAGTATGATCAGAATTACTCTTATCGTATCCGAATGTCCTCTTTGATTTTGTAAATCTCCCAAACCAGGCTCTTGGCGACTGCTTCAGTCCATACAATGCTTTCTTCAGATGACATACTTTGTTGCTGTGTTGGACTGGTCTGTTCGACCCTGGTGGAAGATCCATATAGACTTCTTCTATCAATTCCCCATGCAAAAATGCATTCTTCACATCAAATTGCTCCAACAGCCAGTCAAGATTTGTAGCAAGTGACAGTAGAATTCGAATAGTGTTGAACTTTGCCACAGGTGCAAATGTTTCGTCATAATCAATTCTATAAATTTGAGTGTACCCTTTGGCAAACAGCCTTGCCTTGTACGGCTTTATCGAACCATCTGATTTATATTTCACTGTATAAATCCATATGCATCCTACTGGCTTCTTCCCTGCTGGCAGCTCGACTATCTCCCAAGTCTCATTCTTCTTCAAGGATTTCATCTCCTCATCCATAGCTGTTTTCCACCTTGGATCGGCTAAGGCTTCCTGCACACTGTTAGGAATAGATACAGCAGATAATTGATTTACAAATGATTTATTTGATTCAGACAATCGGTGAGTGGACACATAATGACTCATGCGATACTTGACATTACTAGTGGGATTAGGCTCGTAAGTGGGTTTGGGGATACCTCTAGTAGTACGGTTTGAGAGTTCTCTTCTTGGAGCTTCGTATAGCGATGACGATTGGTTTTGGGGTTCTTCTGTTGGGAGTAGAGATAGATCTGATGGTACTGGTGGTGGAGATGGTTCAGATGGTGCTGGTGGTGGAGATGGCTCATCTTCATGGAGGTTCGGCACTGACTGCAGATCTTCGTGGAAATTTTCTTCCTCAACCAAGTCTTCATTCGAGTGATCGTCATTACTTACATCCTGATTTTCTCCCCTTATATCTGATTGTTCAGTTTTGAATAGTAACTACTTCATCATAGGCAAGAGTTTGAACTTCACTTCGGTGCTCCCCCTGAAGTTCAACCTCAGAGGAAAAATACATCTCATCTTCA
Organism: Hemerocallis citrina; assembly: GCA_017893485.1. Taxonomy (NCBI): domain Eukaryota; kingdom Viridiplantae; phylum Streptophyta; class Magnoliopsida; order Asparagales; family Asphodelaceae; genus Hemerocallis; species Hemerocallis citrina. The sequence continues at coordinate 18,791,916 of CM030363.1, forward strand.
TGGAACACAACATCCATAGTCACAAACATCTTTTGAGTTGATGGGTGATAGCACCGATACCCTTTCTTATTCTGTGCATATCCTACAAAAACACAGCGGACAGCTCAAGGAGTTAACTTACTGCGTTCATATTGATGAAGATGAACAAATGCAACACACCCAAACACAAGAGGTGGCAAGTTGATGACTTTTGGTGCATTCACAGCTTCAGTTAATGCTTGAAATAGTGTGAGAAAGTTTAGGATATTAGAGGGAACTCGGTTGATTAAGTATGCAGCAGAAGCAAGGGCTTCTCTCCAATAAATGAGTGGCAGATTTCCATGGATGAGAGAAGCACGGACCACTTCGAGCAAGTGTCTATTTTTTCTTTCTGCAACTCCATTCTGTTGAGGTGTATACGAGCATGTAGTCTGATGAACAATTCCGTGTTCCACCAAATATTGTTGCAGATTTGAACTCAGGTACTCTCCGCCATTATCACTCCTAAGAACTTGAATCTGTGATTTATACTAAATCATAACATGCTTGTGAAATTTCTGAAACAAACCACTAACTTCACTTTTCGACTTCACCAAACAAATTCAGGTCATACGGGTACAGTCATCAATAAAGGTCACAAACCATTTGGCTCCTCCAAATGTAGTGATTTTGGATGGACCCCAAACATCAGAATGAATAATCATAAAGGAAGGGAGCTTCTACTTGGACTTGGAGGAAAAGAGACACGATGACCTTTTGCGAGTTCACACACATCACACCGAAAGGCAGATATATCCAACTTTAAAAATAAACTTGGAAATAATTTCTTCAAATAACCAAAAGAAGCATGCCCTAGACGTCGATGCCATAGCCAAATATCTGATTTCTTCTTCTCATCTTCAGATCCTTCCACACTTAGAGCTTGAGTCAACTTGCTCGAACTTTCAGATTCTAAATCTAGGTAATAGAGCTTCCCGTGCCTAACCCCATAAACAATCGTCTTGAGAGTCCGAATATCCTTAGACACACAATGAGAAGGCCAAAAGACTACAATACAATGTAAGGCAGTAATTATTTGAGCAACAGATAATAGGTTGAAATTCAGGGATGGCACAACTGAGGCAGTATCTAAGGTTAGGTTGTTTGTGAGATGTATGGTACCCTCGCCAGTAACAGTGGCAGGGTCACCATTGGTAGTGGACACAATCGATTTAGTGGATGGTTGAAAATTTTGAACTTGTCTAGAATCAAAAGTCATATGGTCGGTAGCACCCGAATTAATTATCCATGCACTATTCATAACAGAAGCAGAAATATTAAATACCTTACCATCATTACCTGCAGCTGTGACTAATGTAGAGGCGAGTCCAATACTCTTCTCAGCTCTATCAGTTTGTCCCATGGTAGCGCCACAAAGGGAAAAAACAATGAATCTGATCTTCAGCAACCAACAACACAACTTGGTCAAGAACAGCTCCAAGTCTTCAACAACCGGCAAAACAGCAACAATCCAACACCCAAACAGCAACTCCACAGAGGATAACACACCCAACACCGAGATCCAAATGTCAAATACAAGATCAAGATCCCCTTCACAAAACACCAAACACCAGCCTAAATCAACCCTTCATCTTCACCCAACAGCAAAAAGAAGAGAGACAGCAGCAACAGCAAAGAGAGATCTGGTCGGCGGCGGTCGACGGCTGACTTCGATGAGAGGCAGCATCGTGTCGCTGCCGTTGAGCATAACAGAGGGGCGGCCGGTTTGGGCAGCTGCGAACGATGCTGGTCGACGCGTAGAGAAGCAGCACTGGGTTTCGATCTGGTCGCTGCTGAAGTTGAGATCAGAGAAGAAGGCCGTCGACGATTGGGCGAAGCAATGACAGGGTTTCGATCTGGGGTGGATTTCGACGAGGTAGGTGGTAAGGAGAGGTCGGGGGTTGAGGAGAGGTAGGTTTCGATTTCGACGAGGTAGGGTTCGATCTGGATGAGGAGGTCGGGGCTCAATGGCCGATAGGGGGGTCGTCGACGGGGAGCACTAGGAAAGGTCGACGGAGGTCGGGAAGAAGGTAGTGGGTTCTGTGTTGGGGAAGATGAATAGTACGGTAAGTTGGGGAAGATGAACAGGTCGACGAGGTAAGTTGGGGAAGATGAACAGTGCGAAAACGACTGGCAGATTCGGGGATCTGGGTTTGGTCGGGATCGGGATGGAGGCGTTAGATCCGATGGCCTCCGTCTCTTCTTCTTCTTCAACTAGCCTAGATCATGTTAGGCTCTGATACCATGAAGAAAATAATTTTGGGAAAAATAATTTTTATTCTTGTTGTTCTTATTTATTCTTCACTGTATGCATCTATATATAAGGATTACATTCTTGGAGAAGAAGAAAAGAGATTGAGAGAAGATTGGGAAGATAAGAGATTTGGGGAATCTGTTTCCTATATTAGGAAACAGAATATACAATTACTATATTTCAACAAAAACAACATCGCTATCTGAGATAGCGAGTGTATGTTGAAGTGTTTCTCCATCACTTAGAGAAATACTTGAAGAAAAATACAAGCTATCTCAGATAGCGAGTGTGTTTATACCACACTTGTTAACTGAGATAGCGAATGTCGATTAGGTAATTTTTAAAGACTCGCTCGTTGTTTCACCATTACACTATTGCATGTAATATTGTCTTTCAACTATTATGACATGCAATAATAATAACTATAGCTGCAAAACTTTATACCCTTCAATTGACTACATATTTGTTTTTTGCAACAGTGATACGAGCTTAATTAGTTGTAATTAACATTACTAGTTGCAGTTGAAAATGGTAGGATGAGGTAAGTAAGAACTAACCAAAAATACACTCAACTAAAACACACTATAAATCCATTCTATATTAACTCTACCAGAAATGCATACAACAACACTCGCTATTTGAGATAGCTAGTTCATTTGAACTAGACTCGCTATCTCAGATAGCGAGTGTAGTTGTACTCAATTTTCAACATAAAATGCATACAACTACACTCTCTATCTGAGATAGCGAGTTTAGTTCAATTGAACTCGCTATTTCAGATCGCGGGTGTTGTTCTGCTCATTTTTCAGAGAAATTTTGAACATGATGTTGAGTTTATGTCTTGCATACTATGTTGGATAAGAAGACGATGAGACGATGGAGGAATCGATACGATCGGAGATGGAATGGAAGTAAGGAAAATAGTTAGCAGCAGCAGCAGTAGCAGGTGGAGTTGCGGTCGACTGCACGTGGGGTTGGTCAACCGCTCCGACTGCACAAAATTTCCGAGAGGGGGACGGTCAACCGACCTTGTGGTGCGGTCAACCGAACGCGACGCTGATGGATTATTTGGGTCGGGTCTTGGTAATTTGTGAGAAGTCCAACTTGCCCTTCAAGTCAGATCTTATGGCTCTTATCATAGGGTTGTCTCTTCAGGATTATCCAATGGTTATTGTATCAAGATATCAAACTAGGGTTTCTCTAGATCTCTATATATTGTTGTTATTGGCCTCCATTGAGAGCCAAGAGAGAGAGAGTACTTCATTGAAGGAAAGATTCAGTGATTCTCTAATTGTAAACAACTAGTACTTGCAGGTGAGGCTTGAGAGAGGGTCGTGGTGAGAATTGTAATATTCTTGTATCTTCTCTAGCTGAACAACATCTTGGGTTTCTTCTCTCCCATATAAAGGCGAAAGTTCCAATCGGGACAAATTTGTGCGTGCTTTGGTGTGTTTGGTATGATCTCATATGTGCTTGGTAATTTGTGTTGATTGCATCGAATAACTCAATAAGATCCTAAGGGGAGTTTTCGGTAGAAATCTCTAACACATGAAATATATACAGCTAGACTCGCTATCTCTAGTTCAACTGAACTCGCTATCTCGAATAGCGAGTGTAGGTCTATACATTTGCATGTTTAAATTTTTTCTAAAAAATAAGTACAACTACACTCGCTATCTGAGATAGCGATGTCAGTTGAACTAGACTCGCAATCTGAGATAGCGAGTGTAGTTATATATATTTCAGGTAGAAATTGCATGTTTAAAATAACTCTAAAAACTAAGTACAACTAAACTCGTTATCAGAGATAGCAATGTTAGTTGTACTAGACTGCGATAGCGAGTGTAGTTATATTCATTTCAGATAAAAATTGAATGTTCAAAATTTCTTTGTTGAATGAGTACAACTATACTCGCTATCTGAGATAGCGAGTTCATTTGAACTAAACTCGCTATCCTAGATAGCGAGTAGGTCAATTCGGTAAATAGTGTCAAAAGGGAGTCAGTTTGGTAAATACTTTCAAAAAGTGGGTCATTTTCGTAAAAATCTAAGTATTGCAGGTAGACAGAGGTAGACAATATATTTACTGAGCAAATTAAATTTTGCCTCCACAAAACTCCATACCCAAACAGGACATTAATCGTCATTCCCAAAAAAAAATTTACATTATTGAAATCAAGACTAACATGCATGTTAATTATCGTTAATTTGGGTGCAGATGGAGCTCTTAGGTTTCTATGATTCTTGGAATGGTAAGCTGTTTCTTTCCTAAACTTTAGTTTAAACTAATTTATTCAAAATTCTGTTTTTTTGTCGAATCATTAGTTTATTTATGAGTATTCTTTTATGATTTAAACTCTTCACAGTCTATAGTCAAAATATAGAACTTGTATTTAAGAGAATAATGAATACAATGAATTCTTTTTTGTTCTACACTTTTGGATACAACATATGAAACATTACATATATTTATACACGTCTATTGGAGGATAAGGTGGAGAAAATTGTGGAGTGAATGGTTGAGCAATTAGTGGGGACTAGGGAGCAATTGGTGGATGAAATATATTATAATCCTAACCATCATTGACTCACTCCAACACTCCTCCACAAGTTGGAGCGTAAACATCGACTATGCCCAACTTGTCCAGTGAGTCATAAAAGATCTTTTATGAAACACCTTTTGTAAGAACATCTGCCAGCTGCTCTTCAATAGGAACAAAAGGAAAGTTAATAAGTTGTGCATCTAGCTTTTCCATTATGAAACGACATCAACCTCCACATACTTAGTGTGATCATATTGCACCGGATTCTGTGATATCACAATAGTATTCTGATTGTCACAATATAATTGCAATGCACTTTTAAGTTCAAATCCCAAATCTTGCAAGAGATTTCTCAACCACAAAAGTTCACAATCCCTATGAGTCATACCTCTGTACTCAGCCTCAACACTTGACCTTACTATAACCTTATGCATTTTACTCTTTCATGTCACAAGATTACCTCCCATAGAGGTGAAATAACCATATGTCGATCTTTATCTGTGATACAACTAGCCCAATCTGCATATGTAAACCACATACCTCCAAGATATTGTTTTGCCTATAAAACATTACTTCTCTTCCTGGAGTTGACTTTAAATATCTCAAAATTCTCACAACAACATCTATATGGCTCTTACTAGGATAATGCATAAACTGACTGTCTACACTTACTGCATATGCAATATCTAGTCTAGTATGAGCTAAATAAATCAAACGCCCGACTAATCTCTAATAATAAGCTCGATCAGTAAGAACCTGATATAGGTACTCTACTATGTAATGATTCTTCTCAATAGGAGTATTAATAGGCTTACAGTCCAATATTACATGTTTTAGTCAGCATAAAGCAGTTCTCTGATGTCATGGTGAAGTTCTATACAGTGCAGCAATAATGGTGGTTGGAGGCAGAAAGCAGTTCTCTGACATTTGGTTACTAGATTCAGGAGCAGTATGACACATGACTTCTCAGAGAAAGTGGTTCCACACACATGAACCAATCTCATGAGGGTTTCTACACATGGGTTATGATCATGCTTTGAAAATCGCTGGTCTTGGTACTATCAAGCTAAAAATATTTGATAGTACGGTTCGCACCATTCAGGAGGTAAGACATGTGAAGGGGTTGAGGAATAATCTATTGTCTTTAGGGCAAATAGATAGTTTTGGATACAAGATCCATGTCGAAAATGGGGTCATGAAAATTGTCAGAGGCTTGTGGTTATGTAGGCAGAAAATATCGCAACAAATATATTCATGCTTAATGGAAAAACACTACATAAAGCTGATGCGCGTGTCGCATCAACCAGGAAGGGAGAAGAGTCGACAATGATGTGACATCTCAAACTAGGTCATATATCCGAACGAGGTTTGAAGATTCTTTCCGACTGGATGCTGCTTCGAGGGCTCAAATTGGTGAATCTACCTTTTTGTGAATATTGTGTTACAAGTAAGAAGCATAGATTGCAGTTCAGCAGAGATGAAGCCATGAGTAAATGCATTATAGACTTGATTCATTCTGATATTTGGGAATCACCAAAAATATCCCTAGGAGGAGCAAAGTACTTTATGTCTTTCACTGATGATTACTCCAGGAGATTGTGGGAGTATCCAATCAAGAAGAAGTCAGATGTGTTTCCAGTGTTCAAAGACTTCAAAGCGCAGGTGAAAATTGAATCGGGCAAGAAGATCAAGTGCTTGAGGACAAATAATGGAAGAGAGTATACATATGACGAGTTTCTTGTACTTTGTAAGCCAGAAGGTATCAAAAGATAGTTCACAGTCACATACTCATCTCAGCAAAATGGTGTGGCGGAGCGGATGAACATGACTCTTGCAGAAAGGATGAGAGCTATGTTGCATACTGTAGGTCAACCCAACTCTTTTTGTGCAGAAGCAGCCACAACCGTCTGTTATGTTATAAATCGGTTGCCATGAATGAAAATTGAGCTGAATACACTGATGAAGATGTGGACTGGCAAGCCAGCAGATTGCTCTACTTTACATTGGTTCGAATGTCTCGCGTACGTAATGTACAATCCTAAGAAAGAATGAAGCTGGATCCAAAATTCAAAAAGTGCATGTTCTTGGGGTATGCTGATGGTGTGAAGTGGTATTGCATGTGGGATGCCACTACCCACAAGGTTTTTGTCAGCAGGGATGTGATCTTTGTAGAAGATCAACCACATAAGTAAGATGGAAGCGATAGTACGTCAAAGGATAATTCAAAGACTACAACAGTTCAGGTGGAAGATAAGCCAGATGAAGATCCAGTTTCTTCTGAAGTAACACTAGAACACGAGGTAAAAGAACCAGTTGAGTCCCAGGCTCCAGAAGTCTGTCGGTCAACTTGTAAGAGAAGACCGCCAACTTGACACTCGAAGTATGTTACGGAAAGCAATATTGCATACTGTCTTTCAACAGAGGATGAAGAGCCATCATCTTTCCAAGAGACAATCAAATGTTCGGATGTATCCCTTTGCCTGGAGCTGGCTTCAGATATCTCAAAATTCTCACAACATCATCCATATGGCTCTTATTAGGATTATGCATAAAATGACTGATTACATTTACTGCATATGCAATATCTGGTCTAGTATAAGCTAAATAAATCGAGCGTCCGACTAATCTCTGATAACGAGCTTGATCAATAAGAACTTGATTTGTGTACTCTGCTAGGTGATGATTATGCTCAATAGGAGTATCAATAGGCTTACAATCCAATATACATGTTTCAGTAAGCAGGTCAAGTATGTACTTCTGTTGACATAAGAAGATTCATTCTCTCCCCCTGGCTACCTCAATTCCCAAGAAGTATTTGAGGGCAACCAAGTCCTTCATCTCAACTCAGAAGCTAATTGTAACTGTAGCTTGCTAATCTCAAAAGTATCATTACCAGTAATCACCATATCATCAACATAGAAAATCAGAATACTTACCTTTCCTTGTCGATGCTTGAGAAACAGGGTATGATCTGAGTTACTCTGTCTATTCCCGAACCTGCGCATGAAGTGTGTAAACCTCACAAACCATGCACGAGGTGACTGCTTGAGACCATACAATGATTTGCGCAATCTACACACATAGTCACCAGAGGAAGCAATTACATTCCCAGGAGGAAGACTCATATACACATTTTCCTTCAACTTGCCATGAAGGAAGACATTCTTCACATTAAACCGCCGGAGAGACTAATTCACATTAGCCAGTAAGGGAAAGCAAGACACATATAGTCATCATCTTATCCACCGGTGCAGATGTCTTAACATAGTCCATGCCATACGTTTGACTGAATCCCTTTTCCACAAAGCGTGCCTAATACCCGTTCACTAACCCATTTTGCATTATGTTTTACTGTAAACACCCAACGACAACCAGCTGCTTTCTTTCCCCGAGGAAGAGGTACAAGTTCCCAAGTATTACTCTTCTGCAATGCCTCCATTTATTCCTCCATCATCTTTGACCACTTCAGATCTCCCAATACATCATGCACTTTGTTAGATAATGATATACCAGATATTTGATCCACGAATGATTCGTATGACTTAGACAATCTCTGGGTAGACACATAGTTGACTATTGGATATTTTGACTTTGCATGAACAGTGGGTTTATATTTTTTGGTTGGTTGGCCACGAGTAGACCTACTAGACAATACATATTTTTCAACCCTAGACTCGCTATCATCAGTGTGTGTTCACCTCAGAGGGATGATCTTCCATACCAGGGAGCTGGGGGTCAAGGGTAAGAGCTGGTCGAATTTTCTTCATTCTTGGTTGTAATTGAATTTGGCATCTGGATGCCTGCAGCTTCTATGTTTCGTTTAGATGTGGCGATAACTTCCATCCAACTCGTCGAAATACCTTCTGTCTGTATTCCTCTTTCTTCTACCTGTACTTCATATTCTTGACCATGATACAACTCTTCAAAAAATGAATTATCCTCCTGAAGAGTAGTGCCAGTAAACTAAAAAATAGCTCATGTTTTCCATAGAGGGTCATATCCATAGTGACAAAATATTTTCGGGTTGGTGGATGGAAGCATTTGTACCCCTTCTGATAACCACCATAGCCAACAAAAACACACTTAATAGCCCGGACATTCAACTTAGACCTCTGAATCTTCGGTACATGGAAAAAAAACAACACAATCAAAGACATGAGCAAGAAGATTATGGAAGGATAGTATGGAAACATGAGACTCAAGGACTCAAAAGGAATTTTTCCCTAGAGAACACTAGATGGGAGACGATAGATTAGATGGGTGGAAGCTTGTACAACATCCCCCCAGAGATATTTAGGCATATGGGCACTAAAAAGAATGGAACAAGTCATATGAAGAAGATGACGGTTTTTTCTTTCAGACACCACATTTTGTTCTGGTGTTTGTGGACAACTGGTTTGGTGGACAATCCCCTGTGTTTGGAAGAATTCTTTGAACCCCCCCCCCCCCCTCTCTCTCAATTATCGGAATAAAGAACTTTAATGGTGTTATTGTATTATGTTTGGATTCATGTACGAAAAGCCTGGAAGGCATGAAAGACTTCATCTTTGGTTTTAAGAAGGGCTACCCATGACAACCTTGTAGAATCATGAGTAAACAACACAAAATATCGCATACCCGACATAGTGGCCTCTTTAGATGGTCCCCAAACATCAGAATGGATTAATTCAAAAGGAATGAAACTTTTGTTTGAAATACTAGGAGAATCTTGGCCAAAATACATGTCTCACTGTGGAAAACAAACTTATCCATACTAGTAAACAAAGTAGGCATGGATTTTTTCATAAGACTAAGAGCTGGATTCCTTAAACGACGATGCCACAACCATACCTCTCTCAGCTTGTCATAACTCGAAGTCAAGGTGGGTAGGCCTGTGCTACCAGTTTCTCCACCGCATACATTTGATCCAGCTGGAACAACCTACCTCTTAGATACCCCTAACCGATTCCCTAGTTAGAAGATCCTGAAAAGTCACATACATAGGATAAAAGTCTAGGGAGCACTGAGATTCAATATTCAACTGTGGAACAAATATTAAATTGTGAGACGGATCAAGAACATATAAAACATTATGGAGTTCTAACGTTGGGGTACGAATTGACTTTGTTCCTAATACTGGAAAAGCTTCACCATTGGCATTAGTAACACAAGATACTCATGGAGGAGATAAATCCATAAAATAAGATTTGTCATAAGTCATATGGTCCGAGGCACCTGAATCAATAATCTAAGTATCAAAACCAACAAAGCCAGAAATATGTAAAGTCATACCAGCTTTGGAAGCAGTTGGAGCACACTACCTGCTGTAGTATGATCTTGACTGGCTACTCCATTGAAATCTGGTCCTGTATTATCTAAACAGCTTCCTTCCCTTTAGGACGATATCCCTGCTTACTGTGGTACCCATTCAGCTTCCAATAAGTCTCCTTGACATGCCCAAGCTGATCACAGTAGGAACAACAACGAGGTTTATTGGAAAAAACCTAGTGGAGGGCCATGTTGGCGCAGTGGGGCCAAGATTGGATGATGAGGAGGTGCATGAGCCTTAGCCTGAATGGCTAAACTTGAAACTTCTGTTAGTGCCTTCTGTAGACTCTCTTGCTGAGCCATCCGTGCAGATGTATGTGAAAGTTGTAGTCAAGCTAGGAGGATCTGTCATCCTGAGAAACTCTCCTTTGACACTACTATTCTTTGTATCTAGCCCTCTCAAGAACACATGAACCTTCTCGAGTTCCTTCTCCTTCTGGTACCACGTATTGTCCTCCTGATTCTTGATCTTGCAAGGATGCTTCTGATCAATTTCAGTCCACGCATTCTTCAGCTTTGTATAAAACACAGACACTGGTTACCCACTTTGTGTCATACTAGCAGCTTTGCACATCAACTCATGAACTTGTAAGTATACAAGTTCCCCAGCGTCTTCTAGATCGCCTCAACAGTTTCACATTCCTCCACCATCTGTATCACATCATCAGTTATGGCTCTATACAAGATTTTCATCACATAGCCATCAACATCTTCCCACTTAGCATACGTTTTCTCCTCTGATTCATTTGGAGCCTTGATTTCTCCATTCACATGCCTTATCTTGTGCATACCATGGAGATAAACAGACATGATCTTCTTTCATGTCCGAAAATTAGTACCATTGAGCTTACTACCTCCAAATGATCCAGAACCAAAATCTGAGGTGTTGACAGAGACCTCAACATTCTGGACTTCATCTATTATAATTGTTGAAGAAATTGCAGCGGAAATAAAGAAACAAACAAAATTCGACAAACCAAAAACAGCGACAACAACAGGACCCGAGTTTTGAATGAAAGTGCTAGTTTGTCGAGTCGCCTTTGAAACTAGTGGTTAAATACCACGAACGGATTTCTGTAGCTCCAGGAAAAATAGTTTTCTGCAGCTTTGCACAAAAATTTCGGCGGTGAAAAAACCCTTGAAATCCCAAATTTTGGGTGTACTGATCAAAACCTAATCTAGGAAAAAACATTCTTGATCATAAACTGATCTAAGAAGTAAAATAAAGAGATAAAGTCCTCACAGATCTTTTCTCTGATACCAAGTCAAAATATAGAACTTGTATTTAAGAGAATAATGAATACAATGTTTTTTTGTTTTTTTTTGTTCTACACTCTTGAATACAACATATGAAACATCACATCTATTTATACGCATCAATTGAAGGATAAGGTGGAGAAAATGGAGTGAACGGTGGAGTAATTGGTAGATTAAATATATTACAATCCTCACTACCATGGACTCACTCCAACATGACTCACTCCAACATCTATTTCTTTAGTGAAAAGACCTTTCTCCTACATATAACAGTCTTGTCGACCTTCGAACGTAACATAATAAATCAGGAGTAGGGTGTTTCAGAAGAAAAACATAGTTTATACTTTATACTGATTTTACTCAGAAAATGTTAGCAAAAAAGTATATCCTTATATAAAAAAACTGTGATTTTAAATTTTTACCAGTTCACATTAATTTTCAGATTTTCAAAATGAGTTGTCAACCGAAGTATTCATCATGTCCGACAATCTCGAGGATGCAGAGCTAATTGTTGTCGCATTCCGAGGCACTGAGCCCTTCGACGCCATCCAATGGTGCACCGATTTTGACTTCTCTTGGTACAAAATTCCCAACATTGGTAAAATCCACGGTGGCTTCATGAAAGCCTTAGGCCTACAAAAAACTGGTGGTTGGCCCAAAGAAATTGACACAGAAAACCGCCATCACTTCGCATACTACACAATTAGGAAAAAACTAAGAGAAGCTCTAAAACGTAATGCAAATGCGCGATTTATAGTGACTGGGCACAGTTTGGGAGGGGCATTAGCAATACTATTCCCGACAATTTTGGCATTCCATGAGGAAGAGTGGTTGCTGAATAGAATGGAGGGGGTGTACACTTTTGGACAGCCAAGAGTTGGGGACATCAAGCTGGGTGAGTTTGTGGAGAGGAAGATAAATTCACCGAAGAGGAGATACCACAGATTTGTTTACTGCAACGACATGGTGCCTAGAATTCCTTATGATGACTCCACTCTATTGTTCAAGCACTTTGGAAGGTGCCTCTACTACAACAGCTTTTACAAAGGGGAGGTCAGTTTGTCTATTTATTTCCGACATTTTACAGATAGAAGAGTTTTTACTATATATACATACATATATATATATATGATCATCCCATATCGCATGCTAACTAACTAGTATCGGTTGACCAAGACATGTTTTGTGCTCTTGTATCAGATCATGGATGAAGAACCGAACAAGAACTACTTCTCGGTGTGGACTGTGATATCCAAGTACGTGAATGCGGTTTGGGAGCTTATCAGAAGCTTCTTTATTGGTTATATGAAAGGATCTGAATACAGTGAAGGATGGACATTGAGACTGTGCAGGGTATTTGCATTGGTAATACCAGGGATACCACCCCACTCACCTCAGGATTATGTGAACTGCACAAGATTAGGGACTCCTCTCTTATTGGATGAGAACCCCAAGTTGGAGTAATGAAAGATATGAAAATATTTATATATATGTAGATGCAATGTAGAATTAAGTGGACATCATCATAACAATTCATCTTACATGTACGCTATTCATGTCAAAAGACTAATTAAGGTTTAGATGATTCTCATTCTTGTAAATATGAAATATTAGAGAGGGTGCCTTTTTTGGCTCCTATCCCCACCTGCTGCATCTCTAAACTCTAATACTATACTATGTTTTGTGAGAGGATTTTTCGAATCATTTGCGGTACTAGGCCCACTTTTTGAAACTATTTGTGATTTTAGGTCACTTTCCAAACTGTTAACATTTTTGGCTAGCAAGTGACACGTGAGCAGCGGCCGCTATTGGGAATAGCGGTCGCTTCATAGCGACCTCTCACACTTGTCAGCTTATACTAAGGATATTGTATAATGGACACGACTTGGTATAACTGAGCTCGCTATTGTCAATAGCGGCCTTATATAACTAAGGTCGTTATTCCCAATAGCGACCGCAGGTTGCCCCAATCGCTTTTAGGCCCACCTGAGATCTCGTTATTGAGAATAGCGACCTTAGTCAGACGAGGTCGCTATTGATAATAACGGCTTCTTCTAATACTATACTATGTTTTGTGGAGAGGATTTTTCTTATTTGCAACATCTTTTTTATTATGTGAAATTTTGTTATGCGTATGTATGAACATAAAGTTTATTATCATTCAAGTTTAAATTTACTCCTTTTTACGATTCTAACCTGAATGACTTCAACAGTTCAACTTAACCAAAAACTAAAGGCTGCATAAGTTGGAGTCGAAGGCATGCACAGGCAAATTGGCCGATTCATGACTTCAGTGCATATATCTGTACAAAATTGAGCAAATAGATTGGGGAAAGAGTATTTTACTATATCCCCCCTCTCTCATAATTTTACTCCAACCACATGATCTTATATATATATAAGTATTTAAGCAAAGTAGCAATTTTTTATTTTTTTTTTTGAGTTAAAAGGTGGAATAAAGCCACCCTGTTTCATTAATAAGAAGTTAATAAAACAAACCCCGGGAATCGGGGGAGTACAAAAGAGAAAAGCAAGAAACAAAATACAGTGCAGAAAATAAAACATACACCCCCAACAAAATCCTGGGGGGTGGGCAGAAGTACAGTAAGCCAGGAACAAACTCGTAAAGTGGTCCAGCCGTTCCTCAATCTAGTGTCGGCCCAAAGTCTACCTCCTCATCATCATACTCCTCAACCTGAAAGACTCTGGCGATCCTTTCTTTCGCTCCAGTGGCAGCAGCTGAGGCCCAAAAAGAGATAAGATGCATGATATGAATTAGGTTACCAGAAATACTAATACAGGTGCAAAGTAGCAAAATTGAGAAGTCTTGAATAATCATTACGACAGACTGCAACACCATAAAAGAGTAAGAAGCATGATGACACATCATGAAAAAAAAAAAAACACTATCAAAAATATCACTGCAATAACAAGTAATATCCATTAAAATCAAATCATTGTCATTGTCAGAAGCATTACAATCAGTTATGATCAGAATTAATTAATTGACCGATTCATTTTGTTTTCTACTTTTACCTTATTAGAGCATCTGTAGTGGGTTAAAATTTTCATATTTGGAATTTTAGAAATAGAAAATTTGACTTTTTCTGTAGTATTTAGACTTAAAATTTGGAAATTTCTTTATCTAAATGGACGGACACTTGATAATCTTTCGTACTAATAATTTTTTTGATATTTGGCTTAGCTTATCGATATGGGACGAGGCATCAAAAATCGTCCCATTTAAAAAAAGTAGTAATCTGTACGTGTGATACACGTCCTAATTATTATTATTATTATTTTATATGGTAATTAATAAGACATAATTTAGTTTCGATCGAATCTGAGACCTCCATTTATTCATCACATACTCTTTACAAATTATTCTTAGTGGCACTAATTTTTATTTTATATGAGTGACACTTTTGTAAATAATTATGTCGTAAATAAATTTGAACTTTGAGGGCATTATGGTAACTAACAATAGTTGAGTAAATGAATGGTTAATATAACTTCCACTTAAAAATAAATGGTTGAGATTAGATAGTTGAATTTATGTTTACAAATTATAGGTTGTCTACAAATTACAACCTCAACTCTCACATTATAATATTAGAGATAAATATAAAAAAAATCTCAGCGGACACAAGAAGATCTTGCGTCCGAGTTGTTTTTTTTAAAGGCATGGATGGGATATGAAATCTCGTCCGATTTATTTTTTATTTTTTTAAAATGCAGTAACGAGACATTATTGCACGTCCGACATGGGTGGGGCAATCTTTCACCTCAGACGCGATATGAAGCTTCATCCAACACTTAAAAAAATAATAATAATAATATTACCGGATGGAATGACGAGAAATCATGTATCGTCCCACGAATAATTTTTTTGGCTATTCCTATACTACCCTTCAAAGTTCATTTGGGCCTCAACTCTATATATTCACAATATTTTACAGCCTTCATACAAACTCATCTCTCACTTTGATTCTCGTTCAAAAATATTTTTTTTTTTCAATTCCTTCTTCTCAAATCCTTCTCCTATACATATAATCAAGAACATCATGTCGATCCGAAAACTTATTGGTAGGATCAAACCAAAGAGTCAAGCCGGTTCAGACCATGCCAACAGAAGAAAAGAACCTGAATCAGATACTCCAGATGTGGATCTCAGTGATCCGACAATGTGGAAACGGGTGTCGACGACTGCCCTCATATTTGTAAGCATATTACCGAGCACTCTTCTGGTGGTTTTTGTAACTTTAGGGGAAGTTGAATGGTCCAATTAAAACATACAGGGTGTGCTCTCGTTCCCCTCTAGTAAAGAAAATAATTGATAGTGCGGGGTGGCACCGAAAAGTCATCTCAACGACTAGTCGAGGCCTTAGTTGAGAGATGGTGAGATACTACCCACACATTTCACCTGCCATGCGGCGAGTTGGGATTCACCCCATTGGATTGGGCAATGCTAACGGGAATATCCATCGGAGTCGGTAAAAAGCTTCCGTGCAACGATGAAGAATACCCTTTTGAAACAGTGAAGACCCACTTCTTTCCTGAAATAACTGAATCTGATTGGAAATCTCAGGTACATACGTTGTTCAAATCTGAAGAAGTATTTTCATAGCAGTATAATCGAGAAAGAAAAAGTTGATAATACTGTAGCTATTACGGTTGCACGAGCATTCTTTATGTTCTTCTTTGGGGAGTTTTATTTCTCCAATGCTGCTTCAGTTGTAAGATGTGGTTGGCTTGTAGCACTTGAAGATCTTACTAAAGTGGGCACATATGATTAGGGTATTCTCGCACTGGCACTGTTGTATATGTCTCTCGATTCATATTGCAGAAATAAAGTTAAACTTTTAACGGTACATGGCAAGTACTCGAGGTAACATTTAATTGAATTATTATTTAATGATATAATAAATACAGTTTCTATATCAGCTAATTGAAACTAATTAAACTTATATGCTTCTCAGTGTTGGGCTTATGAATACACAAGTGTATGTGTTCCAATAAGTGCACCACAGGAAGATCCTGCAGACACATTACCAGCCAGCGACAAACAACCCAAAATTGCTCGTTGGAATCGCAACGAATTGGAGATGAGAAGAACAGATCAAGTTAGATACAATATATCTATTGCCAGATATCAATTGGAGATGCGGACATTAGCATCTATTATATGGCCACCATATTTAGGATCGTCATTTGAGGGCGAGCATGATATTGATCTTCCAATTTTACGATCAGGTGACAATCCATGTTTTGGTGTAAATTTATATTTTATGACCTTAATTATAAAGTTTGAAATAATTTCTAAGTATATATATATGATACCAGGTGTATGGTATCTCAGTGAACGTTGTTATCACCAACTGACTGGAATTATTGCTATCCCAAGAAATCCACCGACTATTATGTCTCGACAATATGTTAGTCCAACAATTGATGCTACTCAGTTGGTCCATCCTATACAACAGCGTTTATACGATCAATATTGGGCTACGGTATCAATATGTGCTATTATGAAAACACTCTCGCACATTGCAAATATTGATTTCATTAGACCAGCGAGTATTAGTGATCCTACTGCAATGGAAAAATTGATCGGCAACTTGGCATGGCCAATATACAGGACACATTTGGAACCCACAATAATCCTCGAAACAATGGCATCTTATGATCTTTGGTTATGACATTCATTCTTTGGAATTTCGAGATGCAATAATGATCTAAACATACTTAATCGTTCTCCATTATTCAGTAGCATTCTTGCAGGTTGTGCACTAAAGGGCGATTTTCTGATTAACAATCACAATTACTGTAACGCCCCGACCCAATACTCAGACAATTTTTATTATTTTCAAAAGACAAATTAGAAACTTGTAGTACAACTGCCCACCATAGGCTGCCTCTCAAAAGGTGGTTAACCAATTAGGTGACTCTTGATCATAGGTAATTTTTATTTATACTCAATTAATTTTTGTGTACTCCCGATATGGGATAACTATTAAACACACACACACACCCCCCCCCCCTTTTTGCCTCAAATCCCGTGCGCATTATTACTCATGCCACGTCAGACCAAACACCCAAGACATCTTCCCTCTGTCTTTCTTCAACCACAGGTCGGCCCCGCTTGTTTCGCCACGTCACCGACTATGACGTCAGCACACCAACCAACAGCAGCTTCAGCTGCACGTTTCGAAACCAGTGGGCCCCCCTCTCACAACCTCTCTCTTCCTTTTATTTATTATATATATATATATATATTTATTATTCAGAAATTACGGGGTACTACATACATCCCACCTTTAGAAATCAGCATTCTCGCTGAGTACGGGGCACACATCTAGTGTAGGATCCGCCTTTCTAGCCGATGTGGCGTCGTCCTCGATCTCAGAAATCAATCACTCTCAACACCGCAGATCATACCCGATCCCGAAGATCAGTAACTCTCAACACCGCAGATCATACCAAATTCCGGAGATCAATGACTCTCAACACCGCGGATCATACTGAGGCCCTCTTCCACACCCTGTATCGAAAGTTGGCTCTAATACCATTTGTAACGCCCCGCCCCAATACTTAGACAATTTTTATTATTTTTAGAAGACAAATTAGATACTATGTAGTACAACTACCCACCACAAGCTGTCTCTCAAAAGGTGGTTAACCAATTAGGTGACTCTTGATCATAGGCAATTTGTATTTATACTCAATTAATTTTTATGTACTCCTGATATGTGAACTATTAAACACCCCCCCCCCCCCCCCCCGCCTTTTGCCTCAAATCCCGAGCGCATTATTACTCATGCCACGTCAGACCAAACACCCAAGACATCTTCCTTCTGTCTTTCTTCAACCGCAGGTGGGCCCCGCTTGTTTTGCCACGTCACCGACTGTGACGTCAGCACACCAACCAACAGCAGCTTCAACTACACGTTTCGAAACCAGTGCCCCCCCCCTCTCACAACCTCTCTCTTCCTTTTATTTATTATATATTTATTTATTTATTATTCAGAAATTACGGGGTACTACAATTACGATATGGGATACTATTTAGCGGATGGTATATACCCGACATTGGCTACTTTTGTTAAAACTTATTCCGCACCAGATACACAAAAAAATAGAAAATTTGCTCAAATGCAAGAAGCCGCAAGAAAAGATGTTCAATGTGCATTCGGGGTCTTACAGGCACGATTTGCGATTGTAAGAGGTCCAGCCAGACTATGGGATGTCGACAATATTTTATATATTATGAAGACAAGTATTATTCTGCAGAATATGATTGTTGGGAAAGAACGTGGAGAAGGAATTAGTGACTATGAGTACGACCAACAAGCTCACTCTACATTCATTGTACTTGATAGAGCGGGACCAACTGAGCGTGCGCAGCGCGAAATGCACGCATGGTACAACTACATGTTCGACAAAGACATCATGTACTTCGTCAAGATTTGGTCGAGCACATTTGGAATCAATGTGGAGATGATGAGAATTAGCAAATGCGAGTATATGTTTCTATTTCATTGTATGTTTAGTTTTTTAAATCTGAATGCATTGAATTTCATAATACAAATTAACTTGCAACATTTTTTTTCCTTTTCTAATATAAGATAATAAAAAAATTTGCAACATTCGGATACAAAAGCATGATACAAAAGATAATGCAATATAAACCATACAAATTGATGCTACTTTACCCTAGATGGTAACCCCGCTTTTGCATTATTTCATTTTATCTACACATGATATAAAAGCGTTGAGTATCAAGTAAACTAGTGAGATCCATACTCATTATGCGGTCTTCTTCCATTCGTTCCTTCAGTTCGTAGTCTTTTTGTTTCATCAGCATCCTCTTTTTCTGCGTCTCTTTATAAAAGTTGTTAAAGTTTTTGGTCTCTTCAACCATTGCAGCAAAATCAGATGATTCGGCCGCATGTTTTCCTTTTTTATTCTCTGCTTTGCGGCCAGGTGGTCGGGAAAATGGGGGTAGGCGCATCGACGTCAATGGGTATATCTGAATCTCAGTTGACGGTTGTAGGCGAACGGGTTGTACTACCACCTTCACCGGATTGGTAACTCGGGACAAAGTTGAAACTTGGGTTGTACGCAAAGAAAACTTTGGTTGATCTTTGAGTATTTCATAACATTCCTCGAATTTGAAAACTTTCCCGACTGTTTTCATGTATTCCATTCTTGCTTCGCGTACCTATCCGAATTACAAAATTATACAAAAGCACTAGTTATAACTGTGTCTCTTTATAATGTTTGAAAATTATAAATTTACATTAACTTCCCCACTTGAGGAGGCAGACCACACTTCCATCACTTCCCCAGCGCCTCCAGGCTCTCTCAGAGACGGTAGAAGCTACAAGAAAGTGACATCGCCTACATGGGAGTTCACCATAGATGGATCCCACAAGGTGGAGAGGGCTCATAGAGAGGTCATCAAGGCGGCGAGAGAGTTAGAAGCGAACCTAGAGGCCACAGTTGAGGAATCAGAGAGTTTTGGGGCAGGGCGGGACGCCGATGGTCGACTACAGGTGTAGACCAAGGGATCCAACGGCCAAGCTGCCCTAAAGCCAGATCTGGTAAACACCTCAGCATCTGGGGCCTCTCTGAAATAAGGCATGGAACAGATTACCCAAATCGGCAAACAAGCGCTGCAAAGTGGTCAAACTCGACAGGCGTCTGAAGAAGGGCAGACTGTGGAGCTGGGTAGGGGGACTGGGCTTGCAGGCCCCCAAAATGGCAGTCACCAACCCCGCTGCAACCAGCAGGCATCTAAAAGAGAGCTGGTGAGGGACAAGCCCAACTCCGAGAAAGCGACAAAAGAGAAAGTTCAATCCACCAGAGAGTGGGTAGATAAGGTGTGGAAAGCACCAAAGGGGCAAAAAGTGGCTTCTTTGGAACTAGGGAGTCAGATCTCAGAGGCCAGGTTGGGGAAAGAGACGAGCGGAGTGCTGCTCGCTCACAGAGAAGCGTGCTCAGAGGGAAGTGAGAAGAAAGGGTTGTTTGGCGCTCGAGATGTGAGTAAGCCCAAAAATGGGAAAGAAACAAACGATGAAGAAGAAACCCAGATCGCTCTGAGCCTTAAGGAGAAAGAAGACAGGGTTTTGGCGCTCAAAGTTTCGTTTTTATTGCCCTCAGCGTCGATTAAAGAGATGGCTGCAGCTGCCGCTGTTTCACCCAATGAGCACTTGCCACGTGGGAGGGGGGGTGAGCTCACCGCATGCGATAGTGGATTTGACGTGTGGAAGTGCGTGACGAAGGGTGTGCTGCACCGCGGTTTAATTGAGACCAGTGGTGTGGTGCACTGCGGAGGTCCGACTAATAACAAGGGTTTTATACCTTATGCGGGTGGGGTTGGTGTGAACCCCATAGAAGGTTATGGGCCTATAGAGGGGCCCAAGATGCTTCTTGTCGCTCCTACAACAAGGGGCTCTATTGTCTCGACTGAGCAAACGGTGTGTGGGCCCATTGAGGGGTCCACCAATGGAAGCATCGCTACTCTTGAAGGGCCTACAGCGTTTTGTGGGCTCAATGAGGAGTCCACATTTAGAGAGTCCACTCTACAATTACAAAATCAGCATGCAGATAGTGAGGAGGACCTAGAGGAGTGCCTGAACCTGGACGTGGACTTTTCATTTACAGATGATGAATCAGAGGACCTAGAATTTATTGCGGATACACAAAAGGAGGTTTCGCCAGAGATGGTACTATCCACATTACCAGAGTCGGCTCCAGGATACAGTACTGGATCATCTCACAGGACGGGTGGATTCAGGGTGCAGGGGTCGCCTAAAAGGGCTCATGCAGAGTCCTTGGATGACTTCCTGGAGATAGCAGCGGCCGCCAAAGCGGCTAAACACGACGTTGGAGGTACAAAAATTTTTCTTGCTAATATTTTAAATTTCATGTCAGATTCTGAAGTTTTTCTGTTAGCAAAAACCTGTGGTTTGAAAGTTTGCGATAAAGAACGCAACGCGTTACTCCTCAATAAGATCAGGGGTTGGAAAAATGAGAGGGTTAAATTTAGTGTTCTTAAGGAACTAGGAACCAACTCTAGGGGGATAGTGGTCTCTGAGGGCGAAACCCTCCCGAGTCCCTCACACACAGTCATCTTGGACATGGTTCTCCAATGAATACACTATTCTGGAATGTCCGGGGGCTGGGGGATAAAGGTAAAAGAGATATGGTGAGGGACGTTATCACTAAGTCCAAGGCAGAAGTGGTTGAGCTACAGGAGACCAAACTTATACACGGGGCCAAACTCAAGAGAATAGGGGGGAATAGAATCAAGGAATGGGTTTGGCGCCCATCCGCTGGAGCTTCGGGGGGAATTGCGATTGGTTTCAACTCGGACCTGCTCACAGTTTTGTATGCAGGATAAAAGATTAAAGAAGAACAGATGCTTAGAGATTATTCAAATGTTGATGTACTTTTATATAAATGTTGTAAATTTGCTTCCGCTGTAAAATGTAAAGTGTAAAGTTTTCATGTAACTCTGATGTAAAGTGAAAAGTTTTAAATTCCTTGTAAAATTGTACGAAAGAAGTGTAAAGATCCTGTGGAATCTCAAATTCAGTTGTATTTTGGAATTCGTGGCGTTACAGAGTGGTATCAATGAAACTCGTGATGAATAATGAAACTCTATGTATGGTTATCGACTCATGAATTATTTGAAATCATGTGATTGGAAAAGAGAATGTTATTGAGTATGAAAACTCAAACATGTGAATTTGTGAAATGAAATTGAAAATTAGGGTGTAGCCAAAACTCACACCGGCAAGTGGAAGTGATTGCTCCGAGGTGTACAGTGGTACATTCTCCCTGACTACACGGCTGGAACAACGTTCGGATAAGTATATGCAGACAATCTCTATCGTTTATGGGCCGAACGTGGCAACAGAGTGTGATGCCTTTTGGCAAGAGCTGGTCAATATTCGACTCCGTTGGCCGGGGGCCTGGATTGTTGGGGGGGACTTCAATATTACCCGATTTGCTTTCGAGCACAAGGGTAGAGGCTCCAGTGACAGGCACAGAGCAGAGTTCAATAAGGTGATCGCGGACCTAGAACTGATTGATATCCCTGTTAATGATAGACTATTTACATGGTCTAACATGCAGTCTGCTCCGATAATGGCAAAACTAGACAGGATATTGGTATCGATGGATTGGGAGGCTATGTTCCCTCTATCAACCACTAGATAGATCCCTAGACCCACGTCAGATCATACTCCAATCCTTCTTGACACTGGGGTACAGGGAGCCCAACAGCATAGAAAATTCAGATTTGAGAAGGCCTGGCTAGAGATTCAGGGGTTTCACCACATGGTGATGGAAAACTAGGCACTCCCAGTGTCTAGCACAGATGCCGCAGGCTGATGGTGTGAAAAGATATGCAGATTAAGAAAGCGCCTTCGTAAATGGAATCGATCCAGGTTCTCGACTATCTGGCGCGCAAAAGATTCCTTTTTGGAAGGAATTGATGAGCTAGAAAGAGTGGAAGAAACGAGAATCCTGTCACAGGAAGAAAGAAACAGACTTCTTGAGCTCAGAGAGAACATCGCCAATCTCTATAAGCTGGAAGAAATCAAATGGCAACAAAGGTCAAGGATTTCGTGGCTCAAAGAAGGAGACGCGAACACGGCTTACTTCCACCGAGTGGCAAGTGCAAGGCGCAGGTCCAACCTCATTTTATCCTTAGAGACAAACTCGGGGACAGTGCAAGACGAACAAGTAATTTCCACAACCTTCCAAGGTTACTACAAGGACCTCTTGGGGAAGAAGAATAACTTCAGGGTCCCACTCAGTAATGATTTCTGGCAGACATACCAGATCGAGTCATCGCCATCTTTAGCCACCCTGGAATCTCCTTTCTCAGAGGAGGAAGTAAAAAAGGCTATCAGTCACATGGGAGCTGACAAGTCGCCAGGGCCAGACGGCTTCCCAATGATGTTCTTCCAAATTTCCTGGAAAGAAATTAAAGGGGACTATATGGCGCTGCTGGATGACTTTTTTAACAACAAACTCGGATTAGGCATGTTTAATTTTGCGGAAGTCGTCCTGATACCCAAACAGGAGGAGTCGACGAGAGTGGGCGATTTTAGGCCGATTAGCCTCATAAATTGTTTGGCTAAGATTATTACAAAAATCCTAGCCATCCTCCTGGGGAATATTATGGACAGCCTTATCAACAAGTCTCAATCGGGCATCATTAAGGGCAGAAATATTCTAGATTGTGTAGCCACGGCAGAACAAGTTATCCACTGCTGCCATACGACCAACTCTAAGAACTTCCTCCTAAAGCTGGACTTTGAGAAAGCTTATGACTCAGTCGATTGGGAGTGCTTGCTGGAAGCTCTCAGGGGAAGGGGCTTTGGGAATAAATGGATAAGCTGGATCAGGCAGTGCTTGCAGACTAGCAAAACGGCAATATCAGTGAATGGACGGCCTGGGTAGCCGTTCCCTTGCAGGAAGGGGCTCAGACAAGGGGACCCGCTATCACCACTCCTATTTACTATCGTAGCGGATGTGCTGAGGGGTATGCTAAAGAATTGCCAGGAAGAAGGTTGGATCACGCCGGTGGCCAGTAGCGTGTCTACTCAGGGGTGCACGATCCTTCAATATGCAGATGACACCTTACTTTTTGGTAATGGGTCCAGACGAGAAACGGTCTGCTTTAAAGGGACCCTATACTATTTTGAGGCCTGGTGAGGCCTCAGGATAAATTTTTACAAGAGTGCGTTGATTCCAATTTCCCTATCCGATGATGAAACTTGGGTACATGCTACCATTTTGAACTGTATGTCGGATAGGTTCCCGATCAAATACCTAGGGCTCCCACTCAGACCAGGGAAGATAGCTAAATTGGACTGGCTGCCTATCATTAACAGGGTGGAGGACAGACTGTCGGGTTGGAAAGGTAAATCGCTGTCACTCGGGGGCAGAGTGGTACTCATCAACTCAGTGTTGTCTAATTTGCCAATCTACTACATGTCATTTTTTGAGCTTCCAAAATGGGTGATCCAAAGGATTGACCGGATCCGAAAGAGATTCCTTTGGAAGGGGACAGATTCGAATAAGGGAGGTTACCACCTGATCAAATGGAGTATTGCTTGCATGAAGAAGAAGCATGGAGGGTTAGGCATCATCGACCTTAGAGATATGAACCTCGCCCTTCTGGGGAAATGGTGGTGGAGGGTATTCCACAACAGCGGGGAAGGATGGAAGGAATTCATTCAACCTTATCTAAGGAGAAAAGGCACGAGAAGCCTAGGCTTTCGTGTAGGGGCTAAAGTGTCGCGATTCTGGAAAGTAATTACCAAGGCTAGCGGCCCATTCAATTCAGTAACCACGTCGACTATCGGCAATGGACGGTTCACCAGATTCTGGTGGGACAGGTGGTGTGGTTCCCATACACTGAAGGACACGTTTCCAGAGCTGTATGAGAAGTAGAGTTGCCCGAATATGTCCGTAGCTGAGGGTTGGAAAAGGAAAAGTTGGAGGCCGTCATTCCGAGGAAGGCTCACCCCAGAACTACGTCAACAATTGCTTGACATGCAAGCACACATCACTCGGGCAGGCGCAAGGTGCGCCCAAGGCCCAGATCAGATGCGATGGGGACTCGAGAACAAGGGAGCCTTCTCGGTCAGATCGTTGTATCATCGAATCCACTATCGAGGATGCAGACCAAGTTGGGCACAAGTATTGTGGAAGGCGAAAACCCCCCTTAAAGCCAGAGTTTTCTTATGGGTAGTGCTCAATAATGCTATCCTCACTAGACAGAACCTTGCCAAAAGACAACCACAGATTGCGACCAACTGTGGTTTCTGCAACATGCATACGGAAGATCTAAATCACCTTTTTATTCACTGCCCAAGAAGTAAGGCAACTATGGTGGAGGTACTCCGAGCCTTAGGAATAGGTGACTATCCCTACGAATATGAGGATTTGTGGATTGGCCCCAAATTTGCATCGAATTGCCAAGAAATAAAGGATGCGTGGTACATCGCTATTGCGGTAACAACATGGGTGTTATGGCTAGACCGAAATAATTTTTATTTTCGTGCTTCATGTAATAGTATTTCTGGTAACCTTACTCACATCATGCATCTTATCTCTTTTTGGGCTACAGCTGCGGCCATGGGGGCAAAAGGAAGGATAGCAAGAGTGTTCCAGGTGGAGGAATTTGATGACGAGGAGGTAGAGTTCGGGCCGACGCTGGACTGAGGGGCTAGCTTCACCAGTCATGTCAGAGCTTCTGCCACTTTGTGTTTTGTACCAACCTACTGTATTCTTTAGTTGCTGGTGTTTGGATAGTTAGACCCACCCCCCAGGGTTTGTTGGGGGAGCATGTTTGTTTTTATTTTTCCTACATTGTACTTTTGTGTTCTCCCGGTACGCCGGGGTTGTTTTATTAACCTCTTATTAATGAAACAGGGTAGTCTTATTCCACCTTTAACTTCAACAAAAAAAAACAATGTGCAATTTTATATATATTAAAATTTTTGGACCTTTAAATTTTTTTAAAATTAGTTCTTGGGCCAGTAGATTTGTGATAATAAAATATCATATTTTGCCTTGAACAATGTGCAATTGTATATATATATATATATATATATATATATATATATCGATTTCTCAGAATCGTAGTTAAAAAAAATTACCAATTTTTTAAAACAAAATTTATGTATAGGAGCTAGAGCTGTAACACCCAGAATTTCATTTACATGTAATTCATAGTACAACAAGATCTTTTACTTCGTACAATTTTACAAGGAAAATAAAATATTTTCTTTTATTACACAACAATGTTTATTACAGAGTTACACAGCGGAAGTTGAATAAAATACAACATGAAATACAACTCTAATATCAGCAACTTTAATTATGAATATAATCTTTATCATCAACCGTCTTTAAGTCCTTGCCAATCCAATCAAGCCCTGTATTGAAAATTTGTGGGAACGTCAGTTTCTTACAACCGACGCAATATTATAAAACAGTGATCCTCACTATGCCGTAATATAAAAATTCTCTTACTTTAGCAAACACAAACTTGAATGCATATAAAAGTGTAAAGAGTTACTATCCTAAACATGTCAGTGTATGATATGACTTAATGCCTAATGCAGATGTTATACTACAATGACACTAATGCATACTTGTTCGGATTCTATGCACCTCATCCTACATAGGTCCGAGGGCAAGAACCTACATATCCACATTAAAGGGTTTAATCCATCATCATGAATTCCTGCTACGGTAACAAAATATGGTTTAGACATTCCACGAGTACGGATTCCAGTCCCCGAATCCACCGCCCGACTATACAAAATCTGTAACACCCCTGCCCCGAGCTCGAACAATTTATAAAATTTAGAAGACAAATTAATTATAGGATAGTACAACTGCCTACCACAGGCTGCCCTCTCAAAAGGTGGTTAACCGAATTGGTGACTCTTGATCATAGGCAATAGTATTTTATTATTATTTTATTTATGTAATCTCCCAATATGAGACTAATTGCACTTACCTTTCTCCCGTTCTCTCTCTGAGAGAAGCACACAGCAGTCACGTGGGCCAAGCCACGTCACCGCTGCCAAAGATAGACAACCCATTCACCTGCAGGTGGGCCCCAGAGCTCGGTGACGTCATCAACCACTCACAACACAACATGCTGTTTGTTTTACCGTGTGGGCCCCCCTCCACACTATTCATCTTTACTTAAATTACATCTATGCCATCATGCATATATATATCTATATAATAAAACACAAAGAAAGCTATCAAGTGGCTCACATTCAATCTCCTCAAAATCAAAGGCACAGATCTAACCTCACAAAATACATTTTCTCTCCCAAAATTTTAAATCCCAAAACCAAATCCCCCCCCCCCCCAAAAAAAAAAACTCATTACTTTATTACTATCTCTCTCTTCTCTCTTCACTTTTTCATATTTCTCTCTTTCTCCCTCTCTCATTATTTTTTTATTTACTTGAAAATTTAGATTTTAAGATTTTAGATTTGTAAATTTTTAGAATTTTTATGTTTTTCTATTGCACATGTTATACTGAAAATATCAAATATCTCTTCAACAGTTAAATTTCATTATTTTCCACACTTAAAGCTCTAAGAAGTTAGATTTTACACCCCCATTTATAATTATTTTTTAACATATACTAATGGAAACATGAACTTTTATTTACAACTAATTATTGTCATACTATTCAAACTTGAGCTACATAATTGTTGTTTTACTGTTTACAGGGCTTTTCGTGTTTTGTATCGTTTTGAAGACGTGCCTAAAGCACGTGCCCACGGGCAAATCTAGTATGTATATATATACTTTGAAATTTATGGGTTGTTACACACACCTCCCCTTCAGAAATCAGCATCTTCGCTGAGCACGGGGCATGCACAACCAGTGCAGGATCCTCCTTTCTAGCCGATGTGGAGTGGAGTACCCTGATTATACTAGGTGCACAGTACCCTGATTCTGCTGTACACGCTCCCTCTCAGGCATACTTACCCGTACATCTGCTAGCTCCATCTCAGACATACATATCACCCACTCTTACCCACGATCGGTGTCGAAAGTCAGCTCTGATACCATTTGTAACACCCCTACCCCAAGCTCGGACAATTTATACAATTTAGAAGACAAATTAATTATATTATAGTATAACTGCCCACCACAGGTTGCCTCTCAAAAGTTGGTTAACCGAATTGGTGACTCTTGATCATAGGCAATAGTATTTTATTATTATTTTATTCATGTAATCTCCCGATATGGGACTAATTGCACTTACCTTTCTCCTGTTCTCTCTCCGAGAGAAGCACACAACAATCATGTGGGCCAAATTATAACGGTGTTTAATTTTTATTAATCACAAATTACCAGTTCGGTCTCTTCATGATTTAATAGATCATAGAAATATCTATCCGCCAATTGTACGCATTAAGAATAAAAATCAACACACAACCATGGAAAAATAGAAAAGTAATAAGGTCTTAAAATTGTGTTATCAAAACTAGGCTACATCGAAGCCCTAGAAAAACAAAATTTAGTTCATAATGGTTTTGCAACTAACAAACATTGTCTTGGATTACATTACAAAAATTAGAGAGAGAAAAGAGATACAAAAATAGACTGTTTTTAAAAAGAAATTGCAAACCGAACAGCCTCGAACCACGTTCCGAAAAGCAAAATCAATTCTCTACTGTTTGTCGCCTTTGAGTTCCGAGCTGATCTACGTCAGCAGCTGTTGTGCAATCTAGATGATCTAAATAAATAGATAAACTAGATACAAATTAAAACCTCGTAAGTGTACGAATCGTTTATAGAAGCGTAGTGAAAAGCAAGGGTCGATCCCACAGAGATTGTAGTACTTAACTCACTAATCAATAAAACAAAAGAAAATGCAAATCATAAAGTTTTGTTCTAAAAGTCTATTTGAAAGGAAATGAAAAGATTAAAATCTAAATCAAGTAGAATCACAAATTGAGTCACAAATATCTATTAAAGTAGTTGGGCATGATTTCCACCTATAGTCATGAATGCTAAGTCACCTTCTACACTACTCTGATCACTCATGTTTGTTCCTTTAAGGGCATAGTATCTACTCCTTAAAGTTAATGTTTCCCTAGGCCAAGAATTAGGCATGGTATCTACTCTAATTCGTTTCTTTCCTTAAGTATTTAGCATGGTATCTACTAAGTTGCACTTGAAGAAAGCATAGGAACAATGGAAACGAACAAACACTCAAAAGTTCTAGAAGTTGGTATCAAATCTAGATCTCTTAAGTTGATTAAACCAAGAACCCCTAAAGATTCATGTGTTACAAGTATGAGCACAAGATATGGGTCGTCTCTATGCTCATATAACAGAGTCAATAAGCAAACTTGATAACATCAGGTTCTTCATGTCAGTCAACTTGCTGTCACTCTCAGTCAACTGCCCTAAGAACTTCTGAATAAGTTTGATTCATATTATAAATTTTTATCAATACAATCAGGCTTAATCAATAAGTGATGAAAGCAGCGTTTAAAAGATTATAACATTACATGACTATGGTTTCAATCTGCCCAACAATGAAATTAGTTGCACATGTTCATAATAAAAATATTGCAATTAATAAATTCGTTCAAGGATTGCATTACAAAAATTAGAGAGAGAAGAAAAAGAATAAAAATTAATTGCAAACCCCTCTGTCTCAAAAATTGGATCCAAATGCTTCCTTGATATCTGCGCCGAACCAGAGCAATGTCGCCAGTCAAATTGAAGTCAGAGCCCTGTCGCCTTGGAGAACGAGCCCGGTCAGATCAGAGCCTGCCTGCATCTGTCACGTCGCCACGTGGATCGAAGCCCTCTATCGCCAGCACCTGTCACACGCACTTCGAAGCCAGTGCCCAGTCAGCACGCCAGGTCGAAGCAAGCCACCTGTCGAAGCAGTCGCACGTCAGCACGTCACTTCGAAGCTTCTGTGCCCGCTGTCCCGTCGAAGCCAGTCAGCACCTGTCTCCGGGTGATGCGTGCGCCAACAACTTGAATCCCACGTGAAGCTGCTCCTTTAATCCGAAAAGAAGAGAGATGTTTATGGTTTCTCTCTCTCTGTTTCTCTCTTACTTTTCTTTCCTTCTATTCTCTTTTTGTTCGTTGGCTTCCTCTTGTTATGTATGCTGGCTTCTCGATTTATAAGAGTAGGGCTTGTACGGCAATAGGATTTGGATGTGTCATCATCTCACTTGTAGATTAGGATATATCTGCAAACATACAAATCTGAATTTAATATTTAAATTTAATTTTAATTAGATAAACTTAAAATAACAGATTTTTATCTTTTTGCCTTTATCCAAATCCATGTAAATTTATTTTTTTTTCCTTTTTCACCCTTATAAAAATTAAAAATCACCTTTTGCATTAAAAAAAATCTTATTTCTTCATAAATAAATAATAAATTGAAATCTTAGAGAAATAAGACGACTTATAGACAATATAATTGAAAACAAGCAATTTTAATGGGTTATTGAATACGAATATTTGTATAAAAATTAGACACATCAGCAGCAAAACATCACGTCAGCTTGCCTTGAACCTCACGCTGCTTCATTTTGTCCTTGAGCTGAACGCCACGTGTGCACAGACGCCAGTCAGGTGGGACCCGCAACGCAGAGCTGTCACCTCTATTGTCTCTGTTCCTCCTTGAAATGAACGCCCCACGTCCAATCGGTCGTCACGTCCAGGTGCTCTTTGGTTCGTCTCTTTCTCTCCTGGCTTGACTGCACGTGAGTCTCAGAGAGAGAGAGCTATCTGATAATTTTTTTTTTTTTTTTTTAGCCGTCACATCCTGGTGCTCTTCTCTCTCATGGTCTTGAATTTATAGGCATACGGTAGGAGAATTAGGGTTTACTTTTTGCAGAAAAACCCCCTCTTCTTCATTTATTTACTTCCTTCCATGATTTGCTCTTTATTTCTTTCTTCTTTTTCTTCTCTTTCCTTTTCTTGAATACACATGCTGCATACACAAAATAAAATCAGAAATTAGGGTTTAAAAATAAAAATTTAATAGTTTAAAATTAATTAAACTAACATAAAATCATATTAGCTCATTTAAACCTCTTTTACAATTGTTTATTGCATTTTCATCTCAATTGGCAAATTAAAATTTATATCTTTCATTTCTCACGGCAAAATTATATAATTTAAAAATCAACAAAACAATAAAATTTAATAAATCATTCTGTTTTGTTTTGTTTGTTGAGTTTTACAAAAAATCTTCACATTTTGCATCAAAAATCTTATTTCTTCAAAAATAATTAATTACTTGAAATATTATGGAAATAAGATGAATTATAAACAAAATAGACGAAAACAAGCAATTTTAATAGGTAAATGAGTACAAATATTTGTATAAAAATTAGACACATCAAATACCCCTAAACTTAAAATTTTGCTTGTCCTCGAGCGAAAAGTAAAATCATCAATAAAGGATCTATAATGGCTGAACTCATCATACCAAGAGATCTCATCATGCAAACATCAAAATTTCAATTAAAAATATAAACAATAGCAAATAAAGTAAAATTAAGCATACCCACTTTCTCTAGTGTAATTATTTATTCATAATTCCAAACCCAATCATATTTGTCTTGCAATTAATGTAATTATAGCATGTAACAACTTCATATGTGATTTTTCCTTCTCACTACTACAAACCGAGTTGCAAACCAGAGTTTTTTTCCTTTCTCTAAGTTTTCACTTGCCTTTTGATGCGAATGCAAACATTTTTTATGAATTCACCCAGTTACTCAACAATTCACAAACTTAAAGTGATTCGCATACTCATATTTCAAGTTGTCGTTTGACGTAAAAGTAAACATTGGTGATGAATACCCCTAGTTACTAAGCAACTAAAAACATTGGAGTAGATAGACTTTATTCAAATTTTTTTTTTTTTTTTCATTATTACTCTATTTACTTAAACTCTGTTTAGGACTAGATCAAAGTGGATAATCACAAGAAAAAGCATCACATTTTTTTTCCTTTTATGTATAATCACATGACTTATACAATTTGTAAGGAATTTTGAAATTCAATAATCCTAAAGTAAATAAGTATGCTTACTCTTACTTTATAGGATATTGTCTATCTAAAAAAAAAAAAAAATTATTTCAATGCTTTAGCACAATAAAGAACTCAAAAGTGTAATGGTAAGCCTAATTGAAATCCCTTTTATTTATTTTTTCTTTTCAAAAATAAATAATAAATTTGAAAAACTTCCCCCCCAAACTTGAATATCACATTGTTCTCAATGGGAAAGGCAAAGAAAAACAAAAAGAATGCAAAAAGTTTAGAATTTCTCCCCTGATTCGTCTTAAAAATTCTACACGCGCAGAGTTCAGTATTTTTGCGATATCTGGAGTTGTAGATGTCCAAATTCGCTGATTTTTCTTTTGCTGGAAAGCTAAGAAAATTGTCTACAATTTCTCTTTGATTCAGTTTTCCAGATTCTGACTCCATACTTCTCAAAAACAGCCATCAATGTAGGTGTACAAAATAAGTCCGCCCGGCGACTTTCAAACTCATGCAATCCTACAAAATAAAATCACAAATTAAAATTATAATAAACTAAAATAAAGGGAAAATCTAAATGCAGTAAAAGAAAACATGGGTTGCCTCCCAAGAAGCGCTAAGTTTTAAGTCTTCAGCCAGACTTTCTTCATCTTGTTACTATTGTTTGGCCTTCTCGATGTGCATGATTTCCTTGCCAACTTCTCTATCCATGTATGGCTTCAACCGCTGTCCATTGACATTGAATGTCCCTTTTTTCTCACGATGAATTTCTATAGCTCCATATGGAAAAACTCGTGTGACAACAAATGGTCCTGTCCACCTAGATCGCAATTTTCCTAGAAAAAGTCTATGTTTTGAATTGAATAACAACACTTTTTCCCCTTCCTTGAATTCTCTTCTCAAAATATGCTTATCATGCCATCGTTTAGTTTTTTCATTGTAGATCTTGGCATTTTCATAAGCATCATTGCAAAACTCGTCCATCTCATTTAGTTGCAACATTCTTTTTTCACCAGCAATTTTCCTGTCAGAATTAAGTGTCTTTATTGCCCAATAAGCGCGATGCTCAAGTTCAACCGGTAAGTGACACGCTTTACCATACACCAATCTATATGGGGACATTCCAATTGGTGTTTTAAATGCCGTCCTATATGCCCATAATGCATCATCCAATTTTCTTGCCCAATCTGTTCATGACATATTCACTGTCTTCTCAAGTATACGTTTCAACTCTCTATTTGAAACCTCCACTTGACCACTTGTTTGAGGATGATATAGTGTTGCCACATGATGACTAACTCCATACTTAGCAAGTAAAGCATCAAATTGACGGTTGCAAAAATGTGTTCCTCCATCACTAATAATTGCCCTTGGAGCTCCAAATCGTGAAAAGATATTTTTTCTAATGAAGTTCACCACTACTCTTGCATCATTGGTTGGTAAAGCAGCAGCTTCCACCCACTTGGAGACATAATCTACAGCAACCAAAATATATCTATTAGAAAATGAAGATGGAAAAGGACCCATAAAATCTATCCCCCAAACATCAAATAATTCAATCACTAAAATATTATTTAGGGGCATCTCATGTTTCCTAGAAATATTTCCCACCCTTTGACAATGATCATATAATTTAACAAAATTAAAAGCATCTTTAAAAATTGAGGACCAATAAAATCCTGATTGTAAATGATTGTAAAACTTT
This sequence comes from Hemerocallis citrina, assembly GCA_017893485.1. NCBI lineage: Eukaryota > Viridiplantae > Streptophyta > Magnoliopsida > Asparagales > Asphodelaceae > Hemerocallis > Hemerocallis citrina. The sequence continues at coordinate 18,825,592 of CM030363.1, forward strand.
TGCTGCTGTTTTTGCTCCACTAAAATGGCCACCACATTCCATTGTGTGGCAATGTTTGAGTATGCTTTCCATTTTCTCTTCAGGTACACATCTCCTTATTACTTGATCTGCACAATGGCGAAATAAGAAAGGTTCCTCGCAAAAATAATATTTCAAGTCAGAGAAAAATTTCTTCTTTTGTTGATTAGTAAAATCAGGAGGTAGAATTTTTTATACCAAGTAATTAACTATATCGGCATACTATGAAGGATTTTGTATCATCATTAAATACTCATCTGGAAATTCTTCATTGATTGGTGTAACCTGCAAATTTTTTTCATCTTTTGGCTCAATGCGAGATAAATGATCGGCCACCACATTTTCCACACCCTTTTTGTCCTTGATTTCCACATCAAATTCTTGTAAAAGTAAAATCCAACGAAGCAATATTGGTTTGGCTTCCTTCTTTGCAAGCAATTACTTGAGAGCTGAATGATCCGTGTACACAACCGCTTTTGAACCTATCAAATAAGATCGAAATTTGTCAAAAGCAAATACAACAGCTAATAATTCTTTTTCAGTAGTAGCATAATTAAGTTGTGCTTCTGTCAAAGTTCTACTTGTATAATAAATTGTGTGAAAAATTTTATCTTTTCTTTGCCCTAAAACAACACCTATTGCCACATCACTAGCATCACACATTAATTCAAAAGGCAAACTCCAATCTGGTACAATAATAATAGGTGCTGAAATTAATTTCTTTTCAATGTTTCAAAAGCATGCAAGCAATCATGAGAAAATTAAAAGGTGTATCTTTATTTAAAAGATTGCAAAGAGGTTTAGTGATTAAAGAATTTTTTTTATAAATCGTCGATAAAATCCTGCATGACCGAAGAAACTTCTCACTCCTTTAACATTGGTTGGTGGTGGTAGCTTTTCAATGACATCAATTTTAGCACGATCCACTTCAATTCCCTTAAAGGAAACTTTGTGGCCTAACACAATCCCTTCTTTCACCATAAAGTGACATTTCTCCCAATTTAAAACTAGATTTGTTTCCTTACAATGCTGCAAAACTAAAGATAAGTTAGATAAACAATTATCAAATGAATAACCAAAAACTGAAAAATCATCCATGAAAATTTCAATAAATTTCTCAACCATATCCGAAAAAATTGACATCATGCAGCGTTGAAATGTGGTGGGGGCATTACAAAGACCAAAAGACATCCTTCTATATGCAAAAGTTCCATATGGGCAAGTAAAGGTTGTTTTCTCTTGATCTTCTGGTGCTATAGCAATTTGAATGTATCCCGAATACCCATCAAGAAAACAATAGTATGAATGGCCTGCAAGTCTTTTGAGCATTTGGTCAATGAAAGGTAGTGGAAAATGATCTTTTCTAGTTGCATCGTTTAGTTTTCGATAATCTATGCACACTCGCCATCCCGTGACTGTTCTAGCTGGTATTAGCTCATTATTATCATTTTTTACTATAGTTATTCCTCTTTTCTTTGGCACAACATGTATATGACTTACCCATGCACTATCTGAAATTGGATAAATGATGCCTGCATCTAAAAACTTCAGGACCTCCTTATGCACCACTTCTTGCATTGATGGATTTAATCTTCGCTATGGCTGCACTATAGGTTTAAAATCATCCTCCATTAAAATTTTATGCATGCATATTGAAGGACTAATCCCCTTTATATCAAAAATGTTCCATCCCAAGGCTGTTTTATGTTCTCTCAAAACTCTCAACAATTTCTCTTCTTCAAAATTATTTAAAGAATCATTAATAATAACAGGAAAAGTTGAGTTTTGGCCTAAAAATGCGTACCTCAAACTTGATGGGAGTTGTTTAAGCTCAAGTTGTTGTGGTGATGAGAAAATGAGTGGTGTATCTTCCAAATTTTTATCATAAACAAAAATCTCTTCATTTTCTAATTCAAGTGTTTCTGAAGTTGTTAAGCATTCTTCTAAAGGTAATTTAGCAAATTCATCCCAATGTGTTTCTCCCATGACTTCGCTTACTTGATAGCATGCATGAACTTCTGAGGGAAGCTCCATGGATTTAAATACATCAAAAGTTAACTGCTCGTTGTCCACCCTTAGAATAAGTTTTCCTTGTTGCACATCAATCAATGTTCTCCCTATTGCAAGAAAAGGTCTCCCCAAAATCAAAGGGATTTGTTCATCTTCCTTCATGTCAAGCACAATAAAATCAGCTGGAAATATGAATTTGTCAACTTTCACCAAAACATCTTCAATGATCCCTCTTTGATATTTGATTGACCTACCCGCCAATTGCAAGAAAATTGTGGTAGGCTTTGCTTCTCCAATACCTAATTTCCTGAAAACAGAGTATGGAATAAGAATAATACTTACTCCTAAATCACATAGTTCTTTATGAAAAGAAGAATTTCCAATAATGCAAGGAATTGTAAAACTCCCTGGATCTTTAAGTTTAGGTGGCGGCTTCTTTTGTAAAATTACACTACTTTTGCTTAGTTAACATCACCATCTCATGCTCTTCTAGCTTTCTCTTGTTTGATAAAATATCCTTCAAAAATTTAGCTCATTTAGGCATTTGTTCTAAAGCTTCAATAAAAGGAATACATATGCAATTGCTTGAAAATATTTAAAAATTTGAAAACTGATTATCAAGCTTATTCTTTTTAAGTCTTTGTGGAAAGGGAATAGGTGGATCATAAGGAGAATTAGTACAAGTGTTAGAATTAAACTCTCCTAAATTTGTTTGGTTTGACCCTCCTTTGTGTTGCGTTGGTTCCTCCAAACTTTGCTCATTTTCACCTTGCTTTTCATCCGCATCTTGTTCGATATTTTTGATTTATGGCTGCTCAATTGTTGTCCCACTTCTAAGTGTTATTACCTTGACATGCTCCGTGGGATTGATAACTATATTGCTTAGTAATGTTCCTGCAGTTCTTTCATTAAGAATATTTGAAATTTGACTAATTTGTACCTCAAGATTGTGAATGGAAGCTGAAGTTGAGTTTGCAACATTTTGGATTGCCAAATCTGTCTTGTGCATGTATTGCTCTGTATTCTGCATATGTTGCATGAACATCTCTTCTAATGTCGGCTTCTTCTCTTGTTGTTGAAAATTTTGTTGTGGTCTAGCTCCTCCTTGATTATTGTTCCAAGAAAAATTGGGGTGGTTTCTTCATCCTGGATTGTATGTGTTTGCATAAGGGTTGTTTTGCCTTTGAAAATTTGACACATAATTTGCTTGTTCGGCATTTGATGGAGCAAAAGGATTCCCCACTTGGCAATCTGCACTAGAATGATTTCCTGCACAAAGATCACAAATGATATTAGATTGAATAGAATTAACATTCATATTACCTATTTGCTTAGATAAAATATCAATTTTTGTAGTTAAATTTGAAATAGGGTCAAGTTCAAAAACTCCCGCCACTTTTCTTTGCATTGTTCTTTCTGAGGACAACTGATAGTTATTAGATGTAATCTCCTCTAAAAGGTCATAATCTGCTTCATGAGTTTTTCTCATTAGTGCACCTCCAGCTGCTGCATCTACCATGGATCGATTTGTAGCCCCCAAACCGTTATAGAATGTTTGCACTTGTAGTCACTTTGGAAGTTCATGATGAGGACACTTTTTTAATAGCTCTTTGTTCCTCTCCCATGCATCATATAATGACTCTGTCTCGAATTGCGTGAATGTTGTGATATCATTTCTTAACTTTGCTATTTTTGCTGGGGGAAAATACTTTGCCATGAATTTTTGTGCTAAGCCCTCCCAAGTTGTAATAACTCCTGGCGGTAAAGAATTTAACCAAGCCTTTGCCTTATCTCTGAGTGAGAAAGGATAGAGTCTCAGTCGGATAGCGTCATTAGAAACTCCATTGTGTTTGAAGGTATCACATATTTCGAGAAAGTTTGCGATGTGAACATTTGGGTCATCATGTGCTAGTCCTCCAAATTGAACTGTCTGCTGAATCATCTGAATAATTGTTGGTTTAATTTCAAATTATTTGCTTCGATTGCAGGCCTTGTGATGCTTGACATAGTTCCATTGATTAAGTGCATTGCATAATCCCTCAAAGCTTTGTTCTCCTCTTCATTCGCTATGGATAAAGAGGATGTGGTGTTTTCTTTCTTTTTCTTTCTGATCTGACGTAATGTTCTCTCAATTTCTGGGTCAAAAAGTGTAGGCTCCAATGGATTAGATCTGGGCATACACACCTAAGTCCTGAAAAACAAGTAAATAAAAAAAAAATCAAAAGAGAATAAAGAAGTAAAATAACAATTAAATCTAAAAATAAAAATAAAAATCCAAACTAGTAATAATCTAGCAATTTTCAATATCAATAAAAGAATAACTAGTCCCCGGCAACAACGCCAAAAACTTGATGTAAATATTTGCAAGTGTACAAAATCGCAACAAGTAATATAGTTTTAGTGAAAAGAGTGTCGAACCCACATGAACTAATTATTTTATTAAGTACCGATATTACTAGATGAATCACTATTTGGAAGATCGAAATAAATAAAGAAAGTGACTAAATTAAATTAATCTAAAGAAAACCAACTAAATTAAATAAAAGGGACGGATTATGAATTTATTTAGTTTATTAATTGCAAAATCAATTGTAGGGCTTTTGACTTCACATAGTTCATCCCACACAATTTATAATTCCATATGAATACAAAGATTAATTTTCCAAGTTGTAGACCAAAATCCCCAAATTATTCAATATTCTCTCTCAAGCAATATCAAAATTATTCTCAACTAATCATTTGTCATCGTTCATGCACAAATTACCAATTGAAAATTCATTAAGATCTATGAATTTCTTAACGGTCACATTAAGAGCAGTTCGCTCTTATAACGGTGTTTAATTTTTATTAATCACAAATTACCAGTTCGGTCTCTTCATGATTTAATAGATCATACAAATGTCTATCCACCAATTGTACGCATTAAGAATAAAAATCAACACACAACCATGGAAAAATAGAAAAATAATAATGAATTAAAATTGTGTTCTCAAAACTAGGCTACATCGAAGCCCTAGAAAAATAAAATTTATTTCATAATGGTTTTGAAACTAACAAACATTGTCTTGGATTGCATTATAAAAATTAGAGAGAGAAAAGAGATACAAAAAGAGACTTTTTTTAAAAAGAAATTGCAAACCGAACAGCCTCGAACTGTGTTCCGAAAAGCAAAATCAATTCTCTACTGTCTGTCATCTCTAAGTTCCGAGCCGATCCACATCAGCAGCAAAATGTCACGTCAGCTCGCCTTGAACCGCGTGCTGCTTCGTTTCGTCCTTGAGCTGAACGCCACGTGTGCACAGACGCCAGTCAGGTGGGACCCGCAACGCAGAGCTGTCACCTCTACTGTCTCTGTTCCTTCTTGAAATGAACGCCCCACGTCCAATCAGCCGTCACGTCCAGGTGCTCTTTAGTTCGTCTCTCTCTCTCTCTCCTGGCTTGACTGCACGTGAGTCTCAGAGAGAGAGAGCTCTCTGATATCTTTTTTTTTTTTTGTAGCTGTCACGTCCAGGTGCTCTTCTCTCTTTCCTAGTCTTGAATTTATAGGCATGCGGCAGGAGAATTAGGGTTTACTTTTTACAGAAAAAACCCCCTATTCTTCATTTATTTACTTCCTACCATGATTTGCTCTTTATTTCTTTCTTCTTTTTCTTCTCTTTCCTTTTCTTCAATACACATGCTGCATACACAAAATAAAATCAGAAATTAGGGTTTAAAAATAAAAAATTTATTAGTTTAAAATTAATTAAACTAACTAAAAATCATATTAGCTCATTCAAACATCTTTTACAATTGTTTATTGCATTTTCATCTCAATTGGCAAATTAAAATTTATATCTTTCATTTCTCACGGCAAAATTATATAATTTAAAAATCAATAAAACAATAAAATTTAATAAATCATTCTGTTTGTTTTGTTTGTTGAGTTTTACCCAAAATCTTCACTTTTTGCATCAAACATCTTATTTCTTCAAAAATAATTAATTACTTGAAATAATATGGAAATAAGATGAATTATAAAAAAGATAGACGAAATTATGCAATTTTAATAGGCAAATGAGTACAAATATTTGTATAAAAATTAGACACATCAACCCTAGAGCATGGTGACGTCATCAACCACTCACAGCACAACATGCTGCTTGTTTTACCGTGTGGGCCCCCTCCATACTATTCATCTTTACTTAAATTACATCCATGCCATAATGCATATTATGTGTATATATATATATATATATATATATATATATATATATATATATATATATATATATATATATATATATATATTATTTTATACTTTGAAATTTACGGGGTGTTACAAAATCCTCATCGTGCGAACACCCCGCAAGTGCCGCACTAGCCCCGAATATATTGGAGATCTGCCTCGTATCCCCCCGACTAATCATGATCCCAGAATCCACCGCCTGATCAATCATAATTTCGGATTTAATTGAGGCTCGTCTCGCTCTGCAAGCAACCATAGTCCCAGAATCCACCGCCCGACTGGGTCTATAGTCCCGGAATCCACCTCCCGACTATACAGATGCACCCTACTTACGTTTGCCCAAGTTTTATTACATCTCCCCTTAGTGCCTAATCCATAAGTTTGAAATATAAATAAATAATACCACGAGAGCTAGCTGTAACACCCTGCAAAATTAGAAATGACAGTTTTCTCCTCATGTGTTACGCACGTGTATTTTCTACAGTTACCGTTTATATCCGTAACGTATTTCACTATGTATTTTTGGATTCTGAATATTTATGCATTTCCTTATTATCAAGATTCATTTTATCTTATTTTGAGTCAACTCAAATATAAAATTCCAATATCTATGTTTTTACGTGTTTTATACGTGTTATTGATGCACGTATCGATTACGTATTTTTCCACTGTTACGTGTAATATTTTGATGTGTTTAAATTATTTATTTCATGACTTTTTCGAATTCTTTTTTATAAACAGAAATTCATCTTTCTCTCATTTCAATTGAAATATTATTATACGTGCGGTGCACGTGTTTTCTATGTACGTAGTGATTACATTGTGCAAAATATAAAAAATTAAAGAAATATATTTTTCGTATGTTGTATTTCAGTCATTTATAAATATTTTCCCGTCGATGAAATCTATTTCGTATTTTAATATTTTACGTGTGACGCACGTATTTGCAGTGCACGTATTTAGGCGTATTCTTTTTCAAAATAAAATTTTAAAGGGTGTGTGTGTTTATTTTATTTTTGCATGATGAATCTAATTTATAATTAAACTAAACTAATTTTATTTAAATATTTACTATATATTACAGCCTATATTTTAAATTAAATTAAAAAATATATATATGAATATGAATGAAGTGTGTGCAAGTGCGATGCACGTGCACGTGTAAGCACAAGAAGAGGAGTGGTCGGCTGCCTATTGTAGTGAGTGGGGAGAGAAGGTGGTTTAGTGGGTGGTTAGTGGACAATTAGTTAATGTAACTATCTTCTAATTACTTATATAATTACCAATACCCATTCACTTTCTCCTCCTTCCCCCTCCTTCTTTCTTTCTCTGCCGAATCCAAAATCCACCAATAATTCATCTTGTTTTCTCCACCCACTCACGTGTATACATATATATAACTTATATACATATATATATAAATATGCATATATACACAACTCCCTTTTATCAAAAAGAATGAATCAAAATCAGAGAATAGGCAAGGGGGAGTCTCGGGTCTTGCTGGTTGGACATTTTCGGTGGGAATTTGTGTGGCTTTTTGGATTCTTGGAGCTTTTGAAGGAGTTTTTGCTACTAGGAGCTTTCATTCTAGTAGTTCTAGTTTCGTATCATTCAATTTGGGTGGGTGTTTCTTAAATTCTTTCTAATTTTAGGAGTATGATGCATGCTAGTTGATATATGGTTTAGTTTTTAAATTTTGATTGGTAGAATTAATGTAGATTTCATGATCTTATTTTGATTGTGCCATGAAAGAATATCTGTTTTAATGAACCATGCTAATATGATTATTTTGCTTCGTAAATGGCTTCTGTAAAGAATTATATAGATTGTAAAATGACTCCGTAAGTGTTTTTTTATATTATGGAATAGGTGGAGTATGGCCACCCATTTCATTAATAAGGAGTTAATAAAATAAACTCAGAGTACTGAGCCAAATACAAAGCCAACAATACATGAGAAAATATAAATCTTCCCCTAGCATGGGGGGTAGGACAATAGGAAGGTACATATATGCTTTTACAGAAGAACATCAAAGCATCTAACTCTCCCCAACAAAAGTACTACACAACACAATAAACTCCCCTCAACAAAGCCCTGGAGTGGTGGGGATCTATCCACAGTACAACCACGTCACTCAGTTGATCGTCGCTTTGATCTCGATCTCCTCGTCGTCGTACTCCTCGATCTGGAAGACACTGGCAATTCTCCCACGAGGACCTGTTGCAGCGATAGAAGCCTAAATGAAATAAGATGCATAATGTGAGTCAAATTACCTGAAATACTATTACTAGTACCACGGAAGTAATAGTTATTTCTATCAAGCCAAAGGACCCAGGTCGTTGCAGCGATAGCAATAAGTCAGGCCTCCCTCATAGAACGTCTCTCGTTCGCGAACTTAGCGCCGACCCAGAGGTCCTCGTATTTACTTAGGTAGTCTCCTATACCCAGGGCACTAAGTACCTCAACAAGGACCGCTTTGCTCCTGGAGCAATCTAGGAATAGATGGTCCCTAGTCTCAAGTGTCGCATTGCAGAGCCCACAGATAGTGTTCGTGTTCGGTTGACGTTTAGCTAGGTTCTCTCTAGTTAGGATGGCATCATTCAGAACCAGCCATCGAAAGATTATTATTTTCAGCGGTGTTTTCGCATTCTAGTTGATACCCGACCAGTTTGGGTGACATCCTCTAAAATGAATACGGTTATATAGGGAGTGAATAGTGAAGGTTCCATTTTTCTCGATATCCCACGATTTGCTATCTGGTCCATGAGAGCACTCAACTTCAGATCTGGCTATGTGGGACTGAAGCTCCATGAGTCTAAACTGAGAGCCCGCATCCAGTGTTTGTTTAAAGGCCGGATTCCAAGAGTTTCTTTTCCAAGTTGCTGCAACCGTGCAGTGCGGGTGCGATGCCTCAATCCTTCAGTATGCAAACAACACCCTTCTGTTTGGAAATGGCAATGTCGGGGAAACAATCGCTTTCAAAGAAATTCTCTATAGTTTTGAAGCATGGTCCGGCCTCAGGGTTAACTTCTACAAAAGTGCTTTTATCCCCATTGCCCTTACTCCTGAGGCACAGGACCATGCCAGGATACAAAACTGCTCCATCGACAATTTCCCCATTAAATACTTGGGGCTCCCGTTGAGATGGGGGAAACCCAAGAAGGTTGATTGGCTACCCATCATTGATCGAGTGGAGAACCGCCTAGCGGGTTGGAAAGAAAAAGCGTTGTCCCTGGGAGGGAGAGTCACGCTTATTAACACAGTCCTCTCCAACCTACCAACATACTATATGTCCTTCTTTAAAATGCCACGATGGGTTATTCAGAGAATCGATCGCATCCGAAAATGTTTTTTTATGGAAAGGTGCAAATCCCGATAAAGGCGGTTATCATTAAATCAGATGGGAAAAGTGTGCATGAAGAAAAGACATGGATGCCTAGCTATCATTGACCTTCGTGATATGAATATCGCGCTACTGGGTAAGTGGTGGTGGAAAATTTTTCACCCTAATGGAGAAGGGTGGCAGGATTTCTTTCAGACATTCATACATGGGAATAGAACGAGGAAGCTGGGCTTCAGGGTGGGTCCACGCGTTTCCTGGTTCTGGAGAGGAAGTGCGAAGGCCTATGAACCTTTCAATAGCTGTGTGACGTCCTCTATTGGAAACGACAGACTCACCAGATTCAGGTGGTATAAGTGGTGTGGCGATCACACCCTTAGAGGTCTGTTTCCCGACCCCATGAAGTGTTGAACCAAATGATTAGTATAGAAAGTTGCAATATATATGTCGAATTTAGTTACATTGTGTGAATATTTCTATATCCATCTTATTGTCGAAATATGTTGCATTCGGAACTATACGAGAAGAAATAGCCTCACTAGTATATATTTTATGAGTATAAGGAATTTTTATACAGAAGTTTTGATGAGAGACAACTTTTTATTTGAAAATTTGACAATGTGAGTTCTTTAATGCAATTTGGGAGAATTTTTTTTTTATTACATTGTCAAAAATAAGAGTTTTATAAGGTTTAATTATATGCTGCTATATATTATGTTTAAAGAAAATATTCTAGAAGAAAATTTGATCTGAACAATACAAACTAATTGAGAAATCGAAATTTTGTAAAGGGAAATTTACAAACAGACAATACGTATAAAGTTATTTCAATCCTTCTTCATAACAGAGAACGAGTTTGGGATTATTGGTTATCGGTGTGGGTTTAGAGCGTTGTAGCCAAGCGAGTGGTCTTGGGCTCGAGTCTTGAAGAGGCTCTGTTTTATTGAATTTCGATTTTCTCGAAATGCAGTACAGTGCATACATAAATTATTTAAGTAAACTTCTATCACCAACAGCCTTTGGTCTTCTTGGTCTTCGGGTGCGCTGTGAGTCGGTTCCTGTAGCAGGGCGGGGGTTTGGGGTTCGAACCCTGGCGCCACTTTTAATATATTTTTGAGTTGTTTTTAGATATTTTAAGTTTCTAAGAGCATAAAAAATTGGAAAAAATTCTATTATTCCTCTAAAATTATTTAGACTTTATAAAAAATATTTCCACAATATATTAATATATTTTGTGAGAATTGAAAGTGGAATTTAGATTAATTAATGTTGAAGAACTCGAATTTATGAATTAAAAATGTGACTCTTGTATAATTAAAGAAAGATAAAGTTTTGAAATGCAATTAGAATTCTCTTGACGATATGTTATAGTAATTGATTGAGAATATTTGAATTGCACACAATGCTCTAAGTGATTAAATTGAGAATGAAAGTTGAAGGGAGTTACCTATTGTTATGAGACTATAAAGAAATGTTTCTCTTTGAAAATGAGATTGTGAATAAAGAAATTGAAATAATACTTTGAGATTGAATGTAACATATAATTGATCTCTAGAACAAGATAGTTATTGGAATCTAGAGGCTAGGCAAGACCCTAATAACCGGCAGTTGTTATTAATATGAATTTGAGAGCTAACCAGTGTGGGTTGAGCATCTCTTAGAAGTAGCCAGTATGGGCTGACTGTCTCTTATGTTTGGTTTAAGTCCGGTAGGGTAAGCTAACTCTAGGTTGTGATGAATTTCTTCTAAAACAAACTAAAAACTTAAGGACAACACTATAGTGAAGATGTGATGAAAGTAAGAGAAAAACACAAGTATGAGGGCCTCGAATTCACAGTGTAAGAGTTTTCACAGACTGTCTACACGATGCGTCATCTCATGACGTGAATCCATCTATGAAATTATCGGGATCGGGGCGACGCTTGTGGGGTTATTGGTGACTACATAGTACCATTATCCCATGACGGAGGCGAATTATCCATAGGCTGTCTATATGATGCGTCATGTCATGATGTGGGATTTCCCTCTAGGCTGTCTGGATATGGGCTCGTAACTCAAAAAATATCTAAGAACTTATCATAATTACCGTAGTAGTTGAACTCATAACGAGGGATTCAACCTTACAAGATGAAGTATGGTTAAGGGCTTGCCCTCGGATCTATGTAGAATGGAATGCATAAGTTCGAACAAGTGTGCATTAGTGTCATTAAATATAAATAACTGCATCATGTAGAGAGTCACTTTTAATATATTTTTGTGTTTTTTTGAGATATTTTGAGTTTCTAAGAGCATAAAAAATTGGGAAAAATTCTATTATTCCTCTAAAATTATTTAGACTATAAAAAATATTTCCATAATTGTGACGCCCCGGATTTCTAATACCGGACATCCGTGACACAACCAGAATCTTTGCCTTCAAATGCATCTCAACACAGTAAATAACATGGAAATTTAGACACTTTTATTGCCTTTAGAGTTATTACATCAATAATTACAATATCAAAATGTCCTTGAACAAGGAATACAAATTACATAACTTATTACAACTGATCACAAGAATATTCAGGCTCCTCTGGCAAAGCTGTCAGTTGTCTTCCAGATCAGCAATCGATTAGTCATTGCTGATAACTCTGCTGAGTGGTCTATCTGCTTCCCTGGGACTTGTCCCTCGGCTTGAACCTTCTGCTGCGCGACTCTGATATTTCTGCCCCACTCAAATGGTAGGCACGTATACTGCCATCCCCCTTGGATGCCCTGCTGATCTTGGGCTCTCCTGTGCTTGTGACCTGATATTCATGTACCTAAAATGTGGGGTACGTCAGTAATTCTACTGACGCAATGCTGATAAGAAAACAGCGATCTCCAAACTAGCAACCACAACCCATCTTGAATGAAAAGGAAAACGTGCATCCTAATTCCCTGGTGTTCGTGTATACCATGGTCTAACAACTAATGCACTGATCACCTGCCTTATTGTAATACAAGAAACCTTGGAACTCTGGATACGCATGCATCCCATACTACTTACGTTCCAGGCCAAACATGACATGGTCTAGTCTAATACACGAAATAAGAATGCACACGATGTACTTACTCTAATGCGATTCGTTGGGAACGCATGCATCCCATACTGCATACTTTCCCAAAATCAACTTCGATGGAAATGTATGCATCCCATACTACATACTTTCCAAAGAGTTCGTTTTCCTGAATATAGGGTTCAATCCCTCGCCATGCAATGCATTCTAAATTGGTCCACTTCCTGTTCCTGATAGTATGACATGGTTGAGGAGATAAATAACATAAATGCTTCGGGGCACTGTCCGTTGTCACCAATCATCGTTGCCTCAGACCCTCCTTGGAGGCCATGACGAACTTAAGATATGCGGTCCCACCGCTCTGCAGTCAACGGTCCCACCGTCCTGCAGTCAACAGCCGTGACGAACTTAAAGATATACCGCAGCATACCTAAAGCGTCGTATCCCATACGACCCGTTCGTGTCCACTAGCATGTGCCCGGATCCCATCCGTCCTTACCACAGTACCTCAGGAATCAACAGTGCAAGATACGTGCAGCAGCAAGTATCCCTAATGACAGGAAGAGACCACCCCATAGTATTGCCACCTACCGCTAATTCTCAGAATGAGTTGGATTATAAGGGATCACCCCTAACACCAATTCGGTCTTCGAGCAAAAATAAAGAAAACCTAATCAATGCAGTTACTGAAAATAAGTTGTTACCCAGATCGCACCCGGTATCGATCAATAATATTGAGCCTGTCCAGTCTGTCAACCAATAATCATCACAGGAATCACCTCCACTGATTCCCAATACCTTCACTGGTCAGCGACCAAATAATCCCAGCCCATGACCCTCAGCGAGTAGTCCAACGGCGCCCAAGAATGCAATACAATTCAATGAAGGTAAACACACACATAACCATCAATTCCTGACCATTGACAGACTCAAGCATTGAGACACCAAACATAATCGACCAGAGCTATATCTCAACTCACTCATGTCCACCATGAGTATTAAGCACAGGAACTTATCCAAGTTCCAAATGGATTGCTAAAACATCATTAAAACCCGATAGCTCAAGATCACCCTACGCCGAGGGTTCCTCATCAATTGTCCGATAAAATAATTCAAGAAATAGCAGTAGCTGTGACCCAAGCTATGCTCATCGAAATTTAACACAATCAGACTTCTAGAAGGGTAGGAAGATCCACTGCAATCTCCCAGTGAGCGACTCTCTCAAATATTTAAGAGCTCAAGTCCCCAAGCTAACTTAATCTTGAAGTCAATCTCAACAACAGGCGCCAACTTACAACAACCACAACTTCCAGCACGCGTCTCGGATTTGCTTGACACCACCCATTCTGAAACTCTAAGACTCTGGTCCACAACTCTCCAGCTAACCATTTCCTCGAATTCAATCATCTTGGCACCCAAATAACCCACATATATATTCTTAGCAGTATTCCTTCTTGCACTTGCTGCACCTCCCCAATGTTATAGAAGTCGCTCACTCATCGGAATCGCTCGACCCCGGGTCCTATGGAAGGCTGGGAGTGTCTACTTAAATTTCTAGTTGGACACGTCCTCAGATTCAATCCTTAGGGTCCTCAAAGATACCCATTTCCATTCGGGGCATAACAAGGGAAAAGTTGATTTCTCAAGCAACCATTTCCTTAACAAGGCCCAAATCTGTCCCAACTTCGGAGAATCATAACTTCCAACCCTTAACCAAGAATTACAAAATTCCAATTGGGTTAGGAAGCTGTGATTCCTTGCTGCAAATCTTCAGTCGGCTAATCGCCCAATTTCTTAACAGATAATTCTAGAACTATCCATCTCCATGGACTAGACAACTTGCACTAGGCTGAACATAGCCTACTTCGAAATTCGATAATAAATCAACCTCGGGTCTAATGCTCACGAAACTTGAGATTCTCTATCTACACATATACCATTTCATCGTGTCCAAAAATCACATTCAAATTCATTTCACACAACGTTCTACGACTCCTCAAACATGGCTACATTTCAGCTGTTCTGTTTCAGCAGAGTATTCACTGCCCCTCACTAATTACCTTTGAAACCTCGTCCAATGATCTCTAAAAATTCTAAAATTTGAGATTCATCAAGTAGACTCATACGTCAAGCTACACCCAAAATTTCGTAGCAAAATAATAAACGTACACGAAGTTATGGCTTTTTGAACTTCAGCCCAAAACACAGTCAGCTTCAGCCGACACATACAGACCAGTCGCGTTCTACTATTTTTTTCGGGGCATCAAACGATCTCGGAAAATTACGAAATTTAAGACTGTGATTTTAGACACATACCAGAGAGTCCACCAAAATTCCCAGTTTAAAATGCTCTGTCATTTCCGAGATATAAAATCGGAAAGACACACAAAAATCATCACAGCCAGCAGCCATTCTGGCTGCTTACTGTCCGGACTTGGACCCACTGTTTGGGCCACTAAAATGCATCCAAAAATTATGAAAAAAATCATGGATACTCTAAATACATAGAGGAAGAATACCCCAGAATTTTAGACCAATACTCCAAACCTTTTGGGTGTAAAAAATTCTCCAATATACCCTCACAATCATGCTACTTAATCAAAACTCAAAAGAATAATTCTCTACCATACAATTTATTCTTCCCTAGTACTTCTCATACTCAAACATGGTAACCAAATCATGTCTACCACTACTACACATTCATTCATACCAAAACAAAAATAAATATAAAGAGTTCAAAAGATCACCCACATGAAGTTTTGCAAAAGAATCTCCTTGTAGCTTTTCTCCTAGCTTGCTTGCTTGCTTGTCTTGCTCTTTGTATTTGTGTAGCTTGGCCCAACACCTTCTCCTATACTTCTTCTTCTCCTTCTCTACTACTCCTTCTACTCTAGTAGACTTCTTCCCTTTTCTTTCATATACATATATATATTTTTTGAACAAGGAATGGAGAAGCTCAGGAGGAGAAATGAAATGGAGTTGAAAAATGGAGTGAGGTGAGAATGGGAGGGGTTATAAGGGGCCGGCCAAGGAGGGGTGGGTGTGGGGTGGATGGGGGTGAGGTGTATGGATGAGATGGAGAGTAGAATGGGTGAAGGAATGAAGGGTAGATTGGGTGCCAACACATCAAGCAAGGAAGCTTCTTGGAAACTTCCTTGAAGCTTCCTAGGAAATTTCCTATCTAAGGTCAACTCTTCACATGGTGAATTAATCCCACCATTGGATCTCATCAAGATCCAAGCCATGATGTGATGCTAGGGTTCCTAACCCTAGGTTAGGTTAAGGAACCCTAGGTCACCATATTCCTATTCTAACCCTAGTGCACAACTCATACCACATTCACTTCAAGCATTAGCTTAATTGAAAATAACCAATACATATATATTAAAATCCTATAAAATACATGTTTTATGGAAATTATAATTTCCTCCCACAAATTGTCTGGTCAAAACAATCGGGACTAAACCACAGTTTAATCGAGACGATATTCCGAGTTTACCTCATCGGATTCAGAACAGCTCGTATGTCTGAAATCTCTCAATTTAACTGATAATTTCTTCGGGAAATATGTAATCGTGTGCAATACTCAGACGTGCACGGATTATAGTGCAAAATAGTCATATGCTATTTTGCGGGGTATTACATCACTCCCTTCTTAGAATCGTTCTGTCCTCAGAACGACGCTAGGGGAGCAGAAAACCATCCATGAGCAGAAGACACCTTCCCCTGATCATCTCAAATTTCTCGAGGAACATCCTCGACAACCCAATCTCAAATGCTCAACATCGGCTCGCAAGCCTCAAGTGCTCAATGCATCCTTCCGTCCCAGAGATTAATCCCATCGCGTGGATCATTCGGGGATCCGTCTTATCTTACATCCACCGTACTGGGGATGAATCACTTTGGGGAAAGTCGCCCTCATCCTGGACTACTGGAGATCAATCCCTCTCTTCAGAACATCCTGGGGCCTATTTTATCTCGTGTTCTCGAATACCGGGAAATATCTCCCTCCACGGATTATTCTGGAGCCTCTTTTATCATTAATTTTCCCCCGTGCGTATCACTCTCGTCCTTGGAATACTGGAGATTAATCCCACTCTACAGATTATTCTGGGCCTATTCATCCCTCGCCTGAAATACTGGGGAATATCTCACTCCTTGGATCATTCTGGAGCCCTTACTCATCCTTGAATTTTCCTTGTGGGTATTACTCTCGTCCTCGGGATACTGGAGATCAATCCCACTCCACAGATCATTCTGGGGCCTATTTCATCCCTCATCTGGAATACTGGGGAATATCTCACTCCTTGGATCATTCTGGAGCCCTTACTCATCCTTGAATTTCCTTTGTGGGTATTACTCTCGTCCTCGGAATACTGGAGATCAATCCCACTCCACAGATCATTTTGGGGCCTATTTCAGCCCTCGTCTGGAATACTGGAGAATATCTCACTCCTTGGATCATTCTGGAGCCCTTACTCATCCTTGAATTTTCCTTGTGGGTATTACTCTCGTCCTCGGAATACTGGAGATCAATCCCACTCCACAGATCATTCTGGGGCCTATTTCATCCCTCGTCTGGAATACTGGGGAATATCTCACTCCTTGGATCATTCTGGAGCCAATGTCCCACTAGCCTTCCCGTGAACGTTGCTCTCGTCCATGGAATACTGGAGATCAATCCCACTCCACAGATCATTCTGGGGCCTATTTCATCCCACGTCTGGAATACTGGGGAATATCTCACTCCCTGGATCATTCTGGAGCCAACATCACACAATCTTCCTTATGAGCGTCGCTCTCGTCCTTGGAATACTGGAGACCAATCCTACTCCACAGATCATTCTGGGGCCTATTTCATCCCTCGTCTGGAATGCTGAGGAATGTCTCACTCCATGAATCATTCTGGAGCCGACCTCACCACACGAACTCCTCATGAGTATCGCTCCCATCCCGAAACACTAGAGATCAATCCCTCTTTTCAGAACACTCTGGGGTCTATTTCCTCCTTCGTTTGGAATACTGGGGAATATCTCATTATGCGTACCATTCTGGAGCCTCCATACTCATGATCATTCTCGGTTCATCATATCTCCTTCTAGTGCCCGAGTCAAGTTCTAAGCACATCTTCCAGCTCTCGGTTTGTACTTCTAGAGGATCGGTGACCACTCCCTCCTTAGAAGAAAGCGAGGCTTTCCAAGGAGAAGGCAAATATTTCAGCCTTATGCCTTACCCCAAACACTTAACAAAATTACGCATTAGACAAGAGACGACTAAATGCCCCAACTTTCATGCTTTATAATAGTCATAATATCATGCTACAGAACATAGTAGAAGTTCATCATCCATAACTTGCAAAAACGCAACCAACAAAACATTTTACTATTTCTCGACTATGATAGCCCTCACTATTACATAATTCTTCCCAGTTAAGCTGAGGTTCATCCCTGACGATCAGCCTTCTTCCCTTTATCGGTCACCTTTAGTAACTGGTCATTGGGGTTCCCTTGCAGTCGTGGACAATCTGATTTCTTGTGCCCGGCTTCTCCACAATTGTAGCAAGTGCTTGTCTGGGCTCTTTTCGGGCATTGACTCTTGAAATGACCTGGTTCTTTACAAAAGTAACACACCACAGTTTGGTTGGTCCCCTTGCTGGTGTTAAGCTTTCTGGACTTGTGAGTTGAGTCACGCTTGTCTTGGTCATTGGTGAGAATGTGTTTCTTCTTCGTCTCGGCCTTGCCTTGACTCTGCCTCATGTCCATTTCTGTTACCGCAGCTCGCCTTACTAGCTTGTCGAATCGGCGGATGCCTAACGGAACCATCCTCGACCTCAGTCCAGGCCTGAGCCCTTGCTCAAATCTTTGGGCTTTCTTCGCTTCTTCCTGGACCATCTCAGGTGCATACCGGGATAGCTGAGAAAATTTTGTCTCATATTCTCTGACGGACATATTTCCCTGCTTCAAATTGTGGAACTCCATCACCTTTTCTTCTTGCACATCCATGGGAAAATAATGCTGTCAGAATTCCTCAAGAAAATTTTCCCACGTAATTTGACCTCCCCCAAGACCACCCTTTACGGACTGCCACCAAACTCCGGCATCCTTCTCTAGCAATATTGTGGCCAAACGAACCTTGCAGTCTTCTGGAGTTACCAGTACTTCAAACACTATTTCTACTTGATGTATCCAGTCGTCAGCAGCCGTGGGGTCGACCTGCCCTTCAAAAACTAGCGGTTTCATCTTCTTGAACGATTCCACCATCTTTATCGGGTCTGCTGGGGTAGCGACTCCTGGTGTTCCCTGTGGCGGTGCTTGGTTTCTACTAGCTTCCACAAATGCTCCCATCATTTGGTATCCACGGGTAAACTCTGCTTCAATATTGAAGTTTGTGCCGTTGGTCCTACTGCCTTCGCCCTCAGCCATTCTACGGTAGTTGTTTCTGATTCTTCTAGACACCCTTCAAGGAAAGAAAACACGCAGGGTTAGTTCTAGATGTAGGAAAGATCACAAACATACGGGAAAAGCGAAACAATCATGGTTTTGACCTTCCTGCAATCCAAACCAAACCCAGCCATTTGGCATTTTAAGTCAAATTTCCTACTGTGTTAGTCTGCAATTTGAAGTTAGCTCTGATACCAACTGTGACGCCCCGGATTCCTAATACCGGACATCCGTGACACAACCAGAATCTTTGCCTTCAAATGCATCTCAACACAGTAAATAACATAGAAATTTAAACACTTTTATTGCCTTTAGAGTTATTACATCAATAATTACAATATCAAAATGTCCTTGAACAAGGAATACAAATTACATAACTTATTACAACTGATCACAAGAATATTCAGGCTCCTCTGGCAAAGCTGTCAGTTGTCTTCCAGATCAGCAATCGATTAGTCATTGCTGATAACTCTGCTGAGTGGTCTATCTGCTTCCCTGGGACTTGTCCCTCGGCTTGAACCTTCTGCTGCGCGACTCTGATATTTCTGCCCCACTCGAATGGTAGGCACGTATACTGCCATCCCCTTGGATGCCCTGCTGATCTTGGGCTCTCCTGTGCTTGTGACCTAATATTCATGTACCTAAAATGTAGGGTACGTCAGTAATTCTACTGATGCAATGCTTATAAGAAAACAGCGATCTCCAAACTAACAACCACAACCCATCTTGAATGAAAAGGAAAACGTGCATCCTAATTCCCTAGTGTTCGTGTATGCCATGGTCTAACAACTAATGCACTGATCACCTGTCTTATTGTAATACAAGCAATCTTGGAACTCTGGATACGCATGCATCCCATACTACATACGTTCCAGGCCAAACATGACATGGTCTAGTCTAATACACGAAATAAGAATGCACACGATGTACATACTCTAATGCGATTCGTTGGGAACGCATGCATCCCATACTGCATACTTTCCCAAAATCAACTTCGATAGAAATGTATGCATCCCATACTACATACTTTCCAAAGAGTTCGTTTTCCTGAATATAGGGTTCAATCCCTCGCCATGCAATGCATTCTAAATTGGTCCCCTTCCTGTTCCTGATAGTATGACATGGTTGAGGAGATAAATAACATAAATGCTTCGGGGCGCTGCCCGTTGTCACCAATCATCGTTGCCTCAGACCATCCTTGAAGGCCGTGACGAACTTAAGATATGCGGTCCCACCGCTCTATAGTCAACGATCCCACCGTCCTGCAGTCAACAGCTGTGACGAACTTAAAGATATACCGCAGCATACCTAAAGCGTCGTATCCCATACGACCCGTTCGTGTCCACTAGCATGTGCCCGGATCCCATCCGTCCTTACCACGGTACCTCAGGAATCAACAGTGCAAGATACGTGCAGCAGCACGTATCCCTAATGACAGGAAGAGACCACTCCATAGTATTGCCACCTACCGCTAATTCTCAGAACGAGTTGGATTATAGGGGATCACCCCTAACACCAATTCGGTCTTCGAGCAAAAATAAAGAAAACCTAATCAATGCAGTTACTGAAAATAAGTTGTTACCCAGATCACATCCGGTATCGATCAATAATGTCAAGCATGTCCAGTCTGTCAACCAATAATCATCACAGGAATCACCTCCACTGATTCCCAATACCTTCACTGGTCAGCGACCAAATAATCCCAGCCCATGACCCTCAGCGAGTAGTCCAACGGCGCCCAAGAATGCAATACAATTCAATGAAGGTAAACACACACATAACAATCAATTCCTGACCATTAAAAGACTCAAGCATTGAGACACCAAACATAATCGACCAGAGCTATATCTCAACTCACTCATGTCCACCATGAGTATTAAGCACAGGAACTTATCCAAGTTCCAAATGAATTGCTAAAACATCATTAAAACCCGATAGCTCAAGATCACCCTACGCCGAAGGTTCCTCCTTAATTATCCGATAAAATAATTCAAGAAATAGCAGTAGCTGTGACCCAAGCTACGCTCATCGAAATTTAACACAATCAGACTTCTAGAAGGGTAGGGAGATCCACTGCAATCTCCCAGTGGGTGACTCTCTCAAATATTTAAGAGCTCAAGTCCCCAAGCTAACTTAATCTTGAAGTCAATCTCAACAACAGGTGCCAACTTACAACAACCACAACTTCCAGTACGCGTCTCGGATTTGCTTGACACCACCCATTATGAAACTCTAAGACTTTGGTCTACAACTCTCCAGCTAACCATTTCCTCGAATTCAATCATCTTGGCACCCAAATAACCCACATATATATTCTTAGCAGTATTCCTTCTTGCACTTGCTGCACCTCCCCAATGTTATAGAAGTCGCTCACTCATCGGAATCGCTCGACCCCGGGTCCTATGGAAGGCTGGGAGTGTCTACTTAACTTTCTAGTTGGACACGTCCTCAGATTCAATCCTTAGGGTCCTCAAAGATACCCATTTCCATTCGGGGCATAACAAGGGAAAAGTTGATTTCTCAAGCAACCATTTTCTTAACAAGGCCCAAATCTGTCCCAACTTCGGAGAATCATAACTTCCAACCCTTAACCAAGAATTAAAAAATTCCAATTGGGTTAGGAAGCTGTGATTCCTTGCTGCAAATCTCTAGTCGGCTAATCGCCCAATTTCTTAATAGATAATTCTAGAACTATCCATCTCCACGGACTAGACAACTTGCACTAGGCTGAACATAGCCTACTTCGAAATTCGATAATAAATCAACCTCGGGTCTAATGCTCACGAAACTTGAGATTCTCTATCTACACATATACAATTTCATCGTGTCCAAAAATCACATTCAAATTCATTTCACACAACGATCTACGACTCCTCAAACATGGCTACATTTCAGCTGTTCTGTTTCAGCAGAGTATTCACTGCCCCTCACTAATTACCTTTGAAACCTCGTCCAATGATCTCTAAAAAATCTAAAATTTGAGATTCATCAAGTAGACTCATACGCCAAGCTACACCCAAAATTTTGTAGCAAAATAATAAACGTACACGAAGTTATGGCTTTTTGAACTTCAGCCCAAAACACAGTCAGCTTCAGCCGACACATACAGACCAGTCGCGTTCTACTATTTTTTTCGGGGCATCAAACGATCTCGGAAAATTACGAAATTTAAGACTGTGATTTTAGACACATACCAGAGCATCCACAAAAATTCCCAGTTTAAAATGCTCTGTCATTTCGGAGATATAAAATCGGAAAGACACAAAAATCATCACAGCCAGCAGCCATTCTGGCTGCTTACTGTCCGGACTTGGACCCACTGTTTGGGCCACTAAAATGCATCCAAAAATTATGAAAAAAATCATGGATACTCTAAATACACAGAGGAAGAATACCCCAGAATTTTAGCCTAAGACTCCAAACCGTTTGGGTGTAAAAAATTCTCCAATATACCCTCACAATCATGCTACTTAACCAAAACTCAAAAGAAGAATTCTCTACCATACAATTTATTCTTCCCCTAGTACTTCTCATACTCAAACATGGTAACCAAATCATGTCTACCACTACTACACATCCATTCATACCAAAACAAAAATAAATACAAAGAGTTCAAAAGATCACCCACTTGAAGTTTTGCAAAAGAATCTCCTTGTAGCTTTTCTCCTAGCTTGCTTGCTTGCTTGCCTTGCTCTTTGTATTTGTGTAGCTTGGCCCAACACCTTCTCCTATACTTCTTCTTCACCTTCTCTACTACTCCTTCTACTCTAGTAGACTTCTTCCATTTTCTTTCATATACATATATATATTTTTTGAACAAGGAATGGAGAAGCTCAGGAGGAGAAATGAAATGGAGTTGAAAAATGGAGTGAGGTGAGAATGGGAGGGGTTATAAGGGGCCGGCCAAGGAGGGGTGAGTGTGGGGTGGATGGGGGTGAGGTGTATGGATGAGATGGAGAGTAGAATGGGTGAAGGAATGAAGGGTAGATTGGGTGCCAACACATCAAGCAAGGAAGCTTCTTGGAAACTTCCTTGAAGCTTCCTAGGAAATTTCCTATCTAAGGTCAACTCTTCACATGGTAAATTAATCCCACCATTGGATCTCATCAAGATCCAAGCCATGATGTGATGCTAGGGTTCCTAACCCTAGGTTAGGCCAAGGAACCCTAGGTCACCATATTCCTGTTCTAACCCTAGTGCACAACTCATACCACATTCACTTCAAGCATTAGCTTAATTGAAAATAACCAATACATATATATTAAAATCCTATAAAATACATATTTTATGGAAATTATAATTTCCTCCCGCAAATTGTCTGGTCAAAATAATCGGGACTAAACCACAGTTTAATCGAGACGATATTCCGAGTTTACCTCATCGGATTCAGAACAGCTCGTATGTCTGAAATCTCTCAATTTAACTGATAATTTCTTCGGGAAATATGTAATCGTGTGCAATACTCAGACGTGCACGGATTACAGTGCAAAATAGTCATATGCTATTTTGCGGGGTATTACAATAATATTTTGATATATTTTGTGAGAATGGAAAGTGGAATTTAGATTAATTAATGTTGAAGAACTCGAATTTATCAAAATTAAAAAGGTAACTCTTGTATAAATAAAGAAAGATGAAGTTTTGAAATGCAATTAGAATTCTCTTGACAAGATGTTACAGTAATTGATTAAGAATATTTGAATTGCATACAATGCTCTAAGTGATTAAATTGAGAATGAAAGTTGAAAGGAGTTACCTGTTGTTATGAGACTATAAAGAATTGTTTGTCTTTGAGAAAGAGAATGTGAATAAAGAAATTGAAATATTATTTTGAGATTGAATGTAACATATTTTTGATCTCTAGAACGCGATTGTTGTTGGAATTTAGTGACTAGACGAGACCCTAAAAACCGGCAGTTGTTATTAATTTGAATTTGAGAGCTAACCAGTATGGGTTAAACATCTCTTGAGAAGTAGCCAGTGTGGACTGACAGTCTCTTTTGTTTGGTTTAAGTCTGGTAGGGGAAGGTAGCTCTAGATTGTGATGATTTTCTTCTAAAACAAACTAAAAACTTAAGGACAACACTATAGTGAAGATGTGATGAAAGTAAGAGAAAAACACAAGTATGAGGGCCTCGAATTCACGGTGTGAGAGTTTTCACAGGCTGTCTACATGATGCGTCATGTCATGACGTGAATCCATCTCTGGAATTATCGGGATCGTGGCAACACTTGTGGGGTGCTTGGTGACTACGTAGTGCCATTGTCCCATGATGGAGGCGAATTGTCCATAGGCTGTCTACATGATGCGTCATGTCATGACGTGGGATTCCCCTCCAGGCTGTCTGGACATGGGCTCGTAACTTATAAAACATCTAAGAACTTACCGTAATTACCGTAGTAGTTAAACTCATAACGAGAGATTCAATCTTACAAGATGAAGTACGGTTAAGGGCTTGCCCTTGGATCTATGTAAAATGGGATGCATAGGTTCGAACAAGTAGCATTAGTGTCATCAAAATATAAATAACTGCATCATGTAGACAACCACGTTTAATATATTTTTGAGTTCTTTTGAGATATTTTGAATTTCTAAGAGCATAAAAAATTGGGAAAATTTCTATTATTCCTCTAAAATTATTTAGACTTTATAAAAAATATTTCCACAATATTTTGATATATTTTGTGACAATTGAAAGTGGAATGTAGATTAATTAATGTTGAAGAACTCAAATTTATCAATTAAAAATGTGACTCTTGTATAATTGAAGAAAGATGAAGATTTGAAATGCAATTAGAATTATAATTGATGTTACAGTAATTAATTGAGAATATTTGAATTACATACAATGCTCTAAGTGATTAAATTGAGAATGAAAGTTGAAGGGAGTTACCTGTTGTTATGAGACTATAAAGAAATGTTTGTCTTTGAGAAAGAGATAGTGAATAAAGAAATTGAAATATTACTTTGAGATTGAATGTAACATATTTTTGATCTCTAGAACGCGATAGTTGTTGGAATTTAGAGACTAGGTGAGACTCTAAAATCGGCATTTGTTATTAATATGAATTTGAGAGCTAACCAGCGTGGGTTAAGCATCTCTTGAGAAGTAGCCAGTGTGGACTGACTGTCTTGTTTGTTTTGTTTAAGTCTGGTAGGGTAAACTAGCTCTGGGTTGTGATGATTTTCTTCTAAAACAAACTAAAAACTTAAGGACAACACTATAGTGAAGATGTGATGAAAGTAAGAGAAAAACAGAAGTATGAGGACATCGAATTCACGGTGAGAGAGTTTTCACAGGCTGTCTACTTGATGTGTTATGTAATGACGTGAATCCATCTCTGGAATTATAAGGATCATGGTGATGCTTGTAGGGTGCTTGGTGACTACGTAGTGTCATTGTCCCATGACGGAGGCAAATTGTCCATAGGCTATCTACATGATATGTCATGTCATGACGTGGGATTTGTAACACCCCGCGATTTTCAAATAATAATAAAATAGTTGTATACTATATATATTATAGTATACATATGGTATATATAATATTGGCTACAAAGGGCCCACCTTGGAAGCTTTCGGACAGGTAAGTGCAGTGAAAAACAATCCCATATCGGTAATTCACATGATTAAAATATAATATAAATAATATAATAGCCTATGATCAAAAGTCACCAATCCGGTTAACCCCCTTTTGAGAGGCAGCTTGTGGTGGGCAGTTGTACTACATAGTACCTAATCTGTCTTATAAATTGTATAAATTGTCTGAGCTAGGAGCAGGGGCATTACAAATGGTATCAGAGCCGAATTTTGACACCGAGTGTGGGGCATGTCTTATAGTCGGGCAATGGAATGACTGCATCGGCAGCGATTCATCGGGCGATGAGTTGACTGCGTTGCCAGCGATTCACCAATGCGTTGACTGCGTCAGCAGTGATTCACCGGGACTATATACCCAGTCGTCGGACTGTGGTTGCCCAGAGAGGACGGATAGAAGTGCAGATGCTCCACATTAGCTAGAAAGGAGATCCTGCACTAGATTGTGCATGCCCGTGCTCAGCGAGGACGCTAATTTCTAAAGGGGAGTGTGTGTAACACCCCGCGATTTACAAATAATAATAAAATAGTAGTACACTATATATATTATAGTATACATATTGTATATATAATATTGGCTACAAAGTGACCCACCTTGGAAGCTTTTAGACAGGTAAGTGTAGTAAAAAACAATCCCATATCGGTAATTCACATGATTAAAATATAATATAAATAATATAATAGCCTATGATCAGGAGTCACCAATCCGGTTAACCACCTTTTGAGAGACAACCTGTGGTGGGCAGTTGTACTACATGGTATCTAAATTGTCTGAGCTAGGGGCAGGGGCGTTACAGGATTCCCCTCCAGACTGTCTGGAAATGGGCTCGTAACTCATAAAACATCTAAGAACTTACCGTAATTACCGTAGTAGTTAAACTCATAACGATGGATTCAACCCTACAAGATGAAGTACGGTTAAGGGCTTACCCTCGGATCTATGTAAACTGGGATGCATAGGTTCTAACAAGTGTGCATTAGTGTCATTGAATATAAATAACTGCATCATGTAGACAACCACTTTTAATATATTTTTGAGTTTTTAAAGATATTTTGAGTTTCTAAGAGCATAAAAAATTGGGAAAAAATTCTATTATTTCTCTAAAATTATTTAGACTTTATAAAAAACATTTCCACTATATTTTGATATATTTTGTGAGAATTGAAAGTGGAATTTAGATTAATTAATGTTGAAGAACTCGAATTTATCAATTAAAAATGTGACTCTTGTATAATTGAAGAAAGATGAAGTTTTGAAATACAATTAGAATTCTCTTGACGAGATGTTACAGTAATTGATTGAAAATATTTGAATTGCACACAATGCTCTAAGTGATTAAATTGAGAATGAAAGTTGAAGGGAGTTACCTCTTGTTATGAGACTATAAAAAAATGTTTCTCTTTGAAAAAGAGATTGTGAATAAAAAAATTGAAATATTACTTTGAGATTGAATGTAACATATTGTTGATTTCTAGAACGAGATAGTTGTTAGAATTTAGAGGCTAGGCGGGACCCTAATAACCGGCAGTTATTATTGATATGAATTTGAGAGCTAACCAGTGTGGACTGAGCATCTCTTGAGAAGTAACCAGTGTGGGCTGACTGTCTCTTTTGTTTGGTTTAAGTCAGGTAGGGTAAGCTAGCTCTAGGTTATGATGATTTTCTTCTAAAACAAACTAAAAACTTAAGGAAAACACTATAGCGAAGATGTGATGAAAGTAAGAGAAAAACACAAGTACAAAGGCATCGAATTCACGGTGTGAGAGTTTTCACAATCGTCTACATGAAGCGTCATGTCATGACGTGAATCTATCTCCGGAATTATCGAGATCGTGGTGATGTTTGTGGGGTGCTTGGTGACTACGTAGTGCCATTGTCTCATGACGGAGGCAAATTGACCATAGGCTGTCTATATGATGCGTCATGTCATGACATAGAATTCCCCTCCAGGCTGGATATGGGCTCGTAACTCATAAAACATCTAAGAACTTACCGTAATTACCGTAGTAGTTAAACTCATAACGAGGGATTCAACCCTACAAGATGAAGTACGATTAAGGGCTTTCCCTCGGATCAATGTAGAATGAGATGCATAGGTTCGAACAAGTGTGCATTAGTTTCATTAAATATAAATAACTGCATTAAGGTTAAGTGCGCAAGGAGACACAACATCAATAGGATAGTCCCTCTTTAGCCTTGTTTGTGATGCATTCAAGTTTGTGACTATTAAGGTATTAAGGAATCGTTATATTTTCAGCATAGCTAGGATGGCCGTGTATAATATTGCATCGGTTGTAAGCAACTGACGTGCCCACAGTTTTATATGCAGGACTTGAAATTTACAAGAAGATATAAAGATAAATTTGATGATAATGATTACTTAAATGGTAAAGTTGTTACAATTGTACATTTATCATTATTGTATTTCATTTACTTTTCGCTGCGTTATGATGTAAAAAGACTTTGTTGTAATGAAGGTTTTAAATTCCTTATAAAATTGTACGCAGCGAAGTGTCAAGATCCTGTGGAACTTCAAATTCAGGCTTATTTAGAATTTGGGGTATTGCAGAGTGGTATCAGAGTCACGCTTCAATAAGTAGCACAAATTTACAAGGACGATACATTAGGGTGGACATTAGAAGTGTGAGTTCAGCTTATAAAGATTTAAATGTAAGTGATTTACATTTGTGTTACTCTATACACTTATGTCTTCTCCTCCCTTTCCCTATTAGATGGCTGGAGTCATGAAAGCAAGTGCAATAACTACTTCATTCATGATACTATCTTCATATACATTGATGTGAGATTGTATGCATGCATGTTTTCCCTTGGTATCAGAGTGGCGCAACGGAAACGTGGTTGGTTTGAACCGTCATTCATGATAC
Source organism: Hemerocallis citrina (assembly GCA_017893485.1). Classification (NCBI taxonomy): domain Eukaryota; kingdom Viridiplantae; phylum Streptophyta; class Magnoliopsida; order Asparagales; family Asphodelaceae; genus Hemerocallis; species Hemerocallis citrina. The sequence continues at coordinate 18,854,153 of CM030363.1, forward strand.
CTTACACGTCGACACACTTTCTTCTCAAATTTTTCTTCATAGATTTTCATCATAGTACTTTTTTCATACATTCAATATTTTTCAAATAAATATTTTCTTATACTATTAAATCACCTAAATATCTATTATTTTGCATATCTTCTTTAGTCTTGATCTTTTTGAATTTGTTTTATCTATCTTTCAGTCTTAAAATTTTGTCATTCGTGTTTTTATGTCCTTTTATGTTCATGCGTTTACATTTGCTATTACTTTACGTATTTTTTTGCCACTTATTAAATTAATATTGCAACTATTATTTTCTTCATTTATTATTTTTATTATATTTTTTAAAAATTTTGAATTTGCTTATGTACGTTCATTTTATATGATTTGATCTTGTGATACTACATTTTTCCATTACCTTATATTGTCTTATATAATTCAGTATATTTTTAACAAAATTGAAATATTCTACACATATAAATATGACATACCATTTTTTTTATTGTCTACAATTGATACTATTGTTATTACATATTATTTGCTAATTTGTTTTGTTATATTCACTTTTACTATTAATCACTACTTATTAATTTTGTAGTTTTACGCTACTTTAATAAAATACATACACTCACTACTTATACTTTATCTTTATTCTCAAATTTTAATTGTCTTTACATTCTTAGTTACTACACATATTTTTTCACTGATTTCTATATATGTCATATATTTCAATATACTTACTATACATATCATTTCGCCCTCATCCAATTACTACATTACTATTTTTATATATAATTGTTTATGTCTATTGCCCTAATTTACTACACTACATAATTATTGTTATCATTTGTATTTTCAGCTCGTGCATATAGTTTACACTATTTTCGTCCTAATGTTATAAATCATTATTTTTTTCATTGCTACTAATTAGTATCATTTATGTTTGATGTATCCTATACATCTATTTTGATATTTCTTCGTGTAACTTTCTTTTACACATATTTTTATATCACATATTTCAAACATAACACCATACTTTATTAAACATCCAACATCCAAGTACATATGGAAGATTACATCTCCCGTTTTGGTGCAACCTGATGTCAATTAAGAGAGCAAATCTGCAACTAGACGTCAATGGAGGCAAACTGCAACTGGACGTCGAGCAGGCAAAGTCTGCAACTATATGTCCAGAAGGAAAATTGCAATCGGATGTCGTAGGGGTAATTCTGCAACTTGAGGTCGATGAGACAAGCTTGTAGTTGGACACCAATGAGGCGAACCTACACGAGAAGGAAATTCTCTACTGTGATAACCCTACTTTGTTTTCTATAATATTTACTTACCACTATCCCATTTTTGTACTAGCTTATACTATTTTATAATATTTTACGACCTAACATTATATTATTTTGTACTGATTTCTATATCTATCATATTTGCATATTCGCTACTTAATATTAACTAGCCTATCATCTCCTTCTATTTTGAATCTTTGCATGAGTTAACATTTCATACCGCTGCATCGTATTTTATTTTACTATTAACTTATCTTAGATTCGGTGGCTACTCACAAAAAAAAAATGTACTTATACTTTTCCTTCCATTCGTAAGTTATTTCTATATGATTAGTATTTGCATTGTTTCAATAATATGTTACTACTTTTAAAACTATAATGTCTTGTTTTACTCCTACATACCGTTTATAATTTTCGTATCATAACATTGTTTGTTTCCTCCTATAATTTTTACGCCTATGTACTTATATAATCTTGTATGTTGGTTTCTTGCTCTACTTGAAAATTCGAAATTATTTGAATTTATATCACCCTGTATTTTGTATTTTTAATTTTTTAAATTGTTATTGTATTTACTTTACAAATTATTTTATGACATTAACTTGTTATACAGAATTATTTTATATCGTCTATACTTTTAACTAAACTTCAAGCACATATACTTTTTCAAACTGTTATCCAATAGTATTCTTTTTAATTGCTAATTCAGTTTTCGTCATACAGTACCAAATCAGTTTGCGATTTTGACCATTCTACCTCTTATTACTTTTACAAATTTTGACTACTAAACCAATTTATGAATTATCTATTGATTATATTTCTCTTTATTGCATTGTTTTCCAAACTATTCCACAATTAATGACTTAATTAATTTTTCCTTTACATCTAATACTTTGCCTAACATTATTTTTGTATGAAACTTCTCTCAATCTATCTTATCTTTTCGTCGCATTCCTTTCCTTAATTTTATTTTCCTATATTTCCTGCTTTGTTCTTATAAAATTTTGATACTCATAGTTTTCTTAAATAGAGTTTGTCTTGTTCTACCACATTGCTTACTTTTATACTACATTTATTTTCTTTATGTTTGAAGTTTTCTATATACAATAATGATATTTTTCTTTGGTGTGTACAAAATAAAACTTTTACCCTACTAAAGTTCTGAGGACAGAACTGTTCTAAAGGGGAGATTGTGTAACACCCCGTAAAATTGGAAATGACAATTTTTTCTCTCTTGTGTTACGCACGTGCATTTTGTACAGTTACTGGTGATATCCGTAACGTATTTCACTATGAATTTTTGGATTCCGAATATTTATGAATTTTTGCCTTCTCTTGATTAATTTTATTTTATTTTGAGTCAACTCAAATATAAAATTCCAATCTTTGTGTTTTTATGTGCTTTAAATGTGTTATCGATGTACTTATCGATTACGTATGTTTTCACCGTTACGTGTAATATTTTGATGTGTTTAAATTATTTATTTTATTACTTGTTCAAATTCATTTTCATAAATGGAAATTCATTTTTCTCACATTTCGATTTAAATATTATTATACGTGTGGTGCACGTGTTTTCTATATACGTAGTGATTACGTTGTGCAAAATATAAAAAATTAAAGAAATATATTTTTCGCATGTTGTATTTCAATTCTTTATAAATATTTTTTCGTCGATGAAATCTATTTCGTATTTTAATATTTTACGTGTGACGCACATGTTTGCATTGCACGTATTTAGGCGTATTCTTTTTCAAATTGAAATTTTGAAGTGTGTGTGTTTATTTTATTTTTGCATGATGATTTTAATTTATAATTAAACTAAACTAATTTTAGTTAAACATTTACTATATATTATAGCCTATATTTTAAATTAAATTATATATATATATATATGGATAAAGTGTGTGCAAGTGTGATGCACGTGCACGTGTAAGCACAAGAAGATGAGTGGCCGGCTGCCTATTGTAGTGAGTGGGGAGAGAAGGTGGGTTAGTGGGTGGTTAGTGGACAATTAGTTAATGTAACTATCTCCTAATTACTATATAATTACCAATACCCATTCACTTTCTCCTACTTCCTCTTCCTTCTTTCTTTCTCTGCCGAATCCAAAATCCACCAACAATTCATCTTGTTTTCTCCACCTACTCACATGTATACATACATATAACTTTTATACATATATATATAAATATGCATGTATACACAACTCTCTTTTATAAAAAAGAATGAATCAAAATGAGAGAATAGGCAAGGGGGAGTCTCGGGTCTTGCTGGTTGGACATTTTCGGAGGGAATTTGTGTGGATTTGTTGATTCTTGGAGCTTTTGAAGGAGTTTTTTCTACTAGAAACTTTCATTCTAGGAGTTCTAATTTCGTATCATTCAATTTGGGTGGGTATTTCTTAAATCCTTTCTAATTTTAGGAGTATGACGCATGCTAGTTGATATATGGTGTAGTTGTTAAATTTTGATTGGTCGAATTAATGTAGATTTCATGATCTTATTTTAATTGTGCCATGAAAATATATCTATTTTAATGAACCATGCTAATATGATAATTTTGCTTCGTAAATGGCTTCTGTAAAGAATTGTATAGATTGTAAAATGACCCCATGAAGTGTTGAATCAAATGATTAGTATAGAAAGTTACATTATATATGTCGAATTTTGTTACATTGTGCGAATATTTCTAATTCCATCTTATTGTCGAAATATGTTGCATTCGGAACTATAAGAGAAGAAATAGTCTCACCAGTATATATTTTATGAGTATAAGTAATTTTTATAAAGAAGTTTTGATGTGGGACAACTTTTTATTTGAAAATTTGATAATGTGAGTTCATTAATGCAATTTGGGAGAAATTTTTTTATTACATTGTCAAAAATAAGAGTTTTATATGGTTTAACTATATGCTGCTATATTGTATGTTTAAAAAAAATATTCTGGAAGAAATTTTGATTTGAACAATACAAACTAATTGAGAAATCGAAATTTTGTAAAGGAAAATTTACAAACAGACAGTACGTATAAAGTTATTTCAATCTATTTTCATAACAGATAATGGGTTTGGGATTATTGGTTATGGGCATGGGTTTAGAGCATTGTAGCCAAGGGAGTGGTCTTGGGTTCAAGTCTTGATGAGGCTCTGTCTTGATGAGGCTCTGTTTTATTGAATTTTGATTTTCTCGAAATGCAGTACAGTGCATACATAAATTATTTAAGTAAACTTCTATCGCCAACAGCCTTTGGACTTCTTAGCCTTTTGGGTGTGCTCTGAGTCGGTTACTGTAGCAGGGCGGGGGTCATGGGTTCGAACCCTGGTGCCACTTTTAATATATTTTTGAGTTCTTTTGAGATATTTATAGTTTCTAAGAGCATAGAAATATTTTGAGTTTCTAAGGAAATTCTATCATTCCTCTAAAATTATTTAAACTTTATAAAAAATAATTCCACAATATTTTGATTTATTTTGTGAGAATTGAAAGTGAAATTTACATTAATTAATGTTGAAGAACCCGAATTTATCAATTAAAAATGCGACTCTTGTATAATTAAAGAAAGATGAAGTTTTGAAATGCAATTAGAATTCTCTTGATGATATGTTATAGTAATTGATTGAAAATATTTGAATTGCACACAATGCACTAAGTAATTAAATTGAGAATGAACGTTGAAGGGAGTTACCTCTTGTTATGAGACTATAAAGAAACGTTTCTCTTTGAGAAAGAGATTATGAATAAAAAAATTGAAATATTACTTTGAGATTGAATGTAACATATTATGGATCTCTAGAACGAGATAGTTATTGGAATCTAGAGGCTAGGCGAGACCCTAATAACTGGCAGTTGTTATTAATATGAATTTGAAAGCTAGTCAGTGTGGGTTGAGCATCTCTTGAGAAGTAGCCAGTGTGGGCTGACTGTCTCTTTTGCTTTGTTTAAGTCCGGTAGGGTAAGCTAGCTCTAGGTTGTGATGATTTTCTTCTAAAACAAACTAAAAACTTAAGGACAATACTATAGTTAAGATGTGATGAATGTAAGAGAAAAACACAAGTATGAGGGCCACGAATTCACGGTGTGAGAGTTTTCACAGGCTGTCTACATCTCATGACGTGAATCCATCTCCAGAATTATCGGGATCTTGGCGATGCTTATGGGGTGCTTGGTGACTACGTAATTCCATTGTCCTATGACGGAGGCAAATTATCCATAGGCAGTCTACTTGATGCGTCATATCATGACGTGGGATTCCCCTCCAGGCTGTCTGGACATGGGCTTGTAACTCATAAAACATCTAAGAACATACCGTAATTACCGTAGTAGTTAAACTCACAACGAGGGATTCAACCCTATAAAATGAAGTACGGTTAAGGGCTTGCCATCGGATCTATGTAAAATGGGTTGCATAGGTTCGAACAATTGTGCATTAGTGTCATTAAATATAAATAACTGCATTAAGGTCAAGTGCACAAGCACACACGACATCAATAGGATATTCCCACTTTAGCTTTGTTTGTGATGCATTCTAGTTTGTGATTGTTAAAATATTAATGGAACGTTATATTTTCAGCATAGCGAGGATGACCGTGTATAATATTGCGTTGGTTGTAAGCAACTGACGTGCCCACAGTTTTATATGCATGACTTGGAATTTATAAAAAGATATAAAGATGAATTTGATGATGATGATTACTTAAATGCTAAAGTTGTTACAATTGTACATTTATCATTATTGTATTTCATTTACTTTTCGCTGCGTTATGATGTAAAAAGACTTTGTTGTAATAAAAGTTTAAAATTCCTTATAAAATTATACGCAGCGAAGTGTCAAGATCCTGTGGAACTTTGAATTCAAGCATATTTAGAATTCGGGGTATTACAGAGTGGTATCAGAGTCACGCTTCAATAAGTAGCACAAATTTACAAGGACGACACATTAGGATGGACATTAGAAGTGTGAGTTCAGCTTATAAAGATTTAAATGTAAGTGATTTACATTTGTGTAACTCTATACACTTATGTTTTCTCCTCCCTTTCCCTATTAGATGGCTGGAGTCATGAAAGCAAGTGCAATAACTACTTCATTCATGATACTCTCTTCATATACATTGATGTGAGATTGTATGCATGCATGTTTTCCCTTGGTATCAGAGTGGCACAGCAGAAACGTGGTTGGTTTGAACCGTCATTCATGATACCTTACACGTCGACACACTTTCTTCTCAAATTTTTCTTCATAGATTTTCATCATAGTACTTTTTTCATACATTCAATATTTTTCAAATAAATATTTTCTTATACTATTAAATCACCTGAATATCTATTATTTTGCCTATCTTTCTTAGTCTTGATCTTTTTGAATTTGTTGTATCTATCTTTCAGTCTTAAAATTTTGTCATTCGTGTTTTTATGTCCTTTTATGTTCATGCGTTTACATTTGCTATTACTTTACGTATTTTTTTGCCACTTATTAAATTAATATTGCAACTATTATTTTCTTCATTTATTATTTTTATTATATTTTTAAAAATTTTGAATTTTGCTTATGTGCGTTCATTTTATATGATTTGATCTTGTGATACTACATTTTTCCATTACCTTATATTGTCGTATATATTTCAATATATTTTTAACAATATTGAAATATTCTACTCATATAAATATGACATACCATTTTGTTTAATTGTCTACAATCGCTACTATTGTTATTACATATTATTTGCTAATTTATTTTGTTGGTAGGTTTGCCTGTTGACACGTGCCTACGGCACGTCTTCGGAACGATGCACCTAGTTTGATTATATAAAATAGTTTTGGAGGTCCAGCAAATTAATTGAAGTAGCAAACATATTATATGAGGAATCAGTATATCTACCTTTAAGCTCAACCATCACCTTCTTGATCATTAGCTTGAACTTACTTGGAATGCATATAGTTTGTTAAAAACACTGCATAGAGTTTTTGTTAACTTGAGCATCACTTTTACATGTTTGTAATCGTTATGCAAGGACATTATCATATAGGTTTTATAGAGCTTAATTAATTTAATCTCATAACCACTGTGAGCATGTCTAAATACAATGGTAACGCAAGTGCAGGTGTGAAGGTATCTACAATACTAATAATCTAGATTTGTTTATCTGAGACTGAGTTTGCAATTAAAATACCTCTTATTATTATTTCAACGAAAATGAAATACACGAAGTTCTCAAAACTCTAATCCAAGCTAATCATTTTTTTATCTCCACTTTGTCTCCCCATTGCACATTTATCAAAAAAATCAAAATGGATAAATAACAAATTTACTTTAGCTATCTTTCTTGAGTAGAGAGTTTGCACTCTTCACTTGTAAACTCCAGTCATCCCAATCCTGTATATCCAAACATACACTAAAAGTTCTTATATATTATATTATCCATGGTTTCTAATAACCAGTGAAGTGAACACTTCACGATAGTATTTTCTCTTGTAGTAAAGAAATTAATGTTGTATATTTGCCAAGTTATTTTAGGTTGCTGGTCAGCTTACCTGTCCTGTTATGGTTTGGAAGCCCAAATTGAGGCCACCAAATAATCCATCTCTTACTTGCATACACCTTAAATCAAAACAAAAAAAAACTCATCAAATAAATCACTAAATTAAAATTTTTTAAACCTAAAAATAAAACAATCATACATCTCTGAACTTAGATTCCATGCACATACAAAATTCGAGTCAGCAAAAACTGAGTAATCCCCTGCACAGACAAAAACAAAAATCAGAATGAGAATTAAGTTAAGGAGATGAAATTAGAGTCGTCGCATTGCATATGGAGGCTTTCAATTCAGTGGAGGGGAGTCGCTGATATGGAGTCGCTTGATATTCGCGCTCGATTTTGTGGAGGGGAGTCACCGATACGGAATCAGCAGCGGATCAGATATCGGTGACAACCTCTTGATTGTGGTTCGACATTGGATTTGGATTTGGGATTGCTATGAGATTTTCAAAATTTTAAATTTTTTTTATTATTATGAAAATTTTGAAAATTTAAGAAATTTTAGAAATTTTAAAATTTTTAGAAATTTTTAATTTAAAATTTTTTTATAAAAAAAATTAAATTTTTTAGAATTTTAAAATTTTTTTATAAGTTTTTGAATTATTTTTGATATTTTTGAACTATTTTTAAAGTTTGTAAAATTTTAATTTTTTTAGTTTTTAAGTTTTTATGTTTTTTTATTTTTGTTTTTTTAAAATATAAAATTTTTTATTTTCTTAATTTTTTTATTAGGAGAGAGAGAAAGAGAGAGAGAGAGAGAGAGAATGAGAGAGAATGAGAGAAATAATTAAATAAATAATGATGTTGTTTTGGGGTGGGGGGGGGGGATTTGAATTTGAGTTTTGGAGAAAAACTTTGGAGGGAAAATGTGTTTTGTGAGGTTAGATCTAGGCCTTTGATTTTGGGGGGATTGAAGGAGAGCCACTTGATGGCATTCTTTGTGTTTTATTATATAGATATTCACTTTGACTATTAATCGCTATTTATTAATTTGTAGTTTTACGCTTCTTTAATATAGTACATACAATCACTACTTATACTTTATCTTTATTCTCAAATTTTAATTGTCTGTACATTCTTATTTATTATACATATTTTTTCACTGATTTCTATATATGTTATATATTTCAATATATTTACTATACATATCATTCCGCCCTCATCTAACTACTACATTACTATTTTTATGTATAATTGTTCATGTCTATTGCCCTAATTTACTACACTACATAATTATTGTTTTTATTTGTATTTTCAGCTAGTGCATGTACTTTACACTATTTTCTTCCTAATGTTATACATCATTATCTTTTTCATTGCTACTAATTAGTATCATTTATGTTTGATGTATCCTATACATCTATTTTGATATTTCTTCGTGTAACTTTCTTTTACTCCTATTTTTATATCACATATTTCAAACATAACACCATACTTTATTAAACATCCAACATCCAAGTACATATGGAAGATTACATCTCCCGTTTTGGTACTACCTGATGTCAAGAGAGCAAATCTGCAACTAGACGTCAATGGAGGCAAACTGCAACTGGACGTCGAGGAGGCAAAGTCTGCAACCATATGTCCAGAAGAAAAATTGCAATCAGATGTCATAGGGGTAATTCTGCAACTTGAGGTCGATGAGACAAGCTTATAGTTGGACACCAATGAGGCGAACCTACACGAGAAGGAAATTCTCTACTGTGATAACCCTACTTTGTTTTCTATAATATTTACTTACCACTATCCCATTTTTTTACTAGCTTATACTATTTTATAATATTTTACGACCTACCATTATATTATTTATACTGATTTCTATATCTATCATATTTGCATATTCACTACTTAATATTAAGTAGCCTATCATCTCATTCTATTTTGAATCTTTGCATGAGTTAACATTTCATACTGCTTCATCGTATTTTATTTTGTTGTTAACTTATCTTAAATTTGGTGGCTACTCACCAAAAAAAAAAATGTACTTATACTTTTCCTTCCATTCGTAAGTTATTTCTATATGATTAGTATATGCATTGTTTCAATAATATGTTACTACTTTTACAACTATAATGTCTTGTTTTACTCCTACATACCGTTTATAATTTTCGTATCATAACATTGTTTGTTTCACCCTATAATTTTTACGCTTATGTACATATATAATCTTGTATGTTGGTTTTCTTGCTCTACTTGACAATTCGAAATTATTTGGATTTATATCACCCAGTATTTAATAATTTTAATTTTTTAAATCGTTATTGTATTTACTTTACAAATTATTTTATGACATTAACTTATTATACAGAATTATTTTATATCGTCTATACTTTTAACTAAACTTCAAGCACATATATTTTTTCAAACTATTATCCAATGGTCTTCTTTTAAATTGCTAATTCAGTTTTCGTCATACAGTACCAAATCAGTTTGCGATTTTGCTCATTCTACCGCTTATTACTTTGATAAATTTTGACTACTAAACCTATTTATGAATTATCCATTGACTATATTTCTCTGTATTGCGTTGTTTTCCGAACTATTCCACAATTAATGACTTAATTAATTTTTCCTTTACATCTAATACTTTGCTTAACATTATTTTTGTTTGAAACTTCTCTCAATCTATCCTATCTTTTTGTCGCATTCCTTTTCTTAATGTTATTTTCCTAGTTTTCCTGCTATGTTCTTATAAAAATTTGATACTCATTGTTTTCTTATATAGAGTTTATCTTGTTCTTCCATATTGCTTACTTTATACTACATTTATTTTCTTAATGTTCGCAGTTTTCTATATACAATAATGATATTTTCCTTTGGTGTGTACAAAATATAACTTTTATCCTAGTAAAGTTCTGAGGACAGAACTGTTCTAGAGGGGACTGTGTAATACCCCGCAAAATTGGAAATGACAATTTCGCCCCTCATGTGTTGCGCAGGTGTATTTTGTACTGATATCCGTAACATATTTCACAATGAATTTTTGGATTCCGAATATTTATGCATTTCCTCATTCTCAAGATTCATTTTATCTTATTTTGAGTCAACTTAAATATTAATTTCCAATCTCAGTATTTTTACGTGCTTTAAATGTGTTATCGATGCACGTATCGATTACGTATTTTTCTACCATGATGTGTAATATTTTGATCTGTTTAAATTATTTATTTCATGACTTTTTCGAATTCATTTTTATAAACGAAAATTCATTTTTCTCTCATTTCGACTTAAATATTATTATACGTGCGATGCACATGTTTTCTATGTACGTAATGATTACGTTGTGCAATATATTAAAAAAATTAAAGAAATATATTTTTCATTTGTTGTATTTCAATTACTAATAAAAAAGTTCCCGACGATGAAATATATTTCGTATTTTTATGTTTTACGTGCGACACACGTGTTTGCAGTGCACGTATTTAGGCATAATTTTTTTCAAAATAAAATTTTGAAGTGTGTGTGTGTTTATGTTATTTTTGCATGATGAATCTAATTTATAATTAAACTAAACTAATTTTATTTAAATATTTACTATATATTATAGCCTAGATTTTAAATTAAATAATATATATATATATATATATATATATATATATATATATATATATATATATATATATATATATATATGGGTAAAAGGGATATGAGCAACTTGCTCATTTAGTAAATGAGCAATTGATTATGTGGCATGCATGTAATACATTGGACAACTAACCCTTTTAAAACTTTTCCAATCACATGTATGCCACATCATCAATTGCTCATTTACTAAATGAGCAAGTTGCTCATATTCGTATCCCTTTTACCCATATATATATATATATATATATATATATATATATATATATATATGGGTAAAAGGGATACGAATATGAGCAACTTGCTCATTTAGTAAATGAGCAATTGATTATGTGGCATGCATGTGATACATTGGACAACTAACTCTTTTAAGGCTTTTCCAATCACATGTATGCCACATCATCAATTGCTTATTTACTAAATGAGCAAGTTGCTCATACCCCCTTTTCCCTATATATATATATATAAATATATATATATATATATATATATATATATATATATATATATATATGGAAAGGATCGGTTGAGCACTCCTCTAGTGCTCACCGCGTGAACACTAGGACTTCAGGCGTTCATATCGAAAATCCGAACCGTTCATATTGATCTACACATCTAAATTAGTATAAGTATGTAAAATCAAATCATTTGAAATTCATTTGCCCATTCATTGAAGTGTTACAAAATTATATGGCTGAAAATCATTGTTTTTATAGTCACATGATGAATGAGCAAATGAATTTCAAATGATTTGATTTTACATATTTAGACTAATTTAGATGTGTAGACCAATGTGAACGGTTCGGATTTTCGATATGAACGCCCGAAGGCCTAGTGTTCACGCGGTGAGCACTAGAGGAGTGCTCAACCGATCCTTTCCCTATATATATATATATATATATATATATATATATATATATATGTGTGTGTGTATATGAATGAAGTGTGTGCAAGTGCAATGCACGTGCACGTGTAAGCACAAGAAGAGGAGTGGCCGGCTGTCTGTTGTAGTGTGTGGCAAGAGAAGGTGGGTTAGTGGGTGATTAGTGGACAATTAGTTAATGTAACTATCTCCTAATTATTTATATAATTACCAATACCCATTCACTTTCTCCTACTTCCCCTTCCTTCTTTCTTTCTCTACCGAATCCAAAATCCACCAGCAATTCATCTTGTTTTCTTCACCTACTCACATGTATATATATATATATATATATACACACACACACAACTCCCTTTTATCAAAAAGAATGAATCAAAATCTGAGAATAGGCAAGGGGGAGTCTCGGGTCTTACTGGTTGGACATTTTCGGTGGGAATTTATGTTGATTTGTAGATTCTTGGAGCTTTGAAGGAGTTTTTGCTACTAGGAGCTTTCATTCTAGGAGTTCTAATTTCGTATCCTTTAATTTGGGTGGATGTTTCTTAAATCCTTTCTAATTTTAGAGTATGATGCATGCTAGTTGATATATGGTTTAGTTGTTAAATTTTGATTGGTAGAATTAATGTAGATTTCATGATCTTATTTTAATTGTGCCATGAAAGAATATCTATTTTAATGAACCATGCTAATGTGATAATTTTGCTTCGTAAATGGCTTCTGTAAAGAATTGTATAGATTGTAAAATGACCCCATGAAGTGTTGAATTAAATGATTAGTATAGAAAGTTGCAATATTTATGTCGAATTTTGTTACATTGTGTGAATATTTCTATATCCATCTTATTGTCGAAATATGTTGCATTCGAAACTATAAGAGAAGAAATAGTCTCGCTAGTATATATTTTATGAGTATAAGGAATTTTTATAAAGAAGTTTTGATGAGAGACAACTTTTTATTTGAAAATTTGATTATGTGAGTTCTTTAATGCAATTTGGGAGAAATTTTTTTATTACATTGTCAAAAATAAGAGTTTTATAAGGTTTAACTATATGCTGCTATATTGTATGTTTAAAGAAAATATTTTGGAAGAAAATTTGATTTGAACAATACAAACTAATTGAGAAATCGAAATTTTGTAAAGGAAAATTTACAAACAGACAGTACGTATAAAGTTATTTCAATCCCTTTTCATAACAGATAATGGGTTTGGGATTATTGGTTATGGGCATGGGTTTAGAGCATTGTAGCCAAGGGAGTGGTCTTGGGTTCAAGTCTTGATGAGGCTCTGTCTTGATGAGGCTCTGTTTTATTGAATTTTGATTTTCTCGAAATGCAGTACAGTGCATACATAAATTATTTAAGTAAACTTCTATCGCCAACTGCCTTTGGACTTCTTAGCCTTTTGGGTGTGCTGTGAGTCAGTTACTGTAGCAGGGCGGGGGTCATGGGTTCGAACCCTGGTGCCACTTTTAATATATTTTTGAGATCTTTTGAGATATTTATAGTTTCTAAGAACATAAAAAATTGGATAAAAATTCTATTATTCCTCTAAAATTATTTAGACTTTATAAAAAATATTTCCACAATATTCTGATATATTTTGTGAGAATTGAAAGTGGAATTTATATTAATTAATGTTGAAGAACTCGAATTTATCAATTACAAATGTGACTCTTGTATAATTAAAGAAAGATGAAGTTTTGAAATGCAATTAGAATTCTCTTGACGAGATGTTATAGTAATTGATTGAGAATATTTGAATTGCACACAATGTTCTATGTGATTAAATTGAGAATGAAAGTTGAAGGGAGGTATCTCTTGTTATGAGACTATAAAGAAATGTTTCTCTTTGAGAAAGAGATTGCGAATAAAGAAATTGAAATATTATTTTGAGATTGAAAGTAACATATTGTTAATCTCTAGAATGAGATAGTTGTTGGAATCTAGAGGCTAGGCGAGACCCTAATAACCGCCACTTTTAATATATTTTTGAGTTTTTTTGAGATATTTTTAGTTTCTAAGAGCATAAAAAATTGGGGAAAAAAATCTATTATTCCTCTAAAATTATTTAGACTTTATAAAAAATATTTCCACAATATTTTGATATATTTTGTGAGAATTGAAAGTGTGTTTTACATTAATTAATGTTGAAGAACTCGAATGTATCAATTAAAAATGTGGCTCTTGTATAATTAAAGAAAGATGAAGTTTTGAAATGCAATTAGAATTCTATTGACGGGATGTTATAGTAATTGATTGAGAATATTTGAATTGCACACAATGCTCTAAGCGATTAAATTGAGAATGAAAGTTGAAGGGAGTTACCACTTGTTATGAGGCTATAAAGAAATGTTTCCTTTTGAGAAAGAGATTGTGAATAAAGAAATTGAAATATTATTTTGAGATTGAATGTAACATATTGTTGATCTCGAGAATGAGATAGTTGTTGGAATCTATAGGCTAGGCGAGACCCTAATAACCGGCAGTTGTTATTAATATGAATTTGAGAGCTAACCAGTGTGGGCTGAGCATCTCTTGAGAAGTGGCCAGTGTGGGCTGACTGTCTCTTTTGTTTGGTTTAAGTCTGGTAAGGTAAGCTTGCTCTAGGTGTGATGATTTTCTTCTAAAAAAACTAAAAACTTAAGGACAACACTATAGTGAAGATGAGATGAAAGTAAGAGAAAAACACAAGTATGAGTGCCTCGAATTTTTGGTGTGAGAGTTTTGATAGGCTGTCTTCATGATGCGTCATGTCATGACGTGAATCCATCTCCAGAATTATCGGGATCGTGGCGACGCTTGTGGGGTGCTTGGTGACTACATAGTGCCATTGTCCCATGACGGAGGTGAATCGTCCATAAGCTATCTACATGATGCGTCATGTTATGACATGGGATTCCCCTCCAGGCTGTCTGGACATGGGCTCGTAACTCATAAAATATCTAAGAACTACCGTAATTACCATAGTAGATAAACTCATAACGAGGGATTCAACCCTACAAGATGAAGTACGGTTAAGGGGCTTGCCCTCGGATCTATGCAGAGCCGGCCCCACCCTTGAGGCGGGGGAGGTGGCCGCCTCAGGCCCCCGGCATTTTTTGCGACTTTAGGGGCCTTCAAATTTGTAATTCCTTTGTAAATATATGCACGTATTTTGCGCGAAAAAGAAGAATCCTGTTATTAGGGGCCCCCAAAAATAATTATTTGAGTCTTTAAAATTTTTTTAAGGATTATTTGGGTTTAGCTTGAAGACTTTGAATTGAGTATGAAATTTTAAATATTGGTGATTTAAAACAAATTTATATATTTTTTATATTTTTCTTTCACAATTTGCAAATTTTTTGTATACATGTTTTTTTTTGTGTATGGGGGGCCCCCAATTCGGGAGCTCGCCTCGGGTCCCCGGGAACTCAGGGCCGGCCCTGGATCTATGTAGAATGGGATGCATAGTGTCACGCCCCGCTTCCCAAAAAGAATACGGAATACGAATACACAATTCAATCCAGCGAATGATTTGCATCATCCATAAGCTGTTCTGGAATCTTTACAACATCTCACAATATAATCAAAGTCGGAAGCAAAAGAGTGAACCACATATGCATAATTGAATTAATAAACCAACAGAATTTACTTGAAACAAAATGTGTTAATCTCAAATAAATCAGATATGGATAAGACAAAATCTTGGGTCACATCACCCAAAATACAAAGTAATCATCCAAGTACTCAAAATACATTATTCAAAGCAACAATAATTGCAATACTAATAAGCCAGAAATCTAGCACTAATATCTCATTATGCCAATGCCGTTGGGCAGCTGACCATCCTGATCTGCAATTAATAATTGTAGGAGAAGAAAAGAGAAAATAAGTACTTGTCAATGCAGGTTACGGACCACTTATAATGTAGGATACAAGTACATAGGAAAGGTAAACAAATAGCATGGAATAATGCATCGACAGTAATAACTAGCATGAATCAGTAAAACAAAGTCAACTAGCATGGTATACTAACAGTACAAATGAATGTGTCAAGTATAATGTCATATGGCAACTAGCAGTGTCCAGTAACAGTAAGCTCGGTATATCAATGTAACAGTATAACAGTATAACAGTATCAGTCCAACAGTATCAGTCTAACAGTATCAGTCTTATGTTCTTACAGTCTTGTGTGTATTACTAGCTAGGTAGCACTTCATGCGCCCCAAAATATAACACATGGTTGCTACAATAAACAGTTTCGCTTTTAGATTTCATAGTGGACTATAATGGGACAGTGTACTCAGGTATCAGTAACAGTAGCAGTAGCAGTAAGAATAACAGTAACAGTAGCAGTAAAATTAACAGTAACAGTATGGAACACTAGTTCCCTTCCAAGTACACGTTTTCATATTTTCCACTACTAGACCTTCCCTTAAGAAACCCCGGCTTGATCACTTTTAGTATGGTTATCAACAGACATGATAGTGCATGAAATAATGTCAAACTAACATGATACAATAAGTATTGGGTTTAGGGAAACAAATAAACTTGCATAGATGATATACGATCACATAAACGAGCAAAACAGTGTATGTTCTTATTCAAGACAGAATGACAGTACAATACTAAAACAGTGATTCCCGTTACTACAGAAATCCAAATCTAAATCTGTCAAAGAAACTGGAAATAGACTTCCACACGAATCCAGTGATTATATATAAGCCATATAGTACTTCACAAAATCATAACTCAAAACTGATTTGAATTTAGAAAACACGTTCAGACAGAAATCAGCAAATCGTATTCATTGATAGGAAAACAACATTAAAACTTCTCAAATAAATCCAGGAAAAATCTGGGGTAATACCCTATATGTCTAGTATCAGAATATAAAGTTTCATAATATTCCAGAAATATTAGTTCAGTCAACAAAAATCAGAAACATCAAGAAACGATAGTTTGGCAAATCTGGAATTCCCAACATTGCTGTACGAAAACTGTAATATCTCGTAAACCATGAAACAAAATCCAAATCCGTCAAAGGGAGATGAAAATAAACAAAATAATCTAACTTTCATATTTCATAAATATTTTTCATACAGTGAAAGAAAATAGGGTGAAAATACGATTCTTTACAGAACAACAAGCAAAATACAGCAAGTTTAGCTTTCATAAACAAGCATGAAACGACATATAAAACTCATCAATAAAATCCACCAAAATTATGGGTAGTCCCTAAATAGATATAGAAATACTTTGCAAAGGTTCAGATCAAAATAATATAATTAGGACTAGTATCAAAATAGTTTAATCATCAAAATTATGAAGAAATGAAATCTGAAAATAGAATACACCTCTGTAGTAAAATAGCCATAACTCACTCATACGAAAAAGAAATCGATCAAGATTAGAAATTTTGGAAAGAAGATAGATTTCTCTACAATTCATGTCTAATACAAAAATTAAGAATTCTGATCTTAATAAGGTCTAAAATACAAATCAAAACTGATCATTGACAAATACATATTTTCTCTTGAAAACAACCAACATAAAGCACACGAAACTCATTCCAATCACAATCAAACATGATATAGAGTCTACTAAGTATCCAGACATCATGAAATAGATTATATAGCATATTCGCAATCATCATATCACATGGATCCCATCAAACACATAATTTCACCTAATTATCTTACATATATGAATAGATCAATAACGGTCAAACATAGTTGTTTTCATGTCGATTTTTGTGTCGTGAGGCAACTATGGTCAAATAGAACTATAGAGACAAAATCCATCAAAAATAACACACACGAGTTGTCTCTAGAACCCAACTACACTATAAGTGGTATTTTTTGACTTGTATCATACAAAACAATTTGAGTACGAGTTACTTGCCTAACCGAAGATAAAAACGATGAACAACAAGAATAACGGGAACGGATTCCCGGCCAACGAACACAACGATCGAACGAATCCCACGAACACAATCTAAAAGCAAGAGCTCGAGATTTCACGTACAAACCCAATCAAAGAGAGAGAGGGAACACCACAACGGAGACGAATGGCGGCCAATGCAGTGGCTGCCGCTGTCGCAACTGCAGTCGGCAAAGAAGACCCGAGGGAGGGACGTGCGGCGCTGGCGGCATCGGCTTCGGCTGGCGTCGCTGGCGGCTATCTCTGGGCGCGCCGAACAGAACAGAGAGGGAACGGGAGAGATGACGGAGATGATGAGAGCTCGGGCTAGGGAGTGATCGGGCGAAGTGGTGGTTGGGTGCAGGGTCGGCAATGTGTTCAAGTGTAGTCGGCAGTAATGGGGTTCGATCGGAGATGGAGATGAAAGGCAGTGGTGGGGTTTTTGGTGATCGGGAGGTGGAGCAATAGGGTTAGTCGGCAGTAGGGTTTCGGAGGTTGAAGGTTGGGGTTGCACAGTATGAGAGGGGGCTAGGGTTCGGTAGGGGGAGAGAGAGATATATAGGTGGGTTTTTATAGGGTTTTGATTTTAAGGTTTCAGGATATGTTGGGTATTGGGTTATTGGGATCATGGGTCCAATAGGAGTTGTAGTAAGAGTCGGTTTAAATTTTGGATTTGAATAGGATTTGGTTTATCAATTGGGTTTAGGGATAGTTATGAGGATCAAGGTTTAAATGCAAATAGGATTATCAATAGTCTTAGGCAAAAGAAACCACGAGCACCCAAAACATGAGCAAAAGAGAATAGAGCAAGATTCAATAAAGAGAAAATACAACAATCGATAAGGAACGAAGTAAAAAAGACAAACAATCAGACACAAGATCTCAAAATGAAATAAAATGAATGAATATATTAAAAACAACTCCAATATACAGTTCAAGAAAAACAAGAAGAGTACAAATACCCAAGAAAGAGAAAAATACACCAAAAATACGAAAAACAAAAAACAGGAGTTACACATAGGTTCGAACAAGTGCAATACCCCATAATTTCGAAGAATAATATATATATATATATATATATATATATATGTTGGAAAAAGTGGAGGTTTTGTACATTTAATGAAATTTTAAGGGGGGCCCACAGAATTAAAATAAACATCAGACAAATGTGTGTACTGTTGGTTGTTGGTTAAAAGGTTGAATCTGATGATGACGTCATCAGGGGATTTGGTTTCGGAAGGAAAATCAAGTGGCTGTATGCACGAGATTTGATTAAGAATAAAGAGATGATTTGAAAAAGTAATCTCATATTGGGAGTAGACAAAAAACTAATTAAGTATAAATAAAATTGTCTATGATCAAGAGTCACCTAATTGGTTAACCACCTTTTGAGAGGCAGCCTGGGGTGGGCAGTTGTACTACATAGTATCTAATTTGTCGTCTAAAATTAATAAAACTGTTTGAGCATTGGGGCGGGGCATTATAAATGGTATCACAGCCGACTTTCGACACCAGGTGTGGAAGAGGGCCTCAGTATGATCCGCGGTGTTGAGAGTCATTAATCTCCAGGATCGGGTATGATCAGCGGTGTTGAGAGTCACTGATCTCCGGGATCGGGTATGATTAACAGTGTTGAGACTGATTGATCTCCGGGTACCCGATCTGCGGTGTTGAGAGTGATTGATCTCCGGGATCGAGGACGTCGCCACATCGGCTAGAAAGGCGGATCCTACACTAGATGTGCATGCCCCGTACTCAGCGAGGATGCTGATTTCTAAAGGTGAGGTGTATGTAATACCCCGTAATTTCGAAGAATAAATAATATATATATATATATATATATATATATATATATATATATATATATATATATATATATATATATATATATATATATATATATATATATATATATAAAGGTATATATATATAATATATTGGAAAAAGTGGAGGTTTGGTGAATTTAATGAAATGTTAAGGAGGGCCCACGAAATTAAAATAACAGCACATAAATGTGTGTACTGTTGGTTGTTGGTTAAAAGGTTGAATCTGATGATGACGTCATCAGGGGATTTAGTTTCAGAAGGAAAATCAAGTGGCTGTATGCACGGGATTTGATTAAGAATAAAGAGATGATTTGAAAAAGTAATTCCATATCGGGAGTAGACAAAAAACTAATTGAGTATAATAAAATTGTCTATGATCAAGAGTCACCTAATTGGTTAACCACCTTTTGAGAGGCAACCTGTGGTGGGCAATTGTACTACATAGTATCTAATTTTTCTTCTAAAAATAATAAAATTGTCTGAGTATTGGGGCGGGGCGTTACAACAAGTTTGCATTAGTGTCTTTAGATATAAATAACTGCATTAAGGTTAAGTGCACAAGCACACACGACATCAATAGGATAGTCCCTCTTTAGCTTTGTTTGTGATGCATTCAAGTTTGTGATTGTTAAAGTATTAAAGAATCGTTATATTTTCGGCATAGAGAGGATGACCGTGTATAATATTGCATCGGTTGTAAGCAACTGACGTGCCCACAATTTTATATGCAGAACTTGGAATTTACAAGAAGATATAAAGATAAATTTGATGCTGATGATTACTTAAATGCTAAAGTTGTTACAATTGTACATTTATCATTGTTGTATTTCATTTACTTTCAGCTGCGTTATGATGTAAAAAGACTTTGTTGTATTAAAAGTTTTAAATTACTTGTAAAATTGTACGAAGTGAAGTGTAAAGATCTGTGGAACTTCGAATTCAGGCTTATTTGGAATTCGGGGTGTTACATTAGCTTAGCCTCCTACCGGTCTTATACAAAAATACCGAGAACGACAATCCATATTGGCCACTTCTCAAAATTAATAATCATTTTCAACACTTGCCGGTACCTGGGTCTCACTAAACCTCTAGAATCAACATATTTTCATGTTCAACAACTTGGGGTACTCATACCCTTAATTCATGTTCATGTATTCATATTTCATTCAAATTCTTTCATTCATTCTCATTTACTAATCATGAAGTAAACACTTCCTGGTTGATCACACAACCAACAATTCGTTACCAAGTCCCTTTGATTAACAAAAACTCATTTTTCACATATATCTATTCTTCAAGAATATGTTCCAAATACAAAATTCATTTTGATTAATAAAAACCCTTCCCTACTCATCCATATTTCAATTATAAATCTCAATTCTATTCAAAGATAGATTCATTATTTTCATAAAAGATTCTACTATAACTTTTTAGTTAAAAACACTTAGAATCATCCTCAATTATTTCATCTAAATTCATTTACAAAACTGTAAGTTCAAACCTAGAAAATTGCAGTTCATGCATCTTGTAAAAATCATAGAAAATTATATACTTCATGAAATTTGATGTTCTTTAGATAAAAATAAAGGTATACAAGTCTAGTACAATTTCTTAGTTATAAGTTTCTCCAAAATATTGTATCTATAACCCTGAATTCTCCGAAATATATAGTAGGGTCGAAATATCGAAATACTGCCACTTGTTCAGTCTTGTAAAATTCATTATAAATTCATTTCTTTGTGAAAATTTGATTTCATAGACTTTACAGAAAGTTTAACAAGTCTAATAAAAGTTATTAGTTTTGACTTTTCTCAAATTACTTCATTTACGATGCTGAAATGATCAAAAACCGAAATGTGTACAGATTTCCAGCAACTAGTCAACTGCGAACTAGTCCTAAGTTTAGATTTTATTAAAATAGTAAACGACCTCCAAATCTTATGAAATTTTAAAGAGATGCTCCTGAGATATACAAGATGCTCCCATAAAAGTTTTAGTTCTAGATTCCAACTATTTTATTAAACATGATTTTCTGATGTGCAAACAAAACTCAAAACAGTAACTTTCTTTGCATGATTAGCAACTTTGTGTACAAATTTATATCCAATTCATTTAATCTAATCATGATGTATTACCGTGCACCCAAACAACATCATTTCAACTTATCTACATGACAATATTTTCATTAGCATGCATTTCCATTCTAAATATCATCATCACAAATTAACCACTATTCATATGTATAATCAATTTTATATATCAATTTTTTCAACACATGCATGATACTATATTTTAGAAAGTTCAAGAAGTTACCCACCTTAGTTGAAGAAAGAAAAGTGGAAGAAGACTCCTTGGATGTTGCTCCTAGCTCCAATAAGATGCTAGTCGTCTCCTCCTAGCGAAGCCAAGCCTTTTCTTTCTCTTTGCCAGAAACAGAAAATGCTCAACTATCTTTCTTTTCCTCTCTTTTTCTTTTCTTGTGATTCTTATGTTTAGTGTGCATTTGTTCATGAATTAGGAGTGGCTATTTACAGGGTCATATGGGTAGATGAAAGGACCCATACTACCCTAAATAAATACCCACTCCCACAATTAATCACCCACTCATAAAAACAAATTCACAAACCCCCAACTCTTCATATATTGGCCGGCCAATTATTGGTTTTCCCCATGTGCACTTTTGTGCACGTGCACTCTACGTGCACACACTCTTATTCATTTGTTTAACTATTTGTTTATAGCCTAAATGTATATATTTGTTACATGACAAGTGTGGTAAATAAAACTTTATCATGGGCCTTTATTTTGAAATTAGTTTCTTTTGGGCCTTTAAAATAGGTTATGGCCTATGGATAAAAAAAAGAACAGATATGCATGATTTTTAGGAAATTCTTTATGGATTAAATTGCTTAAAAGTTTGCACGTTCAATGCACGTGTAAAATATAAAAAATAAATTTTATTATTTTGGGGGATGTTACAAGAGCTGCTATTGGGTCCTATCAGGTTGGGTCCTCCACTACCCGGATCCGGACCCAGTACCTCACGGGTCCAAAAATTGGACCTGGATCCGGACTTGCGAGAATCGGGTCAGGGTCCTAGTTAAAAAAATCTGCCCGTCGGCACCGGTTGCGGAGAATAAATATTTTCACTTAAGTCTTTGTGCACCCGATACCCTACAATTTCAATAATTTTTGCACTTAGGTACATGAATAAATATTATATTTACACATCTATCTTCAACAATTACTATTTACATGTATATCCCTATAACCCTAT
Organism: Hemerocallis citrina; assembly: GCA_017893485.1. Taxonomy (NCBI): domain Eukaryota; kingdom Viridiplantae; phylum Streptophyta; class Magnoliopsida; order Asparagales; family Asphodelaceae; genus Hemerocallis; species Hemerocallis citrina. The sequence goes on from CM030363.1 coordinate 18,877,439, forward strand.
TATTCAAATTCCATATTTTTTGTGGTATTTTTTAACGGGTCTGGGTTGAGTTTTTTGCCGCAATAGGCCACTTTTTGAAAATATTTGCGATTATGGGCTAGTTTCGAAACTATTAGCGCTCATGGGCTACTTTGTGCCACGTTACCAGCGGCCGCTATTCTCATTAGCGACCTCTTCATTTTGAAAGTTGCTAATGGGAATATTGGTCTCTATTTTAAAATATTTGGAATTTTTTGTTTTTTGTCGCTATTCCCACTAGCGACATTAGTATATATGAGGTCGTTAATGGGATTGGCGAACTTTAATGAATTGTATTATAACACTTAGTAAAATCTAGAGATATTTTGCTCTCTAAAAAAAATAACAATCAATTTAATTTTTAAACTGAGACCGCTATTCCGAATAGGGATCTTAGTTGTACAAAGGTTGCTATTCGTAATAGAGGCATTTATTGTACTAAAGCATCCACAGTCGTAAAAGGTAAAAAATAGGAAAATGCATATTTTAGATATAGCAAAGCGGTGTTTCTTGCAGTCATGAAATGCTCTAATATGCATAGCTGAACAAAATTTGATCGGACGGAACTTGAAGTTCCGTTTCGTGGAAAAAAAAAATTTAAAATTTTCCCCACCAAGCGTAAAAAAAAAAAAAATCTCTCCCCCATTTCGGATGGAACCTGAAGATCCATCCGTGGGGGAGCTGTCACTTTCAGCTACCATTAGCCCACTTAATTACCCCCCTAATTACCCACTAATTAATATAACCCCCTAATTACCCCTAATTAATTAGTTAAGTATATTTAACTAAGCCTAATCAGTATATACTAAGTATAATTTTATATTTCATGGGACGGAACTTCTATTTCATGGGACAGAACTTGAAGTTCCGTCCAAGGTTAAAAAAATAATAAAAAATTAATTTTTAATTTGGGACGAAGTTCCGTCCGATATAAAAAAAATACTTTTTTATTTGGGACGGAATTTAAAGGCCCGTCCGATATAATAAAAAATTAATTTTTTTATATGGGACGGATCCTATAATATGCATATTCTAATATCACCTCTCAAATATAGCCATCTACTTTAGAGATTTTTCCAAAATATGAATAAATAGCAAATGACTGCAGATGTGCAATTGCTAAATATGGATAATATGAAAATTTAGCAAACGACCGTGGATGCTCTAAGGTCGATATTCCGAATAGAGGCCTTAATTGTGTGACTATTTTGCAAATTTTACAAAAAACAAGGAGATTGTGTTTCCTACTGAGGTCGCTATTGCGAATAACAACCGAAGTATACTAAGGTCGCTATTCCCAATAGCGATCCCAGTTTTAAATTTTTTTTCCAAGAGAGCAAAAGCGCTATAGAAATCGCTAAGTGTCTAAATACATTTATTTGAGGTCGCTAATCTAATTAGTAACCTCATATATACTAAGCTCACTAGTGGGAATAGCGACAAAAAAAAAATCAAAAAATTTTAAAATATGGACCGCTATTCCCATTAGCGACTTTCAAAATGAATAAGTCGCTAATGAGAATAACGGCCGTGCTAACGTGGCACAAAGTGGCCCATGAGCGCTAATAGTTTTGAAACTGATCCATAATTGCAATTTTTTTCAAAAAGTGACCTATGACAGCAAAAAATTCGTCTGGGTCCAGGTCCGAATCGGTTCTATTTTGAGTGGACCCGGACCTATACCTGAACCCGGACCCGAACTTTAAAATGCATCGGTTCTTAGTTTAGACCCGAACCCAGACCCGTATAGATCAGGTCGGCTCCAGTCCAATGCCGGGTTGGGTCGGGTCGGGTCAGATCCGGATATCGGGTAAATATGATAGTGCTCATAGAAGCCCAATTTCGAGAGTTCACCTCGGCCCCGCGAACTCAAGGCCGGCCCTGCCACCACTTCCACTCGCTCTTCCAAGCAACCAGCAAAACCCATCACCTCAAGCACTCCTTCCAAAAAGGTACCTCCTTTTTGCTTCATTCTATGTCAGGGATCCGTTTCCCGAAAGTGCTGAAAGTAGCCATTAGAGGGAAGGTTGGAAGAACTAGGGTTGAGAAAGAGAAGATTTGGGGAAGAAACTAGATTGATTTTTCATTGATAATCCAAAAAGTATTACAGATTAGGATTTATAGGATAACCAAATTACAAGACACGTGCAAGGCACACTATTACTACCTGCCACAACTCATCCCGCCACTACCCATTCAATTAAGTGCACAATGCACGTAAAACAAACAAACAGACACAAACAAGCAAACAGACACGAACCAAACAAACAACAGACTCGAACAAACAAACAGACGACTGAAGACCCAGATGGCGCAGGATGATGACGACGACTAATCTGCATATCACTCCGGTGACTCTGGCGATGGTGGGACTACTGGCGTCCCTGACAATTCCACCCCCCCCTTAAAAATGAGCTTGTCCCCAAGCTCAAACTCAGAAAAGGCTCTACGAATGTCATCTACATCATCCCAAGTGGTAGCATCAGTAGGTTGTGAGAGCCACTTAATACAAAACTTAACACCAGCCCCATTTCCTTCTTGTAAACTCGTTTATCCAAAACCAATTCATGCACCATAGAAGTGTCTATTAGCAACTTTAGTATGACATTTATAGCTATCAAAGATCCCTTGATGAGATTACTTGTGAAAACTTCACAAACAGTTGACACAAGCATGCCACAAAAATTACTGATTACTCTTTGCAGCACTTGAATCACAAGTCCAACAATAGTGCATTTTCTTGAATAAGTCTACACAACTACTTTTATTACCATCCACCAAAATATTAATTCCAAATTCATTAAGGTGTTATCAAACACTAAATGCTCTTTTATAATAGAATCATGAGGCTCAAACAGCAGCTCTGTCTTAAATGGACCACCAAAATTTATCACTACTGTGTCATTCTTGTTCCCAATTCTCTCAATTGTCCTATTCCATATATTGTTTTGATTCTCCTGTAGTAACTCTAAGAAATGTGTTGCAGTTTCATGCATATGAATAAGATGCCTTTTGTAACAGATACAAACATCCAAGCAATGACTAAAACTGCTTCCTCTTGCTTTTAAAAATCTTGTCTCTCTTTGCGTAAGCATAGAATAAGCCAAACACAAACACTCCAGAACAGAAACAGGTACCCATGGGAACGGTGGGTCCTTGAAACAGACTAGTGAAGCCTCCAAATTTTGAGTAGCCTGATAGACCAAATTATGGATGGCATACAGATCATAGTCGGAAGACCTCAAGTAATACATTGCCTTGTCATAATCCAAATGAGACATTGCAGTGATCAGCTTCTCCAATTTAAACCTCAACAAATTCCACCTCTGCATGTATTCCAGATGATTCTTATTCTTGAGCAACTTCCTATCACCTCCATGAGTTGCCACAGATTCCAACAGATCAGCTGCGCTCATAACTGTGTAATTCAAAGAAGTAAGCAGTGCATTCCTCTTAGCTGCATCTTTCTGAACAAATGAAATGGACGAAGAATCTGAAAAAGGCCCAAATGGGGTTTGCCCGACACTCCAAGTGTAGTCAACCAGAGTAGTATTATGCTGCGGGCTCCACAATAGATGGGTCGGTGAAACTCTCCACATACTCTGCAGAATGGAAGCAATAATGGGTCGGTCAAGATTACGCGTCTGAGTGATCACATGCAGGCCATTGCAGCTATAATCGCTTACAGTCTGCGAAGTCCTAGTCCTAACCGCAATCACCATATCCCTAAACGCCACCGTCTGATGATACCTATCAAGCAACATAACCTTATTATAATCCAAATCAAACACATGAACCGGAAGAACCCTCCCAAACTCCTCATTTTCAACAAGGGAATTCCTATATATGAAATGAAGCATTGCCTTGAAAACCTTAGGTTCCATATCAGTGACAATAATCTCGTTCTTTTCCCCATCTGTTCCATCAAAAAATAATTCTTTATATAACAGAGCTCTTGCAGCCAACACCAACTTTTGAGCATGGAATTTTTCTCCAGACACAACGAAAATAACATTTGTAAGCTCACAATTATTAGTCCTTATCACAAATGAACCAAACTTTAAAGGTTGTAGGATATTTAATTCAACAACTTTTCCTTTCATAGGTGGAGGCCATCCATTGAGCACTAATTTGGCATTGCCAATTATAGCCTTGAGATTCAACATCAGAACATTCAACTTCGTCTTTTTGATTTTCCGTCGAACACTCAATCGGAGCTCAAGATAAGGAACATATGCCTTTGAAACATTACCGCAAACACTTGGTTGATGATTAAGAATTGAAGTAAGGATTGTGGAAACTTCAATCATAAACTTCTCCTCATTTTCTTGTTTATGCATTTCAACAAACACCTTGAATGTCTCATCACCATTCTTCTCAACACTCTTTACTTTAGCTTCAAAACTCAACAAATCTTCACCATTTACGACAATTCCATCCTTAATTTGAGCTCTAAACACATTCCCACCATCACAACAACCTTTAGAATTTAAAGAGTTTGTGTTAGGATTAGTTACCTCCCTCCTTTCAATCTGTTGAGGAGCTATCGAAGATAGTGGAGAAGTGGAAATTAGTGGCGTGGTGTGTGGTTGTGGGTTGGATGGTTGAGGGTGAATGATCGGAATCTGAGGAACAGTGAGAAGCTGGGGATTGGATTGCTGCAATATCAACATCATCGCATCAAATTTCTCTTCCAGTTTGGTCATCCTCACCTCAAACTCTTCAATGAGAGAATCGAGTCGCTTCTCCAACAAATTCAACTGCAAACGGGGTGCTCGAATCCCCTCATTCACTGAACGAATACCATCATTCACCGTCAACGTGCCTCCCGTGAAGGTTGGCTCTGATACCAATTGTCAGGAACCTAGGAGAACTCACTCTTAAAAGCTGGCTGTTAAAGGGAGGGAGCCCAAGTTTATAACTACCCAACACTGATTCCCATATAACCGATGTGGGACTAAATTTGGATCATAACATTCCACCACGCTTCCGTAACCCGCCGCCCTCGGCGGTATTCACTCTAGCGACACTGGCCCGGCCCGGCCATACCAGTAATTTTAATCTAGCCTCTAGGTAGCCCTTTCCGACTCTCGGCGGCTTTCACTCTAGCGACACTGGCCCGACCCGGGTCTACCAGTAATTTTAATCTAGCATCTAGAGCGAATTAAGAAGCATGTGGTTGGCTCTGATACCACTTTGTCAGGGATCCGTTTCCCGAAAGTGCTGAAAGTAGCCATTAGAGGGAAGGTTGGAAGAACTAGGGTTGAGAAAGAGAAGATTTGGGGAAGAAATTAGAGATTTGGGGAAGAAACTAGATTGATTTTTCATTGATAATCCAAAAAGTATTACAGGTTGGGATTTATAGGACAACCAAATTACAAGACACGTGCAAGGCACACTATTACTACCTGCCACAACTCATCCCGCCACTACCTATTCAATTAAGTGCACAATGCACGTAAAACAAACAAACAGACACAAACAAGCAAACAGACAAGAACCAAACAAACAACAGACGTGGTGTTACTGCCGGCGTCCCTGACATTCTATTCCTTCAACTGTGGACTTAACTGCTACTTGTACTCCGTTTTAAAACAGGTTCGTGTTCCGATAGGGTTTGGGACGGAGGAGATGGAGGCCGTCATCCTCGTCGACGTCCTCCGCCGCGCCGGAGCCGACGTGATGTTGGCGTCGGTGGAGAAGGAGCTTCAGGTGGAGGGGTCGTCGGGGACGAAGCTGGTGGCGGATGCGTACATTGAGGATTGTGCACGCCACGTGTTCGACCTCGCCGCTCTGCCGGTTAGCACCTTCAATTTTGATCTCAATGTGTTTTTTTTTAACGAAAAATAGGAAGCAATTTGTATAAGGAGTAGTGTGTTATCTCCTTCGTGAGTAGTTGTATAGCAGATGAGTAGCACGATGACACAAACCTGAGAGAATTCACCCCTAAAAAGCTAGCTATCAGATGAACGGAACCCAAGTTCACATCTACCCCAAATCGGCTGGCCCCGCCATAAGACAAACCTATGAGAACTCGCCTCTAAAAAGCTAGCTATTAGAGGGAACCCAAGTTTATATCTGCCCCATATCGGCTCCCCATTTAATCGAAATAAGACGGACTGTAACATTCCATCGCATTTCCATTATATGATGTCCTCGACGGTTTTCACTTTAGCGACACCGGCCCAGCCTTTTCTGGGTCTATTAGTAATTTTAATCCGGCCTCTAAGGTAGCCCTTTCCGAGCGAACTGGGAAGTATGGGGTTGGCTCTGATACCATTGACACAAACTTTGAACTTATCCCTAAAAGCTAGCTATTAGAGGAAGAAAAATCCAAGTTTATATCTACCCCATGCCAGCTCCTCATCTAATCAATATAGGATAACCCTCCATAAGACAAATGAGACCATAATACACGAGCAATTCATATGTTATCTTAACTTTTGGGGTGAGATGGAAGATATTTTAACCACTATGAGCTCCAAACAAGTCAAAGTTAGAATAACTAGAGTTTTGTGAAGTTATGTAAGATTACTCCAATTATCTTAGTGCCAAATAGGGCCTGAGACAGCTGCAAAACCCCAACTCTCTAGTTATATTATTAGCAACGAATCACGAACACTTCTATTCGGTAGTTGTCCTCTGGCAGATGCGTATAAAAACATTAATCCCACTCGACACTTACTATTTTAGTGTAGTGTTAAAATGAAAAAAGGTCACATTATATCCATGTCGGTGTGTCTGTGCTTCTTAGAATATTAGAGATCATTAGCAATTTTCTTGAATTTTTTTGTTTTCATAGAGTTTTTGGCGGTGAATTGGCCAATTTCCCTCTCCGTTTGTCCATGCAGCACTCCTTCCAAGCCAAATATCTTGGTTTGTGAGTATGTGGATTTCCTTGTTGCATGGAATCTACTAGTGGTGACCTTCTCCATGCGATGCAAAATCATGAATTGTGTTTGGCATATTTAATACATTACTATGGTTAGGGTTTTGTCTTGAAGATTTGTAAGAGACCATCCTTGGAATAACTAAACGAAAAATTTTGTTCAAACCTGCTGGTGATTGTTCGTACTCTGTACTCCAGGTGTTTATGCACTCTCCATGTTTTGTATCATTCCCCTCTTTAATGTGTAGCCTCATGTATGCGTCATTGTTTTCCCTCGCGATGCAAAGTTTTTCTGTTATTAGTACCAAGTGAGAGAACAAGAGGGATGAGGTTAGAAACTATGCTCCCTCTCAACGTCTATATAGCATGGACTTTTCTTGGAAGCCCTGTCTTGTTGGACAATGGACATGTGTAATGTGCCAAATATATGTGTGAGACATGTAGTTGCTCCGACACTGTCTATTTCATTTTAGTAGGTGTTTGGTGTTGCACTTTGTTCATGTTGGTGTTTGTGTTTCTTAGCTCAACATCAAGCTTTTGTTCAATATTAGTAGCATTTACATTCTTCCTTTGTTTTGACTCCACAGTCGGTTGTTTTTTTTTTATACAAGTCTTAGCTTGTGTATAGTTATCTGCTTCCAGCAACTATGCCTGCTATGTATAGTTGCTGGTCTAATTTGCAATGTGAACTGCATGTTGTAATTTGACATTTCAATTTAGGCTGACATGGTGTTATAATTTGATGTCAAGGGAGGGATGCCAGCTTGTGTGAGGCTGAGGGATTGTGAAATTCTTCGGGAGATCACAACCAAACAAGCAGAAGAAAAAAAGATGTTATGGTGCTATATGTGCTTCTCCTGCAGTTGCTTTATTGCCCTGGGGTCTACTAAAGAGAACAGGTATGTATTCAATTAATTTTGACATTGCAGGGTTAAGACAATGTTGCTGCTGTTTCCTTGAATTATACTGTACTTATTCGGGTCTATAGGTAGATGTATTACTTTTCATCATTGTTTTTTTTTTTTTGTTTCGTAAGGATTTTAGGGCTCCTCTCTTACTTGTTGTGATATATGTTATGGTTCAGAGTAGAGGACAAGAAGGGAGAAGAATATTATTGAAAAGAAAATGCTACCGTATATATAATAGTGGTGTCCTCACCCCTCACCTAATTTTACCTGATACAGGACTAAACAAATAGTCAATAAATTCATCTATGTATAGATTATAGATTTAATATGCTCCAGTATCTTTATTTTGAGTTAATTGCTAATGGGGACTGATTGAATTGCTAGGTTACCTGTCATCCAGCATTCATGTACAAGCTACCTTATTTTCGAGCAGTTAAATCAAATATCCAAGTTTCAGGAGAGCTAACCACAAGCCGTGGTCCTGGTACTGCCTTTGAGTTTGCTCTTTCTTTCATAGAGCAGCTTTTTGGTGATACGGTGGCTGGTGATGTTGAAGGACAGCTGGTACGCTACATACGTCATGCTCTTTTATTAATAATACTAGATTATTATTGTGTTACACACTTGCTTTTCCTTCAGTGTTAATTACTAAGAATTTCATTTATTCCTCCTATATATTAGTAGGTAACTAGGTATGATCAATTTCCGATGTTGTTTATAATTGGTATGAGACTAAAAAAGATTAAAAAACATGTGCAATACATATGCGAGAGACCATAGGTCCACATTTATACCATTACACCTGCAATATATGAGCTAGATTTTTGGCACATACAAATGGTCATAAAGTTAATCCAGAGAAAAGATAGTTCTAAAACTCTTGATGGATATTTTGGAAAAGAACTAAAATGCTCCTGACCTTTTAATAAAAACGAGTTTTAAATGGACAATGACAATTGAAGAGTTGTGTCCTCTGTATTATAACGTAAGGTATCAAATAAGTTAGATGACAAAATTTATATATTACTGATATAATAAAATGTGAAAATAGTATTTTGACTTGAGGAGGCATGAAACATTGTGGTGAAAGCTCATATACATTTAAAAATCATCAAAAGGGAGTGGGGCCAGCTAAAACTTTTTATAAATAAACAAATAAAAGAGTGATAACCACACACATCCATTCTTGCACTATCTAATAGTATAGTTCATTACTATGAACACTAAGATTCATAATTGATCTGTTATATTCAAGTTTCAGTTTAAATCCATCGCAACTCTTTAGGTGGTATTGCATGGTTGACTACATGCCATTCCCAGTGGAAACCATAATTAGAAAGGTAGTCATGGAAATTGTGAAAGCAATTTGAAAGTCTTTGATTAGCTCGAGAGAAAATTTGAAGTTTGTACTCACCCTTGTTGTATCCTAAAGGAAATACTTTAAGATATTGTTAGAACCTATTAATTTGTTAACTGTGATTTACTTATAGTTTAGAACTTAGGGATTGGCTTAAAAAGGGAAAATCATCTAATGTTGGGTTTTATATTTTAGAGAGAAAGTTTCACTGTGTAGTGAATGCAGTTGAAAAACAAAATGTGAAATTATGAATATATTTGTGCATTTGTGTCTATATGCTTGCCAATGGACTCCTTAACCAAAAGGATGGAACCATATGTCGATGTTTTTCTTCTCATACTTAATTTTACACAAACTCTTTTGACCAAAGCACTTCTACTTTACAAGGCAAAGACATTATCATTTATCAATTGAAATTTCTTTAAACCCTTAAAATGTAGATTATATACATCCACATCTCAAAATATTTTCTAGAATCTGTTTTGTTAGGATTGTGGCCTCAAATACACTTAGGCACGGAGTACTTGAAGCTGAAGAAGAAGAGAAGACAAAGACAGCAAGAGAAGACAACAGCAAGTAGAAGAAGTGTGGCTGAAGAGTTGCGGTCGACCGACCCAAACTGCTGAGAGTTCTTCGAGTGTATAGGGTTCAACAGAGAGCAGGACAATCGACCGTGCGGTCGACTGGTCTAGAGTTCAGAAGTTGGCTTTACACGTTGCTGTCGGTCGACTGGTCTAGAGTTCAGAAGTTGGCTTTACACGTTGCTGTCTACCGACAGCGACGCTGTGTGTTATTTGGGCTGACGGGTTTCAGACCCAATTAGCTGGATTTGTGTTTATCTTTTAGGATTTACGGAGAGACTATATATGGCTGTAGACTCTAGGGTTTTGTGCAACTCATATCAAGGGTGAGCCGTTATCATTGTTCAATTTTAGGAGAGGATTGTGCCGAGTGTTTCAAAGGTGAGGGAGAGAGATTAAGAGTTGTAATCTCTTCTGTAATCTTTGTATTTCTTAAGGAATAAGAAGTATTGGTTATCTCTGCATATTGATTGTGTTCTCATATACTGTGGTGGCTTATTCTTGGTTCATTTAAGTTTAGTAGTTTCTATTGCTTGTGGTGTACTTTCGCTATTAGCACTACGAGTTGTGGTAGATTCTTCAACAAGTGGTATCAGAGCACTAGGTTCGAGATGGCCGATAGCAAGTCGAAGATCGAGAGATTCGATGGGAGTGACTTCGCGATATGGAAGATTCAGATGATAGCATATCTTCATTAAAAAGATCTTGATGGTCCGTTGTTTGATGAGAAACCGGAAGATGCATACAAGGATGCGAAGGTCTTGACGGAGTGGAAGGCGCTAGGGCAAATTCAGTTGGGACTGGGTAGGAAGACGTTATTTCATATCTCGAAGGTAAAGACCTCAAAAGAGGCTATGGAGATTCTCACGAATATGTATGAGAAACCGTCGGCATCTAATCAAATTCTTCATCCGAAGAAATTGGTTAATATGAAGTTGAGGGAAGGGGGTTCAGTAGCAGAACATGTGAACAATTACTGTATGGTTTATAACCAGATGGAAGCTGCAGGTTTGAAGTTTTCAGAGAGGGGGCAGTCATTGTTACTTCTATCTACTTTACCTCATAGTTATGGTACGGTGGAACAGACTATTATAGGTACTATGAAAGATTTGACGACTCTACAGGATGGGTGAGTAGCATTCTGAACGAGGAAGTGAGAAGGGTGAGAAACGGGGGATATCCATCATCATCTTGTAGAGGTTCCGCAATGTCTGTTGAGAGGAGACATGGAAGATCTAAGAGCAGTCGAAGAAGAAAGAATTATAGTAATTTATCTGAGAGTGGGTCTGATGATAGTGATGAGGGACATGGACCTGAGTGTTGGTATTGTCACAAGAAAGATCACATGATGCGCAGTTGCAAGGCTTATATGAAGAGCAAGCAGAAGAAACTGAAGAGAGATATCCCAAAAGAAGCTCAAGTGGGGCTTGTTGAAGAGTTATGCTTATCAGCTCGGGAGTTGTACTCAAGATTGGTGTATTGATTTGGAAGCTTCTTTTCATTGCCTTTTGAGGAGAGAGATGTTTGATGACTACGAGGAGAGTTCTTTTGGAGATGTGATCGTGGGGAATGGTCACTGGTGTCCTGTACATGGGGTTGGTACTGTTCGCGTGAAAGTCAATGATGATCGGTGTGTTGTCTTGCAGGAGACAAGGTATGTTCCAGACTTGAAGAATTTTTTTTATCTCGATTGGAAGGCTAGAGAAAGAGGGGTTGTCTACTATAGTTGGTAGTGGGGAGTGGCATATAGCTGCAGGTTCAAGGGTGATTGCAAAAGGGAAGCGTGAGGAGCGTTGTATTTACGTAGAGACGTGAGGGTTGTTTCTCCTGTAGTTGACTCTCAGCCGGAATCGAGTAGCAGGTTGTGTGGGGTGCAACCGAGTTCTTTCAATTGTGAAGGGGAGGTTACTAATTTAACGGGAGCTGTTGGCCATGGAAGTGATCTTAGGGGACAAGACGTTGCTGCGGTGAGGGTACTTTGTGATATGGCAGACAAAGCTTTAAGTCGCTCTTGTGAGGTTGAGAGCACTGGTATCGATATGCGGGGTGATGTCGATGAGGATAACCAAAATAGGACTGTAGGGGTTGAACAGTCTGCGGATATTGTGGAGGTATCAACTTCCAGTGCAGAGGGTGCATTGAGAGGCTTTGAATCATGTTTGGTGTTGATGGAGATTCTGCGAGTTGGGGAGTCTTGTAATACGGAATCCAACACGGGAGGTTGTTTCTCCGGTATTCGTGCTCTCTGCAATTGGTGGAGCACATTCTTGATGAGGCGATAAGGGGTGGTTGGTGCACTCCACATGGTGGAGTGGCGGAGGTGCTCTTCATAAGAGTGAGGAGTACTTGAGTCTTCCATGAAAGTGGGAGATTGGCAGAGATAATGCGGGGTAAAGATTGCAATAACTTTGAAGCATTGTGCATTTGGTCCAAGTAGAAGATTGTTATGACTGTGGCCTCAAATATACTTAGGCACGGAGTACTTAAAGTTGGAGAAGAAGAGAAGACAAAGACAGTAAGAGAAGACAACAACAAGTAGAAGAAGTGTGGCTGAAGAGTTGCGGTCGACCAACCCGGTGTGCGGTCTACCGACCCAAGCTGCTGAGAGTTCTTCAAGTGTACAAGGTTCAACAGAGAGCGGGACAGTCGATCATGCGGTCGAGTCTAGAGTTCAGGAGTTGGTTTTACACGTTGCGGTCGACTGACCTGGGGGTGCGGTTGACCGACAGCGGCGCTGTGTGTTATTTGCACTGACGGTTTCAGGCTTAATTAGCTGGATTTGTGTTTATATTTTAGAGTTTACTGGGAGGCTATATATATGGTTGTAGACTCTAGGGTTTTGTGCAACTCATATCATGGGTGAGCGGTTATCATTGTTCAACTTCAGGAGGGAATTGTGCCGAGTGTTTCAAAGGTGAGGGAGAGAGATTGAGAGTTGTAATTTCTTTTGTAATCTTTGTATTTCTTGAGGAATAAGAAGTATTGGTTATCTCTGCATATTGATTGTGTTCTTATGAGATGTTGCATGTATTGTGGTGGCTTGTTCTTGGTTCATCTAAGTCTTGGTAGTTTTTATTGCCTGTGGTATACTTCCGCTATGAACACTACAAGTTGTGGTAGATTCTTCAACATGTTTCACATGCATTGAATCCAGTTTTATGGCTAAACTAGATGTAAAAGACATCTTTTGCTCCCAAGCACATAATGGTTTTTTAATGACCATTGTAATGCCTCAGACTTAATAATGTTGACCTCTCCGTACGTTGAATATGTTCTCATTCCTATATACACAATGGGAAGTGGTTAACATAATCAAATTATCTCATGCCTAATAATGTTGCAAATTCAATTATGTGTATGCAAAAATCTAGTTGTAATAAGACAGTTTTGTATTTCTGTACGTGTCATTAATTTGAAATGACCGGTCAGCTGCATTGCAAATATTTAATGTATACCTCTCACATAAACCTATAAAAAGTATTAATTAAATATCATATTTGAGAGGTAGAATTTAAAAAAAGAATTATGTGAAAGATCCTCTCACTAGACTAAAATTTCAACTTCGTAGTTGTAGGAAGGGTTGAGAAAATTGTGCTTATATTCTGACATGCCCGTGCAAGTTGAACACTTCTTGTAATAGGCCAAAGAAATGAGACAAATGCCCAACAAATTGTGGACCGAGACCTGAATGTGTTTAGCGAGATAATAAAAAAAAAATTCTTCCGAAAATAAATAAAGTGTACTTAAGAAGATTCGGACCTTGGTGCTCTGATAGAATGTGATAGCATGTGAAAGACCCTACCACTAAACTAAAACTTTGAACTTGTAGGAAGGGTTGTGGTAATTGCCCTTATATTCTAACAATCCACATAATCCTCTTTTGTGGCAATTAGTAAAGCCATCATACTGTAGAAATGTTTTGCTAAGGTGGCTAATCAATAAATAATACTGTTTGATTAGAAGTTTGGTTCATTTACATTCATAATTCATAATATCTTTTAGGGAGAAATAGGTATTTTATGCGTACAGGATCTGCGATTTCGCTCTTATTTTTGATAAAGATATCAGTGAGATATTTTCTTATACAAGTGATTGTATTTACTTTTCAGCTATCCCTTTGCGCTTTAATCGTATAGAGTAACCAATCTCTGCTCTTTTATACATGTGTGCCTTGTGTTGCACTGTTCCTATTCTATAACAAAGTTCAATTTATTTTATATGCTTGCTTAAAATTTTCTTACTCTGACAGCGTCCATTTGTGTTTCTGTGTAGCATATAAAAAGTTGTGGTGGCCACGGGAAAGAAGAATATGGAATACCGCATGTAAATATCCTTGAGTTAAATATATATGATATGAGTAGAGATGTTATATGGAATTATCTTACGTGGATATAATACCAAACGGATTTTACTTTATTATGTGTAATATGCAGTAAAGTAGGCTTCAGCTCTGATTTACTTCTTTGCATCTTATAAACAGGTTCTAGTCCCAATTGCAAACGGCTGTGAAGAAACAGAGATAGTAATGTTAGGAGATATATTAAGGCGAGCAAATGTTGATGTGACGTTAGCATCAGTTGAAAAATCTAAATGGCATCTCAACGAACAAAGATAGTTGCAGACAAGAGTATTGCAGAAGCTTCAGATTTAGCTTATGATTTGGTCATTCTTCCAGTAAGATGCACTTACATGTTTTATACTGGTTTTAATTGTTGATGATTATTAACTAGGCTTTCTAGTTCATGAAATCTGTGCAATCCTTGGAAAACTGACCATTGATGCAGTTTGGTCAGTTTGGTCATGAACACTAACTGCTGATGGAATATAAATATAAATCTGGCATCCCTCTATTCTATCCTCTTTTTAACATACTAGTGTTCATCTCTAACTTTTCCTTTTTATTATATTCTCTTTTAATAAACATGGATGCTGATATTCTTGGTTAGAATTTCCATTTCTCATGCTCATATGGTGAAGCAAATGCCTACCACTGGTATAGTTTTCCTCTTCCATCTTTGGTAGGGGACATTGATAACATTGTCACTTAACAATCGTGTTAACATTATAATGCTATATGCAATCTTTGTAGAGTGAACACCTCTATTATGCAGCAGATCTAAAGGCTGCCAATTACTTGACGTCTAAAATAATGAATTGAAAGAACCTGCGTCTCAAGCCGCTCAGATACCTACGTTAGTCTTGTGTTGCTTCCATTGGTTGAAGAAAATGGCATGCAACAGTGTCATGACGTTTCCATATAACCACCTATGGTTTTGAGCATGCAATATACTTCATAGCTTCTATTCTTCTGCAAACTTTCTTAGAGTACTTAAAATGTTCAAAGTGTAAGCTCGTCAAAGGATCAAGGCGTACTCTGCTTATGTTGTTAAAATTTCCAGCATGACAATGTGATCATTAACCCACTGTCTATTCAAAAAGAAAGAAAAATGATTTTCTGCTCTATTGAAATTGTTGACTGAGATAAGAAACTAATATATTTTTTGGCCATTTTTTTCACTTGTTATCCTCTGCAGGGAGGAGTCACTGGAGCGGAGCGGCTCCGTAAGTCCAAAGTTCTAAAACGGTTACTTACGAAACAAAAAGAAGATGGAAGGATGTACGGTGCAATTTCCCCTTCTTTAGCTATCCTGCAGAAGAAAGGATTACTCATAGTAGAATCTTGTATCTTTAATCTTGAAGTTTTCACTAGAAGAAGATTAAACTCTGAATTTGTCTAATTTCATACAGGATAAAACAACCACTGATAATATTTTCTAATGAAGCTGGAGTAGTGATTGACGGGAAGCTTATTAATGGTAGGGGCCTGGGAACTGTGATAGATTTCTCTCTTGCTATTATAAGTAAATTGTTTGGTCATGGAAGAGCTAGAAGTGTGGCAGAAGTCCTTGTTTTTGAATATGGAAAAAGCTAAGGAAAAGCCAAAGCTATGGAGCTATCTTTATAACTAGAGAAAGATTCTTCGCTTACTATCACAAACAGATGGAATTGAAATGAATATCCTGGTAACCATGAAGATGTCTTCAGACTCTCCTATGCACCTCCCTGAGGATTTTCTTGGCAATGTGAAATAGGCTGTGAATCTATGGAGCCCAAGTTTCACTGAGTTATTGGTTAGCTTATGCATGAATGAAATTGGAGATCATCTCAGCGAGCTCAAGATATTTGCAGCTCAAATTGTTCTAACACAAACCTGAAGCAACTTGGCTACATGATTGGACTGTCTTGATCTGGTGAACATGCAACAGCTAAGGAGCATTATGCTTATTGTAAATTGATCTCCAGATCACATGAATCAGAGGTCAGCCTATTCGGTAACCAAATTACAAAGTTCATCTAATAAATATCTTCATTTCACTATGTTTCTTCGTTAGCGACAGATGTATGTCACTTATCTTAAGAATTTTGGATGTTACATTCAGTATCGGTGAAGTCTCGTTTACTAGTACACTACACCAATACTGGAAACAATGCAGAGATAAACAATAGAAAGCAATAACGAGTAACATATATTGCTAGGAAAGGTGGAGAAAATTAATTAGCAACACTATTTCTTTGTTAGCCCCTCTCTCATAACATATTTGGTCAGGTCAAGTTTTCGATGGAGATGGTAGCATGTCTTAGTGATTAATCCTATTCTAACCAGGATAGATACCGCTATCCAATTTTGCATAGTCATGTTTCTCAAAAATTGTGAAGTACATACTTAATGACATGAGAAAAGTAGTATATACTCATAAAAACATTTTACCTTCAAATAACAGATCTTAAACAAATAAGGAAACGATATGTTGAGGATCACTGCTTATTTTTTTCGGTCCTATCAATTCACATGCAGGACAGTCGAATGGAGGTCATGTCCGGTCGACTGCATCTCTGCAGTTAAAACTGTTGTGAGGCAAGTGCGGTCGACTGGTGAATGATGGTTTCTTCTGCTTGTTTCATTAGTTTTATTTGTGTTTCCTTGCGTGATGTTTGACATGATTCTTCTCGAACCAAATACTCATCAGCAATAGAGAATTGAGTGGCATATTCATAAGGCATCTCGTGATTTTTGAGAAAACGGAGTCGGAACCTGCAAGGAACTAGAAAGCCGGACAAGTGAAACAGCCACTTAAGGAACTGATCTGTCCAGTTCTCCGGAAATGCGAGGACCTTTTGCTACACTTTTCAACTTGCTGCTTCTGGTTTCTTTTTCTCATGTCTTGTGCTTTTCCCTGAGCTGATCTAAGCTTGCCCAAAATCTTGTCCATTGAGGAAGACCTCTTCTGTTCTAGCTTCATCTATATTCAGTGGAGTAAATGCACTGAGTTAGATTTATGACAGCGTTGTTACGAGTATGAAAATCCATATAGAAGAATTTTCAAGACAAGACATTTAATGTATGATATGCAAGTTAGGACAAGCACCTCCAGTTTCCTGATTGCTGCTTCAGCCTTTGCTTTCTGCAAGTTCTCCCATGCTGCGATTTTGGCTTCTTCTCGTCTGTACCTTCATGAGAAGCGTACTAGGTCAGTTTAGCTTATATGTACCTTAAACCTTGCGAACATTGTAAAAGATAAAAGTTTCTCAAAACTGTACTTTTTTGCTTGGTATATTGCTTACTTGGAATGGCAATTTGGTGTCTTTCCAACTTCCAAACCTGCTGAAATATCAGCCTTTGCCTCCGTGGTTCTCTTCTTCCACTCAAAAATGTTCACTGAATGCTTGCCGGAACTTCTCCTTACATGTTTCTTCGACCACCTAGTCACAATGACCCGATCGCCCCCCTGACCTTCCCTTGTTTTTAATTGCGAGAGCTGGCTGTCTATCTCTTCAATGGGATGGGATGTCGTTGACAGGGAGAAAGAATGGCTCTCTTTTGGTGAAGATTGAGTACTTTCATCTGTGCTCATCTGTGTTGCCATTTCCTTTCTTAAAACTAAAGAAGATAATTTGGTGCTTGCTACCCTGTTTCCCTTGGTTGGTTCATCTGATACTTTACCCAAATAATGAAGAAAATTTTAGGAATAAAAGAATACAAGAATTTCATGTCTAATATTATGAGTGTTGATCTCTAAATCGTGTTCTGAACTGTGAATACTGAAATACTGATTGGATCTTTATACAGATCTGAATCAAGCACAGAAGCAAGCTCACATGTATGCACAGTTCACAATACCTTGTGACCATGAGGGAATCGGAATCGATGACGAGGATGTCGAATCGCCCCATCCATGAACTCCGACCGACTGCAATGCACAAGGCCCATATTTCTCCAAAGAAAACTTCCCACCACCATCACCACCTCCTTTCAGGACATCATTCAAGAATGGAGAGCTACCGTCAAACCCCGCAGACCTCCTACCATCAAAGCACAATGGCGAACCCACCATCTGCGATGACAAATACGTCTGAGTCCCCAGCGGTCCGCTTTTCGACTTGGGCCGCCCATGGTTGGCCGGTTCCACAACCAAGGATCGGCCAGCATTGTTCTCGCTCCCCACCGGGCTAGCTATCCACTTCTCGGCGTCCTCCCATTTCGATGGAACCACCCTCGCTTTGTCGAATGGAAGCACAATCCTGCTCACCCTGGATGGCCGCGGAACCGGTTCCGAGCTCGACCCTTTCTTCATTCCTAATGTCTCTTCTTCTTCTTCTTCTTCTTCTTCTTCCTACAAATCTCAGAGAACAGAATTATATTATATAATGAGAAAAGTCAATATGATGATTTTCTTTGTTACTAGTATTTCTTTATCTTTTCCACGTCCTTGCCTCAACTGCCG
The DNA here is from genome assembly GCA_017893485.1 of Hemerocallis citrina. Classification (NCBI taxonomy): domain Eukaryota; kingdom Viridiplantae; phylum Streptophyta; class Magnoliopsida; order Asparagales; family Asphodelaceae; genus Hemerocallis; species Hemerocallis citrina. The sequence goes on from CM030363.1 coordinate 18,895,975, forward strand.
GATTCCATTTTGAAAATCAAATATCAGTTCACATTTGACTTTAACTGTTCTATTATATGTGTTGTTTTTTTATTAGATTGGAATCTAATGTAATATAATAAGATGAAAACAAAGTGGGATTGGTGAAGCTGGCTGACTGATAGCTGGAGTGTGGATCTCGCATGCTACTGCTGTCGGTAGAGGCATGGCACTTTTCTTGCATGTCTTAGGGTTCTGTGTTTTAATTGATGAGATGAGTCATGAGAGAATATGGTTGGTGGTTTGCATGAATGAATATGAATCTATGCTGGATCAATTTATTGTGGGCACTGTAGGCAGTACCTCTAGTACTTGTAGATAGATTCTGTCTGATTGGTTTAGTTTTGTAAATTGTGTTTGAGTAATGCTATATTTACTACCAATTTTATTATATTTCTCTTCACTGTCTTAATTGGCATACTCTTTTCGTATCGGTGAAACTTAACCTGAGCAAGCAAGATTTTTCTGAAATGAAATTCCCATTTTTTAATTTTTTTTTATATATTTAATTGCCGTATCTATGTATTTAGATAAGCATTTTGGATCCAATCTGGTTTTTTCCAGAAAAGGCGCTTCTGATCTCGATAAAGCTACTAAAAATCAATTGGCACAAGGTTAGTGATTACGGGAGTTGCTCGAACAATCCCAATCAAACTCTCATTATATAAAAATAAAGGGGGAAATGATATTTTTTGGGGAATATTGGTGTTGGGGATACAAATCCAATATTTTTTTTTGCTTTCAAAAGAACATAAAAATCTGTCGGCAGTTTTTGTTTGGTGATGATTTTGAAATAGAATAGCATTTTTTATAATCCAGCACTTGCTAGACCCTGAAATTTTTACAAAAATGACAACTTTTTGGAAGTATTTACCAAACTAACCCACTTTCGAAAGTTTTTATCCAAATGACCCACTCGCTATTTCCCAAAATCCTAGATAGCGAGTTTAGTGAAAATACCATCGCTGTTTGAGATGAGTTTAGTGAAAATACCATCGCTGTTTGAGATAACAAGTGTAGATTTATGTGTTTCTCCATAACGTGGAGAAAAAAAAACTAGAATAAAAAATATCAAAGTAAGACTCAATATTTAAAACAACGAGCGTAGTTTATACTACACTCACTGTTTGAGATATAACAAAAAAAAATTCAAAGTCAGGTTCGCTATATCAAACAGCGAGTGTAATACAACTACGCTCGCTGTTTCAAATAACAAGTCTTACTTTGATATTTTTTTCTTTAAGTTTTTTCTTCAAAAACCTAAGCTTACACTTGCTATCTCCAATAGAGAGTGTAGGCTTAGGTGTTTCTCCACCACTTGGAGAAAAATTTTGAAGACAAAATATCAAAGTACAATCCACAGTAACTGATGCTGTTATTCCCAATAACGACATAATTAGCCTGATGCCACTATTGGCAATAGCGGCATCAGTACAATCCACAATATACTCCAAATTTTGTGCAGGTGCATCAACTTCTAACCCATTTTTGACCTTGATACAGTCAGTATCTCTCAAAACTCAAAACATAAAAGTTGTATAGCTTTGTCTTGGAGTTTCATAGCAATTTGAATCATCTCAATCGGAATTCGGATGATAAAGTTGTGTCAGATTACATAGCGATGTCAAAATTATCATGCTCCGCTTCCCAAAAGAATACGGAATACGAGTACGTGACAAAGCCCATCGAATAATTTTCATCATTCATAAGCAGTAAGGATCAACTCAACAGTAAACAAAAATATACAAGAAATATACAACCATGCATGCATGATACAAATCTCATAATCAACAAAATTATTTGAAAACAAATACATAATTCACAAATAAAAACAAGATCTGGAAAACAATAATAAAACTTCGGGACAACATGTCCAATACAAAGTTTCAAGTAGCAACAAGAGGAGATAATAAACTCAATACAAGAATGAACTAAAGCATAGAAAGATCCCAGTCAAGCTTAGAACACTTGGTCACTCACTCCTGCAGGTAGCTCGTCTCCAAAACCTGTGCTCATTTGAAAGAAACAGGGAGACGCGAAAATAATCTGCATGTTAGTGCAAACTACGGGCCGCAAGTAGTACAAGCAAAAAGGGTACATGAGCAAGGTAAATAGAATGCAGAACAGGAAATAAGAATCAAGAGTACCGAACATAGCATGAAGAGATGCAACAGGAAAAACGTGGCCAAGTAATCGAGAAGCAAGTAAACATGGTCAGATAACAAGTAAACTGATAACCGGTAACTGGTAACATGTAACGTATGACAGGTAGCGGGTAACATATAACAGGTAACAGGTAACAAGTAATAAGTAACAGGAATGTGCATGTGAAACATATTACTCTTAAGTCTTTTATTTAATCCTATCTAATGCAGCAATCATGCGTCCTATATATATACCACATATTTGATGCATACAATCAAGTTACGTTTAGACTTAGTGGTAGATTCTATAGAGCCGTGTACTCAGGCATCATGTAAACAGGTAAACAGGTAGTCACGTGGTGGGTTCTAGAGGTGGCCTTCGTCACCATGACGTGACACTTAGTCCTACGTGGCACTTAGCCCCATGTGACTGGCAACATATAACATATAACAGGAACGTGTAATCACGTAAACAGGTAAACAGGCTCATGAATCATGTAATCATGTAATGGATTCTAGAGGTGGCCCCCATCATCCAGGATGTGGCACTTAGCTCTATGTACTTGTAATCATGTATCTATGCAAACAGGTGGGAAACACGGGCCCCCCTTCCGAGTACACTTACCTATATTGTCCACTACCAAATCTTTTCCTTAAACTCTGGCTTGTTGCTTATTCTTTTTATCACACAGACATGAATGTGCAGAAATCAGGGACAAGTAAACATGACAGGAACATACAACAGGTTCAGACTGGTTGAAAAACATATTCGGGTGACATAAACAACGACGTTGCTGCACCAAAACTGAAATTCTCGCTGCTCCAGAAAAGCAAATCTGGATCCGTCAGAAGTTTTAGAAACTAGACTCTCTACCAGTTCCAGTGCATATACACGCGATATATAAAAGTTACAGCAACTGGGTTCAAATTCTCATTTTTTGCAGATTTTATGTTCAGGCAGAATCTTAGAGTTATGTTTGCATACATGTATCAGGTCTGAAAACTCATCAACTAAATTCATGAAAATTTAGGGTGGTTCCCTAGCATGTCTAGTCTCAGCAAGATAAATTTCAAAATTTTATTTTACTAATAACATGTTCAACTTAATTAATAGAGCATGGAGATACATGTGTAATTGTGAATCTGGAAATCCAGACCCAGCAGCACTGAAACAACAATATCTCACAAATTATAACTTAGAATTCAATTCCTTCAACTGTTCTGGAAAGTAGACACATGGGGCTACAATTCATATTCAGAAACTTACTCAATATTTTGACATTAACAGGGTCTAAATCATCAAGCCAAATCAGGACGATAGCATTTTGAGATTTCTTTGCATGTAATATAGTATTATTAGTAACTATGACGGATCCAAGTTGGTGTATAATGCAAATTAGAATTAAATGGTCATTCAAAACAGCATGTCATGGTTATTTTCAGTTGCATTAATAGGAAAACATTATTAACAAGTATAACATACAACAAACATTTATAAGTCACACATTCATATAGGAATATATCAAGATCTAATCTATGTTTGGGTAGTGGATGTGACAACGAAATATTTTATGATCCTTTATGATTACGGAATGGATAGAAATGAATCAAAGGAGTAGGGATCAAGATCATCTATGGGCAAATATAAAGATGAGTCACAATGACCAATCTACTTGCGATATTTCAAAAAATTGCTTGTACGGAAAAACAAGAAAATTCATACAAGACTTGCCTGAACGACAGTAAATCCAAACACGAACAAATAATGGGATGAGAATCCTGACGGCGACACGTGCAATCCACGTGTACCGAAACAACAGCATGAACAACAAGAGACGCGGCAACAACAGCAAACGAAAAAATTCGGCCAATCAGCAAACAGAAACTCCAACAGCAAACACGCCGGCAGCAACAACAGCAAGGATAGCGACGACGACCGCAGCTGCGGTGGTGTTCGACGACGGCAGTAGGGCAGAGGAACTAGCACGGTGGCTGCTGGTCGACAGGATGAAGGCAAAGGCATGTTGGGATTGGGGCATCGACAAACGCCCACTGGTCGCAGCGGAACTAATTAGAGCAACGAGGAAGTCGAAGTAGACGAGGCGAATAGATCCACCAAACTAACACAAATACAACAACGATGACTTATCCAGGTTAGCTTTTACTTAATCCAGGGAGAAATATAGGGAGATCTGATATTCAACTAGAAGAGATTACAAGAAATTACTGATTCACTTGACACAAGAAATTAAACTCACCCACCAAGAACTATCTCTCTCTCGAGCCTCTCTTTGCAATGGAGAAAAGAATCTATGAAGTACTCCCTCTCATATTAGAGGAGTTTACAATATATAGAAGAATAAAGAGAAAACCGAGGTCTAATCTTGATCCTCAGTCGTCCGATAAAACCTGGAAAAGAAGTAACTGAATAGGAACCGTATGATCTAACTTGGAGTTGAAGATTGGGCTGAAACGACCTAACAAATTGAAGCTCGAATCAGCACCGCGGGCGGTCGACCGTTCAACAAGACCAGTCAACCGTACCACTCTCTGAATTTCCAGTACAACGAGCGGTCGGGGGTGCGGTCGACTGTCACCCAGACTGGTCGACCGCAACTAGCTGCAACTGCTGCTGTTGCTGTTCTCCTTCTACTCGCTTCGACGCTTCGACCTCCGTGCTTTATATTACCTTCTTTTAATCTGAACAACGAGTATACAAGACACAATTCTAACAAACTCCACCTTGGATTGCATATGAGTGCTATCACATGATGTGTTACTCATCTCCAAACTCTAACAAATTCCACTTGCAAAGAAAACTTAGAACAATAGCTTCTTCTTCTTCTAGTTGAAATGATCTCTACCCAATCTCACCGAATCCAGTGCAGCCCCTCAAAGGCCCACCTCCGTAGATGTACTCACGAAGTTACCAAACTCCGCACGAACTCCACCTGCCCTTAGGCTTTCTCCACCTCTCGACGATATTCGAATGTCATGGTCTCGTCTCGATGAATTTAGTTGTGGCAAACTAGCTGAGCTTGCGGGAATACCGAGAAAAGGAGCAACACTTGCGCAAGGATTTCGAATTCCTCAAAGCTTGTAAAGATTGTTTTGGCTTGGCCCAACCATTCTCATACCTCTAATCACCTTATGACGACCCTGAAAAACAGACAGAACTCCACCTCGAGCTGTGTACCTGCACCTCGTGCATCAAGAGTTCCCAAGAAAATCAGATTCCGTTTCAACAGAGGAATATGCAAAATATCCCTTAAAGTGAACATGTGTAGACCTGGCATCTTCAACTCAACTGTCCCCTCACCCACTACTTCACAAATCTCTTCAGTTCGCGTTGTCACACAACGCTCCGTAGTAGACTTATAAGTAGAAAACAACTCCCTCTCGGAGCAAATATGAGAAGAACTTCCTGAGTTAAGAAACCAACTAGAATCCACTTCTAAAGAATTTGAAATAAGAAGACACGAATCGCCTGAATCAAAGGCACTAACCACATTGGCTGGACTCTGGTTCTTTGCGCTCTCCTAATTTTGCAATTTTCAATGGTCTTTCTTGATATGCCTGACCTCTTGCAATATCGGCAATGGATCGAATCCTTTTGCAAAGTACTTTGTCTTCCCCCCGAAGGACACTCTACTGCTAGACAACTTGTAGGAATAGACGATGCAGATTTATGGGTCTCTTTCCTAAGTTGATTTTCCTTCAATGCTTTGATTACACCATCTACCGAAATACTCTCCTTGCCAGTGTAGCATGGTCGTGATCAAAGGCTCGTACGAATCTGGCAGTGAATATATCAGGTTGAAAGCTTTATCTTCCTCACACACATTTGCATTGATCGCCTTAAGTTCAGATAATACCTTATTGAACTCTGTAATGTGGTCTTGAAGATTGGTACCTTCCTTCATAGATAAACGGAATAACTTCCTCTTTCAATGCATCCGGTCTAATAACGATGAACCAGAGTAGTCAGTTATGAGTTTTTCCCACAGACTGCCGCATCAGTTTCTTCAAGAAATCTGCACTTGATCTCGTCCGCCAAGGATAGTCGGATTAGACTTATGGCTCTTTCACGAATATCTTTCCAAACGTCATCATTCATATTAGTTGGATTTTCCTTCTTCTTTACTATTGACTGCAACCATTCTTGAACAAGAACATCATACATGTCAGTCTTCCAAAGAGTGAAATTGATCTTACCATCAAATTGCTTGATCTTCAAAATACTATGGCCTGTCATCTTAACCAAGGAACTCGGCAACCTGAAGCTCTGATACCAATTGTTGGGATTGGGGTATCGACAAACGCCCTCTGATCGAAGCGGAACTAATTAGAGCAATGTGAAAGTCGAAGTAGACGAGGCGAATAAATTGAGCAAGCAAGTAGATCCACCAAATTAACACAAACACAACAACGATGACTTATCCCGGTTAGCTTTTGCTTAATCCAGGGGGAAATATAGGGAGATCTGATATTCAACTAGAAGAGATTACAAGGAGTTACTGATTCACTTGACACAAGGAATTAAACTCACCCTCCAAGAACTATCTCTTTCTTGAGCCTCTCTTTGCAATGGAGAAAAGAATTTATAAAGTACTCCATCTCATATTGGAGGAGTTTACAATATATAGAAGAATAGAGAGAAAACCTAGGTCTAATCTTGATCCTCAGTCGTTCGATAAAACCTAGAAAAGAAGTAACTGAATATTAACTGTACGATCTAACTTGGAGTTGAAGATTGGCTTGAAACAACCTAACAAATCGAAGCCCAAAAACGAATCAGCGCTGTGGATGGTCGACCGTCCAACAAGACCGGTCGACTGTACCACTCTCTGACTTCCCAGTACAACAAGCAGTCTGGGGTGCGGTCGACTGTCACCCAGACCGGTCGACCGCAACTAGCTGCACCTACTGCTACTGCTGTTCTCCTTCTACTCGCTTCGACGCTTCGACCTCCGTACTTTATATTACCTTCTTTTAATCTGAACAACGAGTATATAAGACACAATTCTAACAAGGCGGTGGTTGAAGGTGATGGTGGTAGGGAATAATGGCTCTGTTTCGGGAAGGAAACAGAGGAAGAAGGAAGAAGGTGGAGTGCATGGCGCTCAGGGGCTTGGCAACGATGAGGTGGTGGTCTCGAGGCTGTCGACGAAGGAGGAACAGGGTGCAAGATCGACGGGGATGAGAGCGCTCAGAGGATGAGCGGAGGCGGCCATGGCGGGAGGCAGCAAGATGAGGCGAGGCTAAGTGGGAGGCGCTCGGAGATCTGCTGGCGACGATAAGGAGGACAACAACGGTGGCTCGGAGCGATGGCGGAATGCAGGTTGGAGGAAGAGGTGGTCCAGCGGTGAGGAGAGCAGTCGATGAGGAGGGCGGCAAATGGCATGCACTGGCGGTGGAGTAGGGTGTAGTCGAGGATGGGGATGAGTGCAGGGTTGGAGGCGATCGGAGGTGGTTTCGGGAGTAGGGTTTCGGAGGAAGGAGATGGGTGCTCGGGGGTAATCAGAGGAAGCAGATGAAGGACGGGGAAGATGAGGGGTTAGGAGTAGGCGGCGGCTATTATAGGGTGATTAGGGTTTAGGATTAACAGTGGGTTTATATAGAGTAAATGAATGGGTTTTGGGTTAACGGGTTTCGGAACGGGATCCAATAAGAAGAGGGCTAAAGGGTTTTGGGTTTGAAAATCCAATAAGAATGAGTTTTAGGTTAAAATAATAAATAAATAAATCAATAATAATACCACAGTACAAGTAAATTAAATAGTATGCATTAAGTTAATACTCAAATACTAATAAATACAATAGAACATACGGATCTCACAAAATAATTAAGACTGTATTTGATTTGGACTAGAATATAATAAAGAGCAATATAGTAGTACATATAAATAAATTAAATGAAATAGTGTACATAAAATTCATACTCAATAGTAATAATAAAAATATATGTTAAGATCTATGAGTTTTACAAATTAATAAACAATAAATTTAATAACAATATAATAATAATAACCATAATAATAATAATAATAATAATAATAATAATAATAATAATAATAAAAAATAACTTATAGAATAGAAATAGACTTGTATTAAAATATACAGTCGACTGAAGATAGCAAAAAATACCTTTAAGGAATAAAATTGACTTTATTAGGGAATCCAACAATAAATTTTAACAAAAAGAATTAAAAAATGGGAAAATAATTTTCAAAAATCGAAATACCAAAAATACACAGAAAATACATTTTGGAGGGAACGGGGGTTACAAAAATTGTCCAAAATTTTGGAGTACACTGTAGATTATACCGATTTTGTTATTTCTAATAGCGGCCTTAGGCTAATTATGCCGTTATTCCAATAACGGCATCAGTTATAAGCGATTTTTACTTACAATTTTTTTTTTGACAGTTTCGACATTGCTACGTAATATGAGCATAACTTTATTATATGAACTCCGATTGAAATGATTTAAACTGTTATGGAACGCCAAGAAAAAAATCTACAACTTTTATGTTTTGAGTTTTGAGAGATATTGGCTGTATCAAGGTCGAAATCGGACTTTAAGTTGATGCACATGCACAAAAATTGGAGTATACTGTGGATTGTACTGATACCGTTATTGCCAATTGAGGCATCTGGTTAATTATGTAGTTATTGGGAATAGCGGCATCAGTTATTAGCAATTTCACTTACAATCTTTTCCTCAAATTATAGAACTCCTAAGTGAATGTGAGATATACTGACGTCGTTACTTCCAATAGTGGTAACAATTTTTTATTTTTTTTACATGTGCCGCTATTGACAACAACGATATTAAAATAACAGATGTTGTTATTGTCAATAACATTTTGTTTTATGTTGACGTGTCCAAAAACTGGGTCAGTTTGGTAAATATTTTGAAAGTGTGTCAGTTTGGTCAATATTTCAAAGTGGATCAGTACGGGTTTCAATAGCTCGGTAGCTATTGGCATAAATATTAATGGAGAGTGCATAAATATTTAATGGATAGAAATTAAGTAGTTGGAAGGTTGACAACCTGTCTCATGCAGGGCGTGAAATACTGATAAAGTCCTCTTTATTAGCAATACCGACCTACACAGTTGAGTTTATGTCTCCCACCGCAAAGTGTCATCAAAGATAGGGAAGCAACTGCTCGCAATTTTTATTGGGGATACAAGCTCAGGAGGACGTTACTGTACCCGACTTCATGGATAAAGCTACAACAGCCAAAAGGAAAAGGCAGGGCCGTCCTTGAGTTGAGCCCATGCGACATGTGCGACCGCACAGAGCCTACAAATTAGGAACATTTCTATATATACTAGATTTGTCCGTGGACACGTGCCTATGGCACGTTTTGCAACGATACAATACACAAAAAGTCCTGTAAACAGTAAAACAACAATTATGTAGTTCAAGTTTGAATAGTATGACAATAATTAGTTGTAAATAAAAGTTCATGTTTCTATTAGTATATATTAAAAAATAATTATAAATGTGGGTGTAAAATCCAACTTCTTAGAACTTTAAGGATGAAAAATGATGAAATTTAACTCTTTAAGAGATATTTGCTATTTTCAATATAATATATGTAATAAAAAAAAAAAATTCTGAAAATTTTACAAACCTGAAATCTTAAAATCTAAAATTTTAAGTAAATAAAGAAAAAATGGGAGAGAGAGAGACAGAGAGAGAGAGAGAAAAATATGAAAAAGTGAAGGGTGAGAAGAGAAAGATAGTAATAAAGTAATGAGTTTTTTAGTTTGGCGGGGGGGGGAGGGGGGAGAATTTAATTTTGGGGTTTGAAATTTTGGGCGGAAAAATATGTTTTGGGAGAATCAATCTAGACCATTGGTTTTAGAGGAGATTGAATAAGAGCCACTTGATAGCTTTCTTTGTAATTTATTATATAGATATAATAACATGATGTCGAAACCAAAATAAAGTAAAATTAGTTTTATAATATGTAAAGAATGCCCAGTTTTTTTTTCCACACAAGACCCTGTAAAGTTCAGAAAATCTCAGTACCGGCATTAGGTAAAGGGGGACTGGCTGTAAAGATGTAGCTACGGTGAATAAGAGTACTCTCATGAAACTGGTTTGGTGCATCCTCACGGATCCTTCTACACTGGTCATTAAAGCCAAATACTTTTCTCATAGCATATTTGATAAATCCTGTGGAGAGATCCATCCAGTTCTGAAAAATATGTGGGGGAAGCAAAGGTGTTCAACGTAGGGTGGCTCATTTTATTTGGAGAGCAACAAGTGATTCACTAATGACAAGTTCTACAAGGTAAAAAGCAAATGCAAACATCTATAGTTCATGCACGTTATGTCAAAAAAAAAAAAAAAAAAAAGGGTAGAAACACCTTCCTGTCTTCTTTTACATTGTGAAGCAACAATGGAGATCCGGAACCTTGCCAGATTAAATCTCATCACATCATTGATATTGGTGATAATGTCAATATTGTTGTTGGAAAGTTACTTAACTCTCTAGATAATAATCAAGAGATTTTTAATTTTGGAGCTGTATTAATGTGGCAAATTTTGGATGTCAAGATGTAATTTTTGTCTTTCTCGAATAATCCTTTCAAACCCGATGAAGTGGTTAGATATTGCCCGCAGTTTCAAATCTGCAAAACCCCCCCCCCCCCCCCCCCCCCCCCCCCTGTTTGACAGGATGCCAACATAAGCCAAACAGAGTGCATCTCACATGAAAATAAACACAAGGCAAACATAGTGCAACTCATATGGTATGGAGGGATGGATTCTGAACTAGCCCAAGCTTAGGCAGGCTATCAGACTTGGAATTCAGCTAGCAGATCGGCGTCTCAGAGAACGAGAACCAGGCATCTCAGAGAACGAGAACCAGTAATTTTAGCAGGTGATAGTGTTAACATCATCCGGTGGATCAACTCTCAGATGGATGACCCACCTTGGAAGATAATGTTGGAAAAAGTTTTTGCATATTTTCCGGGCCGGATTCCGGTGGGCTCCGGCCACCGGCGGTGCCAAAAATTGATTGGATCATGTTCCTCTCGTCGAGTACTATTCCGTAATGTACTCACTTGCCAAAAACGGTTTCCGTATGAATGAGAAATGTAGGTCCAAAGTTGGGTGCTCGAAATGTACTAACTTGGATAGTTGGAATGAATAATCCCACATCGGAAGATGAGAAAGATTTTCTCTAGTATATAAGCTAAAGAAATGGACTAAAAGGCATAACCTTGGGGTTACCACTAATGTGTAGTGGGGAGAGGACCTAGCCAAAATAACAAACACACATGCGCGTGCACCCGGCCCGCACCGGCCCCGACTTGGTTTGGTCTGGCTTGACTCGGCTCGGCCTATAATTTTTTTTTTGCCCCGCTCAAAATTTTGCCCCAATTACTGTTGAGGCTTCTCAAATTCTGTAACTGCTGGTACCCTTACTCTGTAACAGCAGAGTAATGGCTCATCAGTTACGTTTTTGAACCATTACTCTGCGGTTACAGAGTAATGGACCCTTCAGTTACTCTCATTCTCCTATAAGACCAGCAACTTTGTCTGCTAGGATATACAGTTTTTCAAACATTCTGAACCTCCTTCTTCTTCTTCTTCTTCCTCTGAGTCACAGTCTGAGAATACAACACAGCACCGGTTCGCTAAGATCTCTGAAGTTAGGGTGCTGCTCTTCAGGGAAAGGTATTACAGTTGTATCCTGGAAGGCAATTCGTCAACCATCGTCACACTACGGGGTGAATTTTGCTTTAAGGACAAAGATATTAAATCTCGACTCTGTATTGTACTATATGGTTTGTTCCTCCATTTCCTATAATTTTAATTCTTCACAAATATTGTTAGCATTTTTCTGTTTTATGAAATTCATGTTCTAACAATCTTAAAGCAAAATTTTTCCTCTATTCTAATATTTTTTGTGAAGATTATTTACAGGTACTATTATCATTTCGGAACAACAAAACAACTAACAGTTCTATTTCAACTGTTTCAGAACATGGAAAACACACAGAACGATAATGTTAGTGGACTTATCAGTGAACAAACACAAGTGACCCAAAATGTGACTGCACAATCGGTTGCGGCACAAACAGTCGTTCTTGTAACACCCCGAATTCCAAAACAGGCTGAATTCGAGTTCCACAGGATCTTTACACTTCTCTTCATACAATTTTATAAGGAATTTAAAACTTTACTTTACATCAGAGTTACATTCACATTAATACTTATACAGCGGAAGCAAATTTTACAACAATGAATGAAATACAACAATACTTGAATAATTTTTAAGCATCAATTCTTCCTTAGTCCTTTTTCATGTACTTTATCCTGCATAGAAAACTGTGGGCACGTCAGTTCATTCAACTGACGAAATATTATACACGGCCATCCTCTCTATACCAAAAACAGTATAACGATTCTCAATACTTGACAAAACACAAACTTATTCACAAACAAAGCTAAGGGGACTATCCTATTGATGTCGTGTTGTAAAAGTGCACTCAGCCCTAAATGCAATTATTTATGTTATATGACACTAATGTGCACTTGTTCAGAGTCTATGCAGCCCATACTACATAGGTCCGAGGGCAAGCCCTTAACTGTTTCATCTTGTAGGGTTCAATCCCTCGCCATGACTTAATTTACTACTGTAACTACGGTAAGTATCCTAGATGTCCTATGAGTTACGAGCTCACGCCTAGGCGCCCTGGAGAGAATCCCAACGCACTGTCACATGACTCATCATGCAGGCATCATGTGGTAATTCACCTCCTACCATAGAAATGACACCACCCGCAATCACCAAATACCCCACGAGTGTCACCACCGCACTACAACACGGATCATCTTCTCCGGCATTTTTTATTGGATCCGGTGTAGAACACACCGGCATTTTTGAAAACGCCGGTAGAAATGCCGGGGAAGCGGTGTCGCTGTAGAGTGGGGTCTACACCAGCGTTTTTTAAAAACGCTGGTATAGATGGACAACCTACATCGGCATTTTAAAAACGCCGCCGAATGGGTATTTTCGCTTGAAAATTAAAAAAAAAATTAAAAGGGCAAACATCTACCCCGGCGCTTTACAAACACCGGGGTAGGTATAAATAAAAAAAAATTAAATGATGCCATTTGAAATGCATCACTGGCAGCTAATTAAGTTGCATCTACTAAATATGGAAGCTCTTAAGCCATGCAATGTCTAGCCAGTCATATACTACCCAACACTAGTACATAAATGAAGTTTTAACAATAGTACATAAATGAAGTTTAAAGTGTGAATCTCTCACATCATGCCATCAAAATAGGTTCTCGTGGTTCCATTTAGAGCTCCCAGATAAAGAAGTAACACTCACTACCCAATCCTCAGAAGTGTTCTCATAGCCTTCAAATACCTAAGATTTTAAAAGTAAACATTGTATAAGAATTGAACTCTTGACCAAAATGGAAGCAAAATTGGAGATGAGAAAGCATGCACATACCTTGTCAACTAGCATCTGATGCAATACTCGAATAACCTGTGCTCCAGCCGAGTGCCCAACAAAGTGAATAGTGTTGATTCTTGATTTTGATGATCACAACACACTGCACATGTATCTATGCTAAACTTACAGGTGCTATACACAAAGGACTTACTACTATACAGCTGAAACAAATGAACAAGCACAAAAGCTCCAGATAAAGACAATGGTTAAAGCTTCATTCAAGACTCAAGACTCGAGCTCAAATGTGTCAATAAATTGTCATGTCTTGTAAACAATGTAATTTTATTTTTGTTGAGTCTTAGTATGTTGTAAAGCCTTGTCACACACACATACACTCACTATTTTATAATGTGTGTTTTTCAAAAACATCAAAAAGAGTCAAAACAGTTTGAAATAATTTAACTGTTGAGTACCAGTCGACTGATGCTTCTGACAGTCGACTGGCAGTACAAAACTGTTTAAATTTATTCAAACTCTGACCGGTCGACTCATTATGGCAACCCAGTCGACTGTTCGAATGCTTTTGACCGTTTTCTGTTTTCAAAATCGATTTTTCAAATTCAAAAGCTTTAAGATCCGTTGGTTGACAGTTGGAATAACTGTCTCCCAACGTCCAGAAGTTCTAACTCTATAAATAGAGTTCAGAACTCACTGAAAAAGATCTTACAACACTTTTTAAGATCTCCAAGCATTCTTGAGCATTTCTAAGTGAAAAAGAGAAAAAGCTTTCAAGTTTCAAAATCTCTGGTTCTCTACACTCAGTCCAGTATAACATCGGAATTCGTTCTGGACTGGGTATAGAAGTCGACCTTTGTTTAGCCACGTTCTACAACACATAACACCAACAAGGCTATAGGTTGACTGTAAAGTTTTACTGTTTTCTTTTTGCTCTCGGTTGGAGAGTTAGACTCTAGGGTGTAGAGTCGGTCGTTTCACTCTTGGTAGTAGAGTGGGTCTGCTTTCTCTGGTTGAGAGAAAGGACTACGAGTTAGACAAGGTTGTTGTCTTAACGCCGTAGGGTATTCTTGTAAACTTGTTTTTCAAGAATAGTGGAAATCTCAAGTGGGTTGCTTGGGGACTGGATGTAGGTCGGAAGGACCGAACCAGGATATATCGTGTGTACTCTGTGATTGCTTCTCTTGTCCTTGCATTTATTTTTGTTTACTTAAGTTCTGTGAAACTTGTCTGGACAGTCGACTCCTTGCATTATCAGTCAACTGGTCAGTCTTGTATAAGTTGTACATTAACTGTGTCTTCAGTCGTCTATCTCAACTTTAAGTCGACTGCACAGAGTTGTTTATATTTGATTTTATTTGGTCATATCAGTCGACTGGTTCACAACTAAGTCGACTGCACCGAAAAAAAAATTATTTATTCCGCAGTTTATTTTAACAAACACTATTCACCCCCCCCTCTAGTGTTTGTTGCCTCGCCTACAGGATCCAACAAATAGGATGGTGTTCGTCCCACTCCGGGTAATTCCCTGATCCAATTGAGATGAAGCTTTGGATCGACACAAATATCAAATATCCCCAGCTTTGTTAATTAATCCCCCTCTTAAAAACTGCAGAAAAGTTTCTTATCTTGATCATATAGACCTTCCCAAACCTCGAATGCCCATATATTAGGCTGTGCTCCTTTCCATAATCAACTTGCCCTCCCTTCAAATAGTAGAATAGTTCGCGGGCCCTGAAACCAAAGAAAATCAAATTAGGTTGTGCTCCTCATCACTACCCAACACTTGCACAATGCATGCACATAATTGACCAAAGAAAATCAAATTGAAGAATCTTCCAAGCATTTCTA
This sequence comes from Hemerocallis citrina, assembly GCA_017893485.1. Lineage (NCBI taxonomy): Eukaryota > Viridiplantae > Streptophyta > Magnoliopsida > Asparagales > Asphodelaceae > Hemerocallis > Hemerocallis citrina. The sequence continues at coordinate 18,911,440 of CM030363.1, forward strand.
TCCTCACAAACTATTTTGGGAACTATGATAACCAAACTATTTGGGGAACAATGATATGATGTTTAAGATGCTCCTAAGTTATTCATATTGCCATTTCAAGATCTTTAATGAATGCCATCTCAAATTCACAGGTTCTACGGAAGAAGAAATGCAGGTTTGTGAATTTTGGGAATCTTGTTTACTAGCAAACACAAGAAAAATTAGAATAAATTAATAATATACATGCAAATTATCATCAATTTGCAAGTAGGAACAATCTAACAATTGCACACTCTCAACAGAGAATTAATAATATACAGAGAACCTCAACAGACAATTTATAACCTCCCTTCAAATAGGAATTCATTCATCCAAGTGACATAAAAAAAAAACAATCATCTTTAAGGATTAAGCTCTCACTACAGAATTCTTAGAAACATATAATAATTTACAGAAAATGGCATAAATTAGTCACTCTGAATATCATAATAAGTAGGAATACTATAGCCCTAAATTATCAACAAAATAAGATTCACTCAACTAGATAACTAATTATCACCAATGAGTGACTACACTCACTATCACTAACAGCATAAACTACATTAATAAAACCTATTTCCCCTTCATAGTAGAAACAATCAAATGAAGCAAATCAGCAATAAGGCTCAACTACAATTGTCATACTACTCGTCTTACATAACCTAGTCTAGGCTCAAATCATAACTTAATACTATGAAAGGCACACTGAAGAACTATCACAACAAGGGCTATGTTATAATTATCATACTACTACTCATATTACTATGACTATAACCTAATCCAGACTAGAATAATAACTTAATGTCCACCTAGGAAATTGTAATGGATGACCGGAAAAAATACTATAAGATGCGATTTTAAAAAAATACAAAAAATTAGGTCTACTTCTATCCTACTTGCTCCATTACTCTTTCTAACTGACCCATCACTCATCTCCATCGCATTCCCAAGTACCTAAATCGAATTTCCATTCTATTATTATTATTCAAGAGTCCATCTTTACAAGTAACAAAATCAATGGATTGTGGCAGTAAAACAGGATATAATAGTTACTAGTTTGATAAAGGGGATGCCCTGCAACAAATGGCAAAGAAAAAGGGATTAAGTGGGCAATTGCAAATATTTTCAAAAGAAAATTATTATTCTTATAGTTGCACAAACTAAATTACCTCATAAATAAAACCATAGAATGCATTCAAATTCTTGTCCCTTACTCATCTTCATCAAATTCTTAATCTTCCACCCTACAAAATCCCATTTAATAATCAAATAAATATTCCCTAAATCAAGTTGGTATTTTTCACATTAATTACATCATCTACTAACACAAAACAAAATTTTTAAAACCCAAAAAATGGGCAGATTTATTTTCACGAAAAAAATGATAAAACAGTGGTCAAAATTGAATTTTGATGCAAGGGTTTAGCAGAATACCAAATTGGAAGCAGAACCAATTGATGATTTTTGAAGTCGATGGATGCACTGAGCTTTTTTTGGGTTGAAACTTCGACGGGTATTCCACTTATCCGTCCAAGGGGGAAGGGGCGGCGATGGGGGAAGGGGTGACGGTGGAGGAGGGGGCGGCGATGGGGCAACATCGGGGGTGGGGGCAGGGGAAGGGAGGGGTGCGGATTTGTGAGGAGGGCGATGCAAAGAGAGAGAGAGCGAGTGAAAAATTGGGGGAAAGTAAAATGAGAGAGAGAGAGAGAGCGCGCGAGTGCGTTTCCAATTATCCGTAACCTACACCGGCGTTTTCACGAAAAAACGCCGGTGTATACCTATATACGCCGGCATTTTTTACAAACGCCGGGGAAGAGTTGGATTTTTTGTTTCTCAAGATTATCTGGTTTCTACCGCGGCGTTTCTACCAAAATGCCGGAGTAGAAACGCCAGAGTAGAACTATTTTTTTATAGTGCCGGGACGGTACTCTGGAGCAGTATCCACACCCTAATCATGACGCATCATGGGACATCCTGTGAATACTCTCGTGCCGCCAATCCAATGGCCCTCATACTCATGATTTTCTCTTATTTTCATCACATCTTCACTATAAATCTAGTCCTTAATTTAATTGAATCATGAACAAAATCAATCCCTTAGGGTTAGCACTCCCACTATACCGGTCTTATTCATTCATTTCACATGACCCAAATCTTGGTCTTTTTATTTTCAAATATCATCTCAACATTTCTTTCATTGCCGGTGTGAGGCTTAACTACATCCTAGTTCTTAATTTCAACTCATAATTACAACATTGAGTTTTCTATACTCATAAATTCTCTTTTTTCAATTGGCATGATTTTTAATCCTTTCTATGAATCAAATCTCATACATATAGTTCAATTGTCATTCATGCATTTCATATTCAAAATTAATCTCTACAATTCCATTAAATTCTCATACTATAGTTCATTTCATTTACTTAATTCAAAAGTCACCAAGTCATATTCTTCATTCATAACCCAAACTCAATTTAACAATGAGAGTCCATAGATAGCATAATTAAAAAAATTTTCATTCAAAAAAAAAAATCTTCTTTTATCACTTAGCATAATGTTCCCAAAAAAAGAGATCATTTTTATAATTCTCCAAAGTAAAATCCATAAGAGTCTACACAAATTTCACTTCTAACTCACTGTTATTTAAGTCAAAAGGTACATAAATATTTTCATAAGTTCTACATGATTTTAGAATAATCAATATTTTTTTTTCGAATTTAGAAGCCAAGAATCAATTTTAAACAAAATAAAAAATAAAAAATTTCTAATCTGCCGAAACCCAAAATCAAACTCTCAACCTGAGAGTAGATAGCCGCCACCGCAAGCCAACTGAGCTAGGGTGCACATGCGGTATGTAAAAGGAATTAGTAAATAAGTGTTTTTGGGCTCGAGTTTGGGTTTTATTCAAAAATCTGAAAACAAAAGGCAGAGCCTGGGACTCGAACCCGCTACCACAGAGGTCACCCATGGCTATAGTAAGCGCCCAACACCCACATCAACCACATGGTCTAAGCGACCAAGTCGTTCCAAAAGGGTTTGTAATAGTTTTAGTCCAAAACTTTGTTCATTACTAGTTTTCAAAATTTCCAAAATGTTTTTAGTACTTTTTTTCTTCTTTTTTTTGAATCAAAACTTTCCAGAATTTAATCTATATGAAATCACAGTAAACCAGTAATTTTAAAATCATTATCTACTTATAAAGCATGCATTTTCGATCTTAAATTATGTTCTAATGTCCATAATTTCGACATTGAGAACAATCACATTTGCACACCATTCAAAGTCTAGATTTCTACAAAAATACCATATTTCTTCATTCTCTCATTTATTAACCATCTACATTAATTTAGAACACAAAATTCTCTTCTTTCCTACAATAGAGTTTACTCTAATTTAAACAAACAATTTCACATGAAGCATTCAATTCATCATTTGTCTCATAAGCATAAATTTCTTCACATAGCATAATTCATAGACATCTAGCATGGCAAATATGATAGTTGATGGAACTGAGATGATTCCCAGGACTACGGATTGGTGTGCGTATCGACTTATACCTGCGGTGAGAAGAAGACGACAGCGACCCCAAGATCTTCTGCACGTATTCCTTCCTCGGGTTGGACGTCGTGTGGGCGACGATATCCCAACCTTTCTTCTCCTTGGCAGATCTCTCTTTCTCTCCTTACGTGAATCACGAGTTTTGAGAAAAAATCTTATATTTCAGATTGTCAATGACGGCCAGAGAAATAGAGGATATATATATAAGGCTACGGCAGGGGCCATGAGGAGAAATTAGGGTTAGGTCTCCTAACGAATCTGGGTATCCTGTGTTCAGCCCGAACACACAACCCAGGCCCATTAACAATAGCTCGGTCCACTAAGGAGCTATTGTTGCACTACCTTCCTAATCCCAAATTATATTTATGGTCTCCTTTTATTATATGCTCGTTCAACTCTCCATATTAAGATATCGAATATCCGTCGATCAAATTAAGTTACTGACAACTATATTGATCAACATCTTTTATCCTTAAGTAGTACCACTCAACTTTATTTGTCATGTCGGATGTAATCCACCTGCAGGGTTTACATGACAATCCTTATGAGCTCCTTAAGAGGACATCATCAACCCGACGTATCGGAACATGGATTCCTTTTACAATCAACAGCCCATCATACATACAATGCTATTACCCAATTCATAGAGGTTGTTGATCCATAATGAATCTTACTCTTTTATGAGTCAAAGTAATGCACACTGCATATACATGTCTGTTATTATATCTGGATTAAGAGCATAAGCATCCATAATAACAGAGGTGTTTGTTCTCTTTTGTAGTCAGTACAAAGAGAACAACCTCAAGTGGTCCTGTTCAATACACACAAAGTGTACTAGTGTAAACCTATAGTCAAGACAGACTAATACCAGATTACACTACAACCTTTCCAATGAATTGTCCAAGTCCGTCTAGGTTGTGAACTATTTATATATTCCATAGGAAACTGATAATATGATCTTCTGTGTGTCACCTCACACCATATTATCAACCTTATAGAATATCAGATACTTGCATTAATATTATAATAAACACAATATGCAAACATATGCCCATATGATTCTCATTCAAAAAAAATAAGGAAATAAAGTTAATACAAAAGTGATGCTTTCAGTATATAACCCTAACAATCTCCCACTTATACTCAAAGTATTGCTTTTCAGTATACTGTTACAAATCTCCCACTTATACTTAAAGCCATGTTGCTACGCATCTGACTCCCATTCCCTCAACATGACTATCAAAAGCCTTAGCTGGTAAGCTCTTAGTGAAGGGATCAGCTAGGTTGTCTGCTGATGCTATCTTGATCACAGCAACTTTTCCTTTCTTTACGAAATCTCGTATCAGGTGGTACTTGCGCTCAATGTGTTTACTTGCCTTATGGGCTCGTGGTTCCTTCGAATTTGCAACTGCACCACTATTATCACAATAAAGTGTAATAGCCTTAGGCAAATTAGGTACCACATCCAAGTCCAATAGGAAGTTTCTGAGCCAAACCGCTTCTTTGGCTGCCTCAGAGGCTGCCACATACTCGGCTTCCATGGTAGAATCAGCAATACATTTTTGCTTGATACTCCTCCATATAGTGGCTCCACCTCCCAAAGTAAATACATAACCTGAGGTTGATTTCCTGGAATCCCTATCTGACTGAAAATCTGAGTCTGTATACCCCAAGGCAACTAAACTATCTGCCTGGTAAACTAGCATGTAATCTTTAGTCCTTTTCAGGTACTTCAAAATATGCTTTACGGCAGTCCAGTGCTCTTGTCCTGGGTTAGACTGATATCTGCTAACCATGCCAACGGCAAAGCAGATATCTGGTCTCGTACATAGCATTGCATACATTAAGCTTCCTACTGCTGAAGCATAAGGAACTGCTTTCATGTTCTCTATCTCTTTAGGTGTCCTCGGACACTGCTCCTTTGATAGAGCAATTCCATGCCTAAAAGGTAAGAAACCTTTCTTAGAATTTTGCATGCTAAAACGAGTTAGTATAGTATCGATATAGGAAGCTTGGGACAAGCCCAATATCCTTTTCTTGCGATCTCGTAGAACTTTGATCCCAAGGATGTGACCTACTTCTCCCAAGTCCTTCATATCAAACTGTTTGGATAACCATACCCTTACGTTAGATAATACCTTCACATTGTTTCCAATGAGCAAGATGTCATCCACGTAAAGTACTAGGAATACCACTACGTTTCCGTCACGCTTTTTGTATACACACGATTCATCTTGACATTGATCAAATCCATAGGATCTTATAACCTGATCAAAACATATGTTCCAAGATCTGGAAGCTTGCTTAAGTCCATAAATGGACTTCTTGAGCTTACAAATGAGATGCTCTTGGCCCTTTTCAATGAACCCGTCTGGTTGCTTCATATAGATGTCTTCCTCAAGACTTCCATTAAGAAAAGCTGTCTTGACATCCATTTGCCAAATCTCATAATCAAGATGAGCTGCAATAGATAAAAGAATCCGGATAGACTTAAGCATGGCTACTGGCGAAAAGGTTTCCTCATAATCAATACCCTCTCTTTGGGTAAAACCTTTTGCAACAAGCCGAGCTTTAAAGGTTTCAACCTTACCGTCTGATCCTCTTTTTCTCTTATAGACCCACTTGCATCCAATGGCTTTTACACCAATAGGTGGTTCTACAAGCTCCCAGACTTGATTAGAATCCATAGATTCTATTTCAGATATCATTGCTTTTTGCCAAGACTCTGCATCTTTATCTTGGAGTGCTTCATTGTAGGTACAGGGATCATAATCTTGTTCCTCAGGGACAAAGTCTGACGACTCTCCCAAGAACATATATCTATCAGGTTGTATCACAACCCTCCCACTACGACGAGGCACTATCGGTTGTGGTGCAACATTTGTGACACGTTGTGCAGTTACTGGTGGTACATCCTGCTGTACTGTTGGTACTGAAGTATTTGGTGTCTCACCTCTTAGTTCTTCTAGAACAGCTCTACTTATGGGTTTATGGTTCATCACATAGTCTTCCTCTAAGAATCGAGCATTGGTGCTAACAATGACCTTCTGATCCTTAGGACTATAAAATAAACCTCCTTTCGTTCCTCTTGGATAGCCTACAAACAAGCGTACTTCTGTACGAGATTCCAACTTATCAGCTTTCCCATTCAGCACGTGTGCTGGACTACCCCAAATCCGAACATGTTTCAGACTAGGCTTACGCCCAGTCCACAGTTCTGTGGGAGTAATTCGTACTGACTTAGAAGGAACCAAGTTCAGAATATAAGCTGCAGTTTCTAAGACATATCCCCAAAACGAATCTGGTAAATCTGAATAACTCATCATTGATCTAACCATCTCCATAAGAGTCCTATTCCTTCTTTCTGCTACACCATTCTGTTGGGGTGTTCCAGGTGCTGATAATTGGGATGTAATCCCAGCCTCCGACAAATAGTTCCTAAACTCCCCAAAGAGATACTCGCCACCACGATCTGAACGTAATGACTTGATACATTTTCCATGACGCTTCTCCGTTTCTGCCTTGTACTCTTTGAATTTCTCAAAGCACTCAGACTTACGGCGCATCAAATAAATATATCCATACCTTGAATAATCGTCAGTAAATGTGACAAAATATTCAAAGCCACATCTAGCCTGGACAGTCATGGGCCCACACAAATCAGAATGAACCAATTCCAACACATCTTTGGCCCTATACCCCTTTGCCTTGAAAGGCCTTTTGGTCATTTTACCTTCCAAGCAGGATTCACATACTGGTAGTGCCTCCACTTCCAATGAACTCAAAGGTCCATCTTTAACCAGTCTTTGAATCCTTCTTAGGTTAACATGCCCCAATCGCAAGTGCCAAAGATATGTTTGGTTCATACAAGAAGGTTCTTTTCTCTTATTTATGTTAGAAGACATATTATTCATTTCCATAAGTTGCATTGTGGGCGAAATAGGATTAATGACATATAGATTATCAACCAATGCACCAGAACAGATAAAATGCTTATTTTTTCTAATAACAATATTGTCATTAAAATAAACTGAATATCCATCCTTAACTAGCATAGAAACAGAAATTAAATTCCTTCTAAGTGAAGGTGCATAAAGACAATCTCTCAATGTCAAAGACTTATTTCTACCAAAAGATAAAATAACATCTCCTATTGCAACGACCGCTACTCTTGTAGCATCACCCATAAACAAGCATATCTCTCCATCACTGAGCCGTCTGGTTTCCTGGAACCCCTGCAATGTATTGCAGACATGATTAGTGGCTCCTATATCTACACACCAGGTGCCAGTAGATAGCACCGCTAAACATGTTTCAACAACTAGTAAATGAGATATACCTTCTTTGTTCTTTTGTTTGAGAAGTGGACAGTCAGTCTTCCAACGTCCTGACCCTTTGTACTTGAAACACTTGCCTTTCGGCTTTTTCACAGCGCCTTGAGGTCCCATGCCCTTCTTTGCTGAGTTTACTTGTTTCTGAACTTTCTTCTTCTTACCACCTTTCGGCTTAGAAGTAGCGACCTTTTCAGTCACATAAATATGGGCATTCTGCTTGAAGAGAGCTTCAGCATCCTGTAGTTCATTTGCAAGTTTTGACAAAGTATACAACCTTTTGTTCATGTTGTAATTAAGGCAAAACGAGTCAAAACTTTTAGGCAGAGTCCCGAGAATGATATCGACCTGGGTTTCCCCATCGATTTCAGCACCAAGGATCTCCATCTCATTTAGATGACCCATCATCTTGAGAACATGATCCCTTACTGGTGTCCCCTCAGCCATAGATGCATTCATCAAACTCTTCATAGCAAATTGCCTAGCTGCTCTACTCTGATGTCCGAAGAGTTCCTTAAGGTTGTACATCATATCATAAGCTGTGGACATGGCCTGATGCTGATGCTGCAGTACATTTGACATAGATGCCAAAATGTAACACCGCGCCATCTCATCTGTCTTATTCCACTTCTTATAAGCCTCTTTGGCCTCTTCATCAGAGTCAGCATCAGGCTTAGGTGGGCATACTTCATTGAGTACAAATTTGTACTCTTCAGCAGTTAAGACAATATCCAAGTTACGTTTCCAGTCAATATAATTAGGGCCAGTAAGTTTGTTTTCTTTAAGAATCACCATAAGTGGACTGAAAGAACCCATTTTTGAAATCCTGAGAATCACATAAAAAAAATTATGTAGGGCAAAACTTTTTGAATTAATTAAATATTGATTCCCTCAAAACAATAATAAAAAAAATTCACCAACACCTTAAACACCATGAATTTAGCATGCCACGATAGTGTGGACGTATACAAATTCAATATTTGTTCAAGTAGGTTTTTCCTATTAATTTTACTATCATGTCAACACAACTTTTTGACAAATAAAATTAATCTGTTGGTCTTGCTCTGGTCCTACAAATAATAGCAGTGACTCCGATGGGGAGGATACCATTATTTGTATCTAAGTGTATACCATTGCTTAATACTAAGTCCATTATCTTGTATTGAGTTCCTTCAGATGGAGAAGTGAACACATACTAGGTAACTTTCTACAATTATCCCTAAGGAAGTCTGTACTGATGATCCATAATTATACTCATCCGATATGGAGGAAAGCACTAAAGCCAACACGCAAGTATAATTATATCACCTACAAACCATCAATGGAGACCGTGGGATTCATGTTAAATGAATTCCCTCTCCCACTTAGTTATTTAACAATGAGGGTTTTTCTACTAGTTAATTTATATCCATGTTGTCCATTATTAATGTGATCCTAGTTTTTCAAAAAAAACATCACAAAATAATAAACATGCATAATCAGAACAAGCAATAATGGCAATAAATTTGAAAATAAATATCCAACTATTATGGCCATCTTTCCTGATTCTTCCCCGACTGTGCGAAGCCCAAATCTGACCCTGCGCGGAGCTATACGGGGTTCGACCTGTCCGGTCAGGTCGCGGGGTTCGGGGCAGCGCCCCGTTTTTTTTTTTTATAGGTTTGGCTGCCGATTTCTTCATCGAAAACCATCTGTCGATCTCCGGACTGCCTAAAAACAGCATCTCCTCCGGCGTCAGAAACAGCCACCACCGCTATCACGATCGATCAAAAAAAAAAAAAAAAAAAATTAAAATTACATCAATCCTATGCCTCCCGAAGGAGTTCATACATAATCTAGATTGAAAAATTAAAATTACATCAATCCTATGCCTCCCGAAGGAGTTCACACATAATCTAGATTGAAAAATTAAAATTATAAGCACGATCAACCCTCGTGATATTAATTACATCCACAAAACAACAACAACACAATAATTACATCCACAAAACAACAACAACACAAACAAAACATGCATTGGACCATAATAGTTGGATATAAGATGCCTGCAAAACTGAGTTAGAACAGATCTACATCTACCGACTATCATACAACACAAGTTTTATTGGACAACATGGATGTAACAATCAATACGCAGATCCAATACCGGCTCTGATACCAATTGATGGAACTGAGATGATTCCCAGGACTACGGATTGGTGTGCGTATCGATCGTTAAAAATTTAACAGATTAAAAATGTGATCTAACCCTATATAGCGGAATCTAGGGTTCACAAATTATACCTGCGGTGAGAAGAAGACGACAGCGACCCCAAGATCTTCTGCACGTATTCCTTCCTCGGGTTGGACGTCGTGTGGGCGACGATCTCCCAACCTTTCTTCTCCTTGGCAGATCTCTCTTTCTCTCCTTACGTGAATCACGAGTTTTGAGAAAAAATCTTATATTTCAGATTGTCAATGACGGCCAGAGAAATAGAGGATATATATATAAGGCTACGGCAGGGGCCATGAGGAGAAATTAGGGTTAGGTTTCCTAACGAATCTGGGTATCCTGTGTTCAGCCTGAACACACAACCCAGACCCATTAACAATAGCTCGGTCCACTAAGGAGCTATTGTTGCACTACCTTCCTAATCCCAAATTATATTTATGGTCTCCTTTTATTATATGCTCGTTCAACTCCCCATGTTAAGATATCGAATGTCCGTCGATCAAATTAAGTTACTGACAACTATATTGATCAACATCTTTTATCCTTAAGTAGTACCACTCAACTTTATTTGTCATGTCGGATGTAATCCACCTGCAGGGTTTACATGACAATCCTTATGAGCTCCTTAAGGGGACATCATCAACCCGACGTATCGGAACATGGATTCCTTTTACAATCAACAGCCCATCATACATACAATGCTATTACCCAATTCATAGAGGTTGTTGATCCATAATGAATCTCACTCTTTTATGAGTCAAAGTAATGCACACTGCATATACATGTCTGTTATTATATTTGGATTAAGAGCATAAACATCCATAATAACAGAGGTGTTTGTTCTCTTTTGTAGTTAGTACAAAGAGAACAACCTCAAGTGGTCCTGTTCAATACACACAAAGTGTACTAGTGTAAACCTATAGTCAAGACAGACTAATACCAGATTACACTACAACCTTTCCAATGGATTGTCCAAGTCCGTCTAGGTTGTGAACTATTTATATATTCCATAGGAAACTGATAATATGATCTTCTGTGTGTCACCTCACACCATATTATCAACCTTATAGAATATCAGACACTTGCATTAATATTATAATAAACACAATATGCAAACATATGCCCATATGATTCTCATTCAAAAAAAATAAGGAAATAAAGTTAATACAAAAGTGATGCTTTCAGTATATAACCCTAACAATAGTTTCTAGCACTTTAATTTCCAAATAATCAACTAGTAACCATTTTAACAACCATTTTCTAAATTACCATCTCATCTCTAATTAAGCAAACATGAGTCCAATTCCAACTAGCTATTCTTTAGTAATTTTCTCAAATCATTCCTAGCACGGTATCTAGATTTAGAAGCATGAGAAACACCCGCCTATTGGAGAAAACGAAATGAAAGCTCCTAGAATGCAAGAAAGTGGCCTTCTCCTCCTAGAATGTATTGCAATTTGCCTTCTCCTCCTTGAATGTATGGAACCCGAGCCTCCTCTTGTGCTCCTTGGATGATTGGCCGGCCTCTACTTGGTTGGAACACACACAAATGCACACTCACTAATACTTCTCAATCTTTTGCTCTCTTAGTCTTTTTTTTCTTAATGAATTGTTTAGTGCACTAATGGCAAGAGAAACTATGGGTATTTATACACTTTTAGGATGAGAATAGATGGCTAGGATTCAATCAAGGAGTTAGAGATCAAGGATCAAGATGAATTGGGAAGTTGTAGTAACTTTCATGAACTCATAACCACCCCTCAACTCCATCCACTCTCTCCATCTCTCCATGCACAATCCGGCCATGCCCTAAAGGGTGTGCAATGCACACTCTAGTGTGTGCACGTGACCCATCTAGTGTCCCCCTTTAATAAGCTATACAATATTAATTAATTAATTATCTACTAAATGTGTCTACATGACAAGTTAAGGCAATTAAAAGAGTAATTAATTTGTGGGCTTCTAATTAGTGGGCTTTAGACTCATGGGTTATAATAGAATATTTAATAAATTAGGGTGGGCTTAGAAAACAAGCTTAAGCTTTTAAAATGGTCTTTTAGGAAATAAAGAGAAAGAAGAAAAATGTTTGTTCATGTTATAAGAAAGATAATTTTATAAAAAAACATATATACCAAATTTGTACGTGCACAACACGTAAAATTAACAATTTCTCATTTAATAAAAATTCATGGTATTACAGTTCTGCCCACACATATAACTGTGGGAGGAAAACCAAAGAAGTTCAATGGAACTGGATTCAAGAAGTGGCAAGGGAAGATGCAATTCTACCTGACCACCTTGAAGCTGGACAGGTTTCTCACTGAATCTGTCTTTATGCTGGCACCTATGGATGCCCACTCCGTTGCGGCAGTTGATGCATGGACTCAGGGTGATTATTTCTAAAGAAATTACATCCTGAATGGCTTGGTAGACCCACTGTACAATGTCTACTGTGTCTTCAAGACTTCCAAACTTCTGTGAGGGTCCTTGGTGAAGAAGTACAAAACAGAAGACTCCGGCTCCAAGAAGTTTGTAGTAGGCAAATTTCTGGACTACAAGATGGTTGACTCCAAGACACTTGTGAGTCAAATCCAGGAACTGCAGGTAATAATGCATGAAATCGTTGTAGAGAACATGACGCTGTGTGAACCATTTCAGGTTGCAGCGTTTATCGAGAAGATTCCAACTGGATGGAAGGACTTCAAGAACTACCTCAAGCACAAGCGAAAGGAGATGTCACTTGAAGACCTCATTGTCAGGTTGCGGATCAAAGAGGAGAATCGCAAGACTGATAGGTCCTATGGAAATCAGTCCATAGAAAAGGCCAACATGGTGGAGCACGAACAGAAGGGCAAAAAGAGAAAGTTCTTGTCATAGGCCTCCAACAAAAAACCTGCAGCAAAGAGGTTTGCTAGAAAATGACACAGGTGTTGTAAGCCGGGCCACAAAATTTCTGACTGCCGCAGCAAGGATAACAACTGTGCTGGAACTGGACAGGCAAAAGGGAATGATAGATCTCATGCACACATAGCTGAGAACTTGTCCACTGGTCTCTCTGACTTGGACCTCTGTGCTGTTATTTCAGAGATGAATCTGGTGGGGAGCAATCCTCGAGAGTGGTGGTACGACATTGGGGCCACCAAGCACATCTGCTTGGACAAGGAGATGTTAACTTCATACCAGAAGTGCAACAAGGAAGAACAGCTGTTCATGGATAATTCTTCCACCTCTAAAATTGCAGGAATAGGGAAGATAATGCTGAAGATGACTTCAGGCAAGAAACTAACACTCACAAATGTGTTGCATGTTTAAGATATTAGAAAGATATTGGTATCAGGATCTTTGCTAAGCAAAATGGATTTAAGGTTATTCTTACTTCTGATAATTTTGTATTGTCTAAGAATGGGGTGTACTCGGGTAAAGGATATGTAAAGGATGGACTGTTCAAATTTAATATAATGATAGTCATCCCTATACCTATTGTTCCGGTTGTTCCCAAAATTAATGAAATTACTTTTGTTGCTTATGTTGTTGAGTTTTCTTCTATTTGGCATGAAAGACTAGGCCATGTTAATTTCAATTCTATGCTTAGATTAATTAACATAAATTTTCTATCAAAATTTAAGGTAGACAATTGCGAAAAATATGAAGTTTGCACGTAGGCCAAACTCACTAAAACTCCATCACGTTCTGTAGAAAGAAACATATAAACTCTAGGTCTAATTCACACGGATCTGTGTGATTTAAAATACGTGCAGACCAGAGATGGCAAAAAGTACTTTGTGACATTCATAGATGATTGCACAAAATTCTGTTATGTATACTTGTTACATAGCAAAAATGAGGCTTTGGATAAATTCAAAGAATATAAGCTTGAGGTTGAGAATCAACTTGGCAAAACGATTAAAATTATTAGGAGTGATAGAGGAGGAGAATATAATGCACCATTTAATATGTTCTGCTCTGAACATGGAATAGTTCATCAGACAACTGCTCCTTACTCACCTGAATCAAACGGTACTACCGAGCGCAAGAACCAAACTTTAAAAGGGATAATGAATGACTTGTTAAATTCTGGGTTACCCCAAAATATGTGGGGGGAAGCGTTGCTGACTGCCAACTATATTCTCAATAAAATATCTCACAAGAAAATTGGCAAGACACCATACGAACTGTGGAAAGGTAATGTACCTTCGTATAAATACCTCAAAGTGTGGGGGTTTCTAGTAAAAGTGGCAGTACCTAATCTAAAACAGGTCACAATAGGATCTAAGATTATTGATTTCATATTCATAGGCTATGCACACAACAGTAGTGCATATGGGTTCTTGGTATATAAATTGGATATACCGGATATCCATGTAAATACGATAATGGAACCAAGGAATGCTTCCTTATTTGAACACGTGTTTCCGTGCAAGGATGCTACGTATCTCAAACATACACATGAACAAGGAAATGCAAGCACTTCGATTGATGAACCAGGACATGATAATGGTCAGTCTAGACGAAGTAAACAGGCTAGAACATCAAAGTCATTTGGTCCTGACTTTGTAATGGCATTTCTATTAGAGAACGAGCCCAAAACATTCAAGGAAGCCATATCTATGCCTGATGCTCCTATGTGGAAGGAAGAAATCAAAAGTGAAATAGACTCCATTATGCAAAATCATACATGGGAGTTGGTCGTTTGCCTTCTTGGTGTAAAGCTCTAGAATGCAAATGGATTTTCAAACAAAAATTAAAACCAGATGGTTCATTAGAGAAACATAAGGCGAGACTTGTGGTACAAGGATGTAGGTAAAAGGAAGGCCTAGACTTCTTTGATACATATGCCTCGGTCACAAGAATAACTTCCATAAAAATATTGATAGCTGTTGCAGCTATACGTAACCTAGAAATACATCAAATGGATGTTAAAACCACATTTCTAAATGGGAATTTAGAAAAAGAAATATACATGAAACAACCTGAGGGTTACGTAGTTCCTGGACAGGAAAATAAGGTGTGCAGGCTTGTAAAATTCTTGTACGGACTGAAACAAGCTCCAAAGCAGTGACATGTAGAATTTGGCAATGTTATGATGTCAAATGGTTTCAAAATAAATGAATGTGACAAGTATATCTACATCAAAGATACTCCAAATGGATACATTCTGGCGTGTCTGTTTGTAGATGATATGCTCATTATTGGGAGCAATAATGACATTATCAAACAAACTAAAAACATGCTTAGTGGCAAGTTTGATATGAAAGATTTGTGAGTTGCAGACGTCATACTAGGAATCAAAGTTTTCAGGACGTCTGAGGGAATTACTTTGTCTTAAGCTCATTACGCTGAGAAAGTACTTGAAAGATTCAAGAATTACTCCAATGGGACTGCAAAAAGTCCTGTGGATCCTAGACTTTACTTGTTTAAAAACACGGGTGACAGCATATCACAATTGAAATATGCATGTGTAATTGATAGTCTAATGTACTTAATAAATTGTACAAGACCAGACCTGACACATTCAGTAAATGTACTGAGCCACTACACAAGTAATCCAGGACGAAGTCACTGGAAAGGAATAACTAGAGTATTGAACTACTTGTGACATACTCAGAGCTATGGGCTGCATTACACCAGATATCCAGCAGTATTAGAAGGCTACAGTGATGCCCTGTTTTGGTTCGGTATTTTAGATCCTGTTAAGGTCAGTAAATTAAATTATTTTGTGAATATGATTTGTAGGCCTCGTTGTCTATTTCTCAAGACAAACCTCAGTTTCGATTTGTGATGTGTGAGTTATTGCTGTTTTATTGCAGCTGTGTTGAAATTTCCAGATTTTATTTTATGAGATTGCTGTATAGTTACTTATTTTAAAACTGATGTTAAAAGTAATATTTGGATCTAATATTTTTCTGGGTATGACTAGACATGACTGGATCAACCCCTAATTTTTGTAGATTTATTTAGTGACTTTTATAAATTATTCCATACTTTTGAACAAACCGATATATTTCCAAACTGCATGTTGTTCGGTGAAAAACTCTATTTTCAACCTGATTTTAGTCCCTGTTGATTTAAACATTGTGAATATGAAATGTAGCATGCTGTGTCTATTTTACAACCCTTTTGACGGATTTGTATTTTGAGTTATACCTTGTGATCTATCACTATTTTAGTACTGTTATGTCTAAAATTTCATATTCATAAACTTGTTGCTTCATACAGTTTTTCGAATTTATTTGACTATGCTATCTACAATGAAATATTACAAAATTTTATTTTCTGATACTAGACATATTAGGAAATCTTTCAGATTTTTTTTAGATTTAATCAGTAAGCTTTTATGCCATTTTCATGCTTATGAATACAACTTTGCGAATTCTGGCTGAACATGAATTCTGTATAAAATGCTATTTTGAACCCTACTTCTGTAGTTGTTATATGACTTGTGTATATGTGCTGGATTCGGTCGAGAGAATATTTTCTATGTTTTCTGACAGATCTATGTTTGCATTCTTATGGGAACGGGAATATCAGATTTGGTGAAGTAGTGTCTTGCTATCTAGAATTGAAAGTCTCGTTGTCTTAACCTATTATGAGTTGTTTATCACCCGTGCATGTTTTTGTCCGACCTGAACCTGTCTCTTATTCTTGCCATGTTTTTCTTGCCCTATTTTGTGCACGTATATGCCTGCTTTGATAATAATAACAAGTAACCAAGCCGGAGTTAAGGGAAAGACCTTAGTAGTGGACAATATAGGTATGTGTACTCAGAAGGAGACTTGTGTTTCCTACTTTATGTTTGATTCATGAACCTGTTTTACTTTATGTTGATTCATGAACCTGTTGTACTTTATGCTTTGATTCATGAACCTATTATGTTACTACCTGATTCATGAACCTGTTATCTGTTACTTGTTACATAACACCTGAGTACATGGTCCTATAGAAACCCACCACTAGATTTAAACATAAATTGCATGTATGTAGCAACCATGTGGTAAAATTTGGGACGCATGAAGTGCTACCTAGATAGGATTAAATAGAAGACTTGAGAATAACATGATCACCTATATATTCTTGTTACCTGTGTATGCTACCTGGCACCTGTTACATGTTTACCTGCTTGCATACTACCTGAAGCCTGTTACATGTTACATGCACCTGTTATCTCATCATGTCACTTGATTCTGTTTCTTGTTTAGGAGTCATATACTCTACCTTGCTGTCACATCCATTCCATGCTTATTCAATATTTATTTCTTGTTGTTACTCTATACTTGTCCATCTGTTTTCTGTACTTGTCTCCTACACTACAAGTGGCTCGTAACTTGCATTGACATGCATTTTGTTTCTTTTTTCTCTTCCGGCAATTTGTTAAACTTGCAGACTTTGGTGACCAGCTGCCCGAGGGAGTAAGTGACCAAGTATTCTAGGCTGGCTAGAGTTTCTTGCTTGAGTTTATTTTCTGTTTTAAATAAATTGTAATTTCTACATGGACTTGTATTGGGCGTTTAGTCCGGGATTTGTGACTTGTTTCCAGACCTGATTATTTGAGATTAAGTATTCTTGTTTTCAAGTAATCATGTTGGTTATGTTAATTTATTTATACATGCGTGGTTGATTATTTCCTGTATATCTCTTGTTTATTCTGTATATGTTGTAAAGATCCTTACAGCTTATGAATGGTGAAAGTCATTCGTTGGACTTGTGTCGTGTATCCGTATTCCGTATTTCTTTTTGGGAAGCGGGGCGTGATAAGAAATAGTACTGGAAATGAAACATAAATGGTGTAAACTAATGCAGGCATGAATTCGAATCAATTCTCTAGAAAATTTGTTCACCAAGTTCTCCAATCAGTTCCTCTTCTGTATCTGCAAGCTCAACATGTAGAGTTTTTTTAGAGCAAGCTTAGACAGTAAGTAGCAACAAGCATGGAAATTGTAATACACGATATAACAAGAAATAAGGAATGAGAACAAGAAAAAATATGATCAAGTATGAAACAAGTAACAAGTGTAACATGTAAAAAGAAAAAAAAAAAGGGAAAAACATGTAAACAGGGATCATGTAGCTAGTAAATAGGACATACACGTGCTCAGTGTTAATCTTAACTATATCAATCTTTTATTAATCATATTTAATGAACACAATCCTGTGTCCCATACCACGGGTTCGAGTGCATACAATCATGTAAACGTTTAGACTCTAATGGTGAATTCTACAAGATCATATACTCGGGTCTTGTAGTGACGATAAAAGGAAACATGAAACATGTAGTCAAGTACTGGACTCTAGATGTGGCCCCCGCAAACTCTGGAGGTGGCCCCCGTCATCCCATGACGTGGAACTTAGTTTCATGTGGTACTTAGTTTCGTATAACTTGTAAACAGAAAACAGGTAGTTAAGTAATGGATTCTAGAGGTGGCCCCCGCAGACTCTAGAGGTGGCCCCCGTCATCCCATGACGTGGTACTTAGTTCTATGTGACACTTACTTTCGTATAACTTATATACATGATTCACTGTTACGGGAAACACGAGCCCCCTTCCGAGTATTCTCTCCTATAGGTCTTTCCCTTTATTAGCTCGATTTGTTATTCTTTTATAATAATTATTCATAAGCATGCGACTAGTGGAAACTGGTGTCAAGCCAGTATCAGGAAGGTATCGGGAGTATGCAGTGCATGACGTGCAAGTTTAATTTATTAGATGTGAGAAATAAACATTGTTACGAAGTAAAACATGAAGTCACAATTTCTGGACAGCAGTACACTATTGTACTAAAATTCACTTTCCCACCGCTACAGGAAAGAGAATCAGGTTCTGTTTGGGGTTCCAGAGACTAGACTCCCTGAAGGTTCCAACGCATATTCATATGACACAATCCAACTACAGTAGCTAGGTCTTGCAGTTCATTCTATATTGGTATAGTGTTCAGGCAGCAGGTCAAGGTCAAATTCTTATATATATAAATCGACTATAAATTCATTTAAAATTGTTACGTCCCGCTTCCCAAAATACGGGAATACGAGCACGTGACTGAAGCCCAGCGAATGATGCGAATACACCATTCATAAGCTGTACAGGTAACTCAATAACAAAATAACAACAAAACCACGCAGAGATATAAAATCACAATAGGATAACAAAAGTACATGACATAGTCCATAACATAACCAACAGATGGAAAATACAAAGTAGTTACGGGTCATACACGCCCAGAATACAATAAAGAGTAGCATGAATAAAACATGAATTAAAGATAACATGATAATTAACAAGAATAAAATCCTTGATCAGCAACACCTTCGGGTAATTCTCTATCTGGGCTTGCAAGTACATTATACAAAAAAAGATTAAGAAGACGCCCGTTAATGCAAGTCACAGGCCACAAGTGGTACAAGCTAATGGGACAAATACAAAAACAAAACAAGAAGCAGGAAAAAGAGCAAGGAATCAAGAATCATATAATAGGAGAAATACAATCTGTAAACAGGATCATGAACAAGACATCATGAAACAAGTAGCATGTAAACAAGCAATCAAGTAAACAAGTATCAAACACAGGTTACAAGTGTCAAGGATCAAGTATCATGTGATCATGTTCGATTCTTGTATTATTACTATCTAGGTAGCACTTCATGCATCCATCCTTTTACTACATGGTTGCTACATTCAAACAAGTTTGCGTTTAGGCCTAGTGGTGGATTTTATAGGGCGGTGTAGTCAGGTATCAAGTAAGCATGGTTCATGAATACGAAAATAAAGTAACAAGTTCACAAACCAAGTACAAGTTCGTGAATACCAACAAGTTCAAGAACCACACAGTGGGTTCATGCATACAACAAGTTCATGAGCAAAGTAATGGCTTCATGAATACATCAAGTACAACAAGTTCATGAACCATGTACTGGGAAACACGGGCCCCCTTTCGAGTACACTTACCTATATTGTCTACTACTATGGTCCTTACCCTTATACCCCGATTTGTTTCTTTTATTAATTTTAATCAAAAATAACAAGATATCATATTGAGACTACTATCACGGATAAAACAATCATGCACATAATCAAGTATAATCCTAAGAGTACATATGTACGTAACAATCGTGTTCATGTAATGCATAGCAACAAGGTATTCACGATTATATGCGAATACGAGATCGACAGATTATGTATAGCAACAGATTTTAATTCGACCGAAATATACGAATTAGAGTTAAAGAATATACTTGCGGTATTTTTCAAAGGAAGCTTGTACGAGAATAAAAGATTTGTACAAAGGGATACTTGCCTGATAACCGAAGACGATGATATCGAATACCAGAATAACGGGATCAGAATTCCGTACAGTGAAGCACGAATGAACGAATCACTAACCACTCACGAACACGATCGGACGGCTGAGATCGAAGATCAAGATGATCGAATCAGATCGGACGGTCAGATTTTTCTGATGATGAAGATAATGATGAAGATCAAGATCGATCGATTGAACAGCTGCGATCAAAGGAAGTTGATGATCATCATGATCGTGACGATCAAGAAGAGATCGGATGGCTAGGATCTAATCAGATGATCAAGAGGAGATCGACGGTCCACATCCAATCAAGCATGATGATCAAGATGATGATGAAGTGATCTAACGTACGACAAAGATCACCCGATGGTGATGATCAAGATCAAATCAACGAACGTGAAGGAATCAATCAATCAAGGTCAAGATCGAACGGCTCAAGATCACTTGATCAAAATAACTCCATAATCAATCTGCACACCCACTGGCAAGGTGGCAGACGGTGGCAGTGGGACCGCACGATGGCGAGGCTGCACGGTGGCCAGGGGACTACCAGTGATGGAGGAGAGCACGATGGCCAGAAATGGCTGCCGCAGTTGCTGCTGATTATGGAGGGAAACCGGGGAGCAGTGGCGCTTTATGGGAGATCGTCGGTAGGGACGGTGTCGCTGCCGAGGAGGGTGCAGCACAGGGATGTCAGCACTACCGCGTCGCTGCTGCATTGCGAAGAGACGCCGCGGCTGATGACAGAGCGAAGGGGAGAGGGGCCGGGAGATGAACAGTCGGTGCATGCAATCGCAGCTTGCTGGCTGTAGTTGCACAAGGTCGGAGAGTGGCATGGCAACGCAGTGCAGAGCAGGGACGATGGGGTCACTGCGGGCGCGTGCTGAGGTGGTCGCGGCGCAACACAGGGGGATGGGGAGAGAGCAGGAGGAGGCTAGGGTGAGGATAAGGGAAGGAGGGCACAGGGGAAGCTCAGGAGTGACGAGGAGAGGAGTTGCGGTGACTGGAGGCGATGCTAGGTGGTTGCGGGTCGCGGAAGAAGAGGCAATGGCGGGTTGAGGGCAAGGAGGTGGCGAGTCGAGCTCGACGGTGACGAGTGGGATGAAGTGGAGAGTTGGGTTTCTCTGTGGTTTTTGGAACAGAGGAGGGGGAGAGAGGAAGACCGAGAGAGAGGGAAAGAGATGGGAGAGAGAGAAATAGATGGGAGAGTTTATAAATAAAATAATAATATACGATAATAAATATAATATAATAATGGGTAGTTATGAGAGTGGGAGGTTATGGGGTACGGGATGTGAAGAGTGGGGGATGTGAGGGGTTTTGTAAACGGATAGATGAATTTGGGTTGGATAGGATAATGGGTTAACGGGTTGGGATCCAATAGATATGGGTTTGGGTTATAAACTTGGGCTTTATATTTGGGCTTATGATAAATAATTAAACAATTGGGCTTGGGCTCAAAACATTTTAATAAATCAATTATGGGATTGGGCTTATACTAAACAATTGGGCTCAGATTAATAAAATAAAAATAAGAAATTGGGCTTATAATAAACAATTGGGTTTCATAAAATAGTTTGAATAATATAATCAATTAAGAAAGATAGTTATAAGATACTATGAATTTAAAATACGGAAAAATACTTGAAAAATACATATTAACGGGAACATGGGTTACAAAAATCTTACAAAAATCATAAAATAATTCCTAATCATGTTCAGTAACATACTGGTAAATCTCAGGGCTTAATTCTCTTGAAAACCTATTATTTTAATCAATTAATCATGACGATATACTTCTAAACAGTAATTTGGAATTAAAAATGTCACAGTACTATAATCAATATATCTTGCACTCTACAAATTGAATTTCAGATCCGTCAGTTGTTCTGGATTTTAGACACAACGGACTACAACTTTCGTATATAAAGTTTTAAGTTTTAATAACAGTAACATGTTCAAATTCTGGTAGAAAATTAGGGGAGAGATAACAAGATAGAATCTAGTACATCATTTCAAAAATCACTACCTACAAGAAATTCACTTCTATATAAAGAAATAGATTGCATTCACAACCAGAAATCAGAATGTGTTTCTAAAATTAATCCATCCAAATTTATTATCGCAACGGTATTAAATATAAGAATTCAACCCAACTATTGCACACAACCAAAAGAATTCATTCGAGTCCATATTTATCTATATAGAAAAATCTGTATATGAAATTCCAATTCGTGTTCGTGCAATGCATGAAGTGGCGATGAAGTTTATGATATTTCCGTGTTTATCGAATCGACGGAGGCAAACGAGATGATTCAATACACCATCAAACAATTGATTCAAATATGAAGAGATAACAAAACATGTAACAATGGGGGTTCAACGATTTAGATCTACAAGGATATTTGCATAGACATGGATGGTAAACGAAATTGAAGACATGGTAACAAATATGGAACTACTTGCATAATTCAAAAAAAAACTTGCGCAGGAACAAAAAGAGTGTACAAGAGATGCTTGCCTTAATGACGATGATAACGACGGAAGGAGAGCGACGACGGCTCATGGGTAGCGACAACGGCAAGAGGCAAACAACAACAGCAATAGCGACAACAACAACAATGGCGACGACAGCAATGGCAGTGGGGTTGTGGTGGCTTGCTGGTGGTGCAGCGGGAGGAGCAACGAGGGTGCGTCGGGGGTGTACAAGGAGAATAAGAAGGTAGCTCTCAATGGAGAGGGGAACAAAAAGGTGGTGAGGCAATGGAGGTGGTGATGGCGAGCTGACTCCGGGGACTACAACACAAGGAGACAGTTACTGAGCGGCAGGGTTTGGAGGTAGTAGCGTCGGGTTGTTTCGGTTAGCAGCAGGGTAGTGGCAAGGTGGTGGTTGAAGTTGGACAGTTGTTTCGGTGATAGGATCGATCTGTTGTGGAGATAAGGGGGTGAGGGTGAGATGGGTTTGGGATTGGAAGGAGGAGAAGAAGAAGATTAACGGCTGAAGAGGAGGAAAAACGGGTGATTAGCTCAGGGTTAATGATGATGAAGGGGATTATATAGGGGATTAAGATGACATGTGGCTTGGAAGTGGGTTGGGGTCTAAAAGGATGGGTTTGGGCTTTTGGTTTATACAAAAAGTTAAATAAATAAATCAGTAGTAGTATAATAGTACACAATAATTAAATAACTCGAATAATATACATTAAATTACTACTCTGAAACTAATAAACACAATAGAATGTATTAAGATTCCAGTGTTCAAAAAAATAAATGGTTAGTTAAAAGAGAGCAAGCAGTTCAAGAGAATATCAAGATTTATTCAGATAACTGGGATACAAGAGTTGAAGAAGGAAAAAATAAATACAATAAAAATTAGTGTAATCGGAAATAAGGGTTACAATTTAGTACAATTATGATTTTGAATAGTTATGTATTTGGGAATGTGTCTATAGTTTTGCATTTTAAATAGTTACTAGGTTTGCCCGTGGGCCCGTTCATACGACACGTCTTTGGAACGATGCATCATATGAAAGAAAGCATTATAATGTCTGGAATATAAAAGAAATAATTAATTAATCTAATATGAAATAGTTGTAGATGTCATACAAAAAAAGAAACTTACATGGCTATTTATAGTGATGTTATCCATTGCAGGAAGCAGTGAGAAGCCAGACAGATGCTGTTTTTTTAGTTCTGATGAAGAACGACTCTGTATATCAAGGAGGACAAATATTTGACGATTAACTTTGGTGTTCTTAGTGTACTTTACTATCTAATGTTAATATACTTTCTGAGATGTACACTATAATAATGTTCATGTATAATACTGGATACATTTACTTTCCAGCATTTCAGATGCATGAATCTGAAACTTTCATCATGGAGTTTATGTAGCTCAAGTTTGAATAGTGGGACAATAGTTAGTTGTAAATAAAAGTGCATGTTTGAATAATTATAAATGGGAGTGTAAAATCCAACTTCTTAGAACTTTGATTGTGCAAAATGATGAAATTTAACTTTTGAATAGATATTTGCTAGCTACAGTGTAACGTGAGAGGTTGAAATTTTACCCAAGTGAATATCCATTTAAACCTTCCATTGCATTAGAAATCAGTCAGAAAACTCAGTGAAGTTTTCACATGAGCAATCAAAAGAAGCATAAAAAATCTGAAAAACCGGAAATTTACATACCTGAAATCTGAATATCAAAATTTTTGGGTGTATATATATATATATATATATATATATATATATATATATATATATATATATATATATATATACTCATCAAACTCTGTACCGAGCAGTTCATTATACAGCTCTATTTTATCAAAGTTTATATTACCCGTCACGGCCAACCCATTTATTGGAAGACCGGAGATCATCGCTATATCCTGTAGCGACACCGTCATCTCTCCGACCAGTAGATGGAACGTGTGCGACTCTGGCCTCCATCGCTCCACGAGTGCTGAGAGAAGTGCTCGGTCGAGTTTAACCTAACCCATCATGCTGATTCCGTAGAAACCGGCCGCTACTAGGTACTCGACAATACGTGGGTGCACCTTCATGGTTTCGTGGATGCGGAAATTACACCTCCGCGTCGTCCCACCCCACACTGCCGCGGATCTGTGGCGGTCTTGCAAGCTAGTTCATGGGGAAATATTGGTCCTGGAACACAATGTGGTGCCATTGAAGAGGATGCACCAACCTACACGAACCCAAAAACACAATTATTATTAGTCTAATAACAATATCACTAAATACAAAATTAGGCACAATACAAATTAATAGTTCTCACAGTCTCTGTAGAATGTTCCCCCCGAGCTTTCCGAGATGTCTTTCCGGTTTCCCTCGTTCTAGCCATTTCTCTGTAACAAAGTTCGCATATGTAAAACTAATTATTCGCCGAAAAACAGCAAACACAAACCAACGAGATGCAAAAATTTCAAAACTTCGCTTATACGCATCAAAACAACACAAACGAGATACAAAAATTCCAAAATTTGGCCGTCACCTCTGGCACACCAAACACAAGCCAATGCAACTTGTAGAAGTGAGTTCTGACCCACAGTTTGAAATATACGGTCGTGTATCACTTTCACTCTTTAAAAAAGAGCGGCAAGCGATACATTGACGTATCTAGCAAACCGTGGGTCGGAACTCACAAATACAAGTTGCGTTGGGTTGTGAATGGTTAGCCCAACCTACTCGCACCGTTTCGTATTTTTTGGACTTTGTTTAAGCATTTTTGTATTGAGACCGTACTAAAAAAGTCTCGAGGTAGATTGATGGTTTTTCATATACGCGTCAAAATAACAAAAACGAGATGGAAAAATTCCTAAATTTGGCCGTCAAGTCTGGCACACCAAACACAAGCCAGCGGAACTTGCATAGGTGAGTTCCGACTCTCGATTTGAAAGATACGGCCGTGTATCGCTTTATATCCGTTGTATTGAATAAAAGTGATAAACGGACGTATCTCACAAACTGTGAGACGGAAATCGGCTCTACAAGTTCCGTTACCTTCTACGCGGCGAGTCCGACATACTCGTAAAAATTGAATTTTTGGATCTCGTTTATTTCCTTCTCCTATATTCCACCACTACAACTAACACTACATCTATAAAAATGTCAACAAAATATATACAACGTACATGATCGGAGCTAATTGTATACTCTCTAAATTATAAACTACTACACATAATACAAAAAACCCAACTCCAAAATTGAAAAATAATTCAAGAAATTAACATAGTACATTATAGTAAATTGTGATTAAGTAAATACCTGGTCCAAAGAGAGAGATAGAGAGTTGGCAAAGATGTAAGAAGCCGCTGCTGTAGATGAACAACTTGTACAGGCTAGGGGGTGGATAATTTGTGCTAGGATTCAGATGATTTGGGAGTTTGGGGCCTGCGTTAGGGTTTGAGGTATTCGGGAGAGGGAGAGAGAGATAGAGAGGTTTCCACAAGAGGGGGAGATCGAGAAGGCAAAGAAATGGAGGCCAAGGAGTTGGGAGAGAGAACTAGGGTTTAGGGATGGGTTTCGGAAGCTCAAGAGAAAAGAGAGAGAGAGAGAGAGTTTGTGATGAAGACAAAGTGAGGGAGATCTGGGTATGTACAAGTGTTTGGAAAAACACTTGTACATACCTAGGCCGTTGTTTCCAATAATGGCCAAGGTATGTTTTTTTTTAAAAAAATTCTACCTAGACCGTTGTTTCCTAAGTGATTTTTTCGATAAAAAAAAAACTCTATGCCAAAAAATGCTAAGTCTGAAATGTTTTTTGGCGTGAACTTACGAAATTACCCCTCCGCTTTTGAAAGCGTTAGTGGGAGATTTTAGTGGGTTTTGATTTCAGCGGCTGATCATGATCTGACAAGATGTTTTCCAACCCGTTGAAAACAGACCCGTTTTCAACAGATCATATCCCTATATATATATATATATATATATATATATATATATATATATATAACAATGCTCAGTTGCAAACGGATTTTGTTTGCACAGACCCGTGCAAATGGCATTGCTGGCCATTGGATCAATTTCATCTTGAACCAATGTTCGTGATCGAGCCTACTCATCATCCCCATCTCACTTAAGTTGTGAGGGGTAATTTGGAAATTTTGTCCCAAATAACTCTTCACCTCATTCTTTCTCACTCACTCCCAAATTTGAACCTAGACCGTTGTTTGAAAACAACGGCCTAGGTTATAAAAAGTACAAACCTAGACCGTTATTTGAAACAAGGACCTTTTATAACCTAGGCCGTTGTTGGGAACAACGGCTTAGGTTCATTCAACGAGTTTTCTGAAACAACGACGTTTTATAACTTACGCCATTATTTCCAAACAACGGCCTAGGCTATAAAAGGCCGCTGTTTCAAACAACCTAGGCCATTGTTCCAAATAACGACCCAGGTTCATTCAATGGGCGGGGCTCGATCATGACCTTTGGATCAAGATGAACTTGATCTAATGGCCAGCAATGTCGTTTCCATTGTATTTGAAATCGATCAGGGAACTTAGTAAAATTTTCTACATGAGTAATCAAAAAAAGCAAAAAAGAATATATGAAAATCCAAAAATTTACAAACCTGAAATATGAAAAATCTAAATTTATTGGTAGAGAGAGAGAGAGAGAGAGAAATCCGAAAAAATGAAGAGAGGAGATGGAGGTAGTAATAAAGTGAGGAGAAAAATTTTTATAGGGGGAAAAATTAGTTTTTTTTAGGGGGAGGGACTTTTAGAGAAAAATATCTTTTGAGATTGTAAATGTGAGCCATTGATTTTGTTTCAATGAAGGAGAGCCACGTGATAGTTTTTTTTCAAATTACCTTGTGAATTATTATATAGCTGATGCTTGAATTTCCTGAACTGATGCTTGTCACATTGTTGCAATTGCTTTTGCTAAACTTTAGCTTTTGCTGAACTTAAGCTTCATTATTTAGCAATTTTGTTGAAATTAAGTGAGATTATTTTGGCTGCATTTGATTTTGCTGAACCCTTTAGTTGGTATGGCATTGCAATGCAACCTAGTGACACCATTTTTTTTCTCTTTTTAATGAACTGATGCTTGAATATTTGGCAAATTTGATAAATCCCTGCTGAAAGTTGTGTTATGAGTCTACTAGTGTAACCCCTGTTTCCGTAAATACGTATTTCTAAATATTTTTCCGTATTTTGATTATTTATAAACTTGTTTTGTGCTCAACTAATTTCGGGTCTTGTACTAAGTATTTTCTACTAGAAGATTATATATACTTTGAACAACAATGTAATTTTCTATTTTTAATTGATAGATTATCTATTTGTTATATTATTACGGTTTGAATTTTAATAAATTGTTAGTCTCAAATTCTAATATATATATTATTATCATTATCATTATCATTTCTATTATTATTATTATTATTGATTAAAGCCCATCAATTTTTGATATATGTTACATTATTTAATTAATTGATTTGAAGCCCAAAACCAAGACCATCTCTTATTGGACCCAAATTCATCTAAACCCAAACCCAATAATCCAAACTACCCCAGAATCTCTCCTGTAACAACCCCCCTAATCTCTGTCCCTAATTATGAGCCTATTGATTCCCCTCATTGTGTAATTCCCGTAACTCCCTCCCTAAAATCACTCTACACCTTAATTTTATATTATTTCTGTACTTTATTATACTCTCTCTCTCTCTCTCTCTCTCCCCCTTCTCTGATTAAAAACAAACCAGAACAACAAAACGAAACCAAAACCAAACAAAACGAACAAACCCATCGTCCTTCTCCTCCTTTTCCCGTCGAACCCAATTCCATCGCCCACGCCGTCGACCCTTCGACTCCTACCGTCGCCTCACTCCCCTCATCGCCTTCGTCATCCCCACAACCACCACCAGAAACACCACCGCTATCCATCACCATGTCGTCCTCCGCTCGCGACTGCACCAATGCAAGCCCCAGCCCACAGCGCCGACTCTGTCCCTCGACCCTGCCAACTGTCGTGACTCCCCCATCAGTCACAGCGCCACCCAGCACCCCCATCGCACTGCCTCCCTCTTGTGCTCAGCCGAAGCCAACGACAGCCAGCAAACCGATGCCTCAACTCCAGCGCCTCCGCCAGTCGCGCCAACCCTTCCTCCCGGCGTCTCGACTGCCAGCGCAGCTACCCTGCACTGCGGTCTCTCTCCTTTCCCGCACTCTGCTTCGAACCCAATTCCCGACTCTTCGACTATCCCCCGCATCGCCTCTCCACAGCGCGCCTCCCTCGCGCTGCTCTCCGCAGCCACCTACGGGAGTACCCCCGGCGCTCCTCGCTGCCCGTCTTGCGCCGTCAGCCGTCGCCGGCAGCCCTCCATGCTGTTGTGCCGCCGCCTGTCCCCCTGGTCGCCGGCGCTACTCCCCCTCTCGTTCTCTGTTTTAGTAAAAGAAGGAAGAAGAAGAAGGAAGAAGAAGCAGGAGGGAAGAAAAGGAGTGGGAGATTTAATCTGGACCGTCGGATTCGATCAAGATCTAATCCTGATCAGATCTGATCTCCTACATCAGATCAGACCACAGCCGTCCATCCAATCTTGATCTTCAACTCGGATTGAAGCAGATCCAGCCGTTCGATTTTCTCGATCTTGGTCTTCCATCAAGATCCGCTCCGGATCCAACATTGTGAGGGTGTTTGTGCGTGTCAAGTACGTGCGCGTGTCCGTGCTAGTGCCTCGTCTCTCGGGATTTGCATCCCGTATTGGTTCGTGTTCGGATTCTTCGTCCAAAAAGGCAAGTCACCTCTATCGAATATTTTTGCATCGTATTCGATAATTATTGTTGAAATTCCGCAAGTGGATCTTATTTAAAAATCGTAAAATATTATTGTATCAATCGTCGAGATGCCACGGATTTACACGAGCGAATCCAAGTGGTTGTCTCGACATCGTGCCATCTTTTTGCCTCTAAAGTATAGAGATGTTCATACACCATATAGTTATAGTTATTGATTATAAAAATAGGGAAGTGTAGACACATTTCATATCATGGCATTAAATAACGAATAACTATAGTAGATTGTAGAAATTAGTTGATTGTTAATGTGATTGTTATTGCTAGATTGTTGTATAGTAATTATAAGAATATTGGACATCACCTATATTAATACCATGCTCACCTAAGGTTGATTCGCTGCGATTAGGATTAATTAAACTCCAATTTACTATTATTAAACTTTATTTTTAACCATTTTATATAGAATGAACATATAGACTATTCAGAAAATTACGCTAATCTGAACCTTAACGTGCTGTTTAGACCTAGAACACTTCATTAAAATCAGAAACTCCCTGAAATTAAATCGTAGCCCTATCTGTCTAGATGTCGATAGACACCAAAACTTTCAAATTCGGAGTTATACTGCTCCAGTTATGAACCTTTTACCACAGCTGCGCTGAAATTCCAGATTCACGTACATAACAACTTAGGCTAATGAATTAAGTGAACTATTAATCATATATGTCCAAGATAAATTCCAGATTTGAAAATAACATGTTTAGGGTGTTAAAAAGTATTTTTACTGATTTTTATAATATTTACTTACTGCCTTTATAATTAAAATTAGACAACATCTACACCCAGCCAGAAACTAAAACCTATAAAGAACACCGAATTTCGCCTAGCTATCGTTGTCAGAACGTAGCTTTTAAGTATGCGTTGGAACCGGACGGGAGTCTAGTTTCTAGACCACCTGACGGATCCATAGTTGCTGTCCTGTAGCAACGGGAAAACTGATTTTGGTACAACAACCTACTGCTGTCCAGAATTGGGATTCTATATTTTATAATGTACAATTGTGTTTATAATGTTATATTTAGTGTATTTAATTGTATATAGTGTATTGCATGATCTTAGGAGTGTTTTGACACCTTCTCTAGCGTCCCTTATTAGTTGCATTATTGTATGATAATTGAGTAAAGAAAGTAAAGCAAGCCGGGGTTAAGGGTTGATTAAGGTAGTTGATGACATAGTGACTGTACTCGGAAGAGGGGCCCGTGTTTCCCTAACTATCGGTATATCGGATATTGGTTATTGGTTATTGGTTATATCGGTCATCGGTTAATTGCAGATTACTGACTTCAGTATCTCGATTGATTCGATTATCGGTCATTATTGAATAATGTTCCCGGGTACATGATCTATAGAATCTACCACCTTGATCTAAACGAAATTGATTGTATGCATGGAACCTGTAGTATGGGATGCAGTAGTACGTGCATTAGCTAGGATAAAAGAATGAATAATAGACCTAAGGCTCTCATCGCGTTATCATTGCATATTGTTATCTTAATGAACAGTGTTCTCATTATTATTGTCATTATTGGTATTGTTTATCGTTATTTTGGTAAATCGTATTTAATGCATATTATACTGTTATCTCTTTTACACTGTTCAACACCATCGACTGCATCGTTTATTTGAATTCATTGCTATGCCACTATTTCCATTGTTTCACTGTTTCTCCACTTGCATGTCCACGACTTGCTCTAAGGACAAATTATTCTTTCTTTTTAGATGAACAAGTACAGGTGTACGAGGAGAATTTTCAGAAGGTATCGGTGAGCAGTTCTTCTACGATTGGAGTTGGAGCCTCTCGAGCTATTTGGTAAGTTCTTGTATTTCAGATTTGGTTATTGAATTTCATTATCGCTTATGTGATTATGTTTTTCTGCGTGGTTGTGATTCATTTTTCTTATATTGTTGAGTTAAGACTGGTATAGCTTATGGATGATATGAGTTGGCGTACTTATATCATTCGATGGGCCTCAGTTACGTGCCTGTGTTCCCGTATTCCGGGAAGCGGGGCGTGACAAGGTTTTTAGTGGTATCAGAGCCAGGTTTGGGCTAATGTGTTAGTTGACTAATACATTAGACAGACTTGACTCAACCAAGCTGACTCAACAATATGTACACCACGTTGATCACATGGATAATGAATAACCAACATAATCTGGATACTTCTCTGTATTGATTCCTCCTTGATCCCTTCACAATCGGTTCTTTCATTTCTCTGTTGTTTCGTCCCTTCCATTCATTTACATTTATTAATTTCTTATTGGGTATAGAATTTTTCTTTTTGTACCCATATTATTTTGATTCCGGTGCAAGCAATCTCTGATTTTCTGCTTGTCTCGTTGACCCCTTCTTATTTCAGCTTGTGTGTCGTCCATTGCTTTCCCTGCCTTGCATTCATTTTTATTTTTCGATTCATATTGAGTATCACGTTAGTTATTTCCTCCCTGCTATATTCTCTTCAATTCCGATTTTGCCCCTCGTCCTTCTTCCTTCGTATTCGATTCCTTAATTTTCTTTTGTCTCTTCTAGTCATCCTCCTCTTTAACTCTTTTGGGTATAGCTTCATTTTTCTCCTACCTATTTTCTCTTTATAATTATTTTTCCCGAATACTTCCTATATTTCGATTATTAATTGTTATATTTATTTTCGATCTTCTATAAAAATGTTTCCCAACAAAGATTTTGTTATTCCGAACAATGGTGTATTTTAACTTCACTTTTCATTTTTGACCGACTATATATTTCTGCTGGATTATTTTGATTAGAAAAATTCTTACCTTGTTGTATAATGCTATTATTACTACTATTATTATTGCTATTATTTTCATTATCATTACTAGTATTAATATTATTGTTACTACTATTGATATTCATATTCTTGTTTTCATTATTTTTTTGCTATTGCTAATATTAAATTACTTTCACAAAAATGTTGGGGGTTCTTGTATTATTACTTTTACTAGTGTCGATTTTAATATTAATGTTATTATTATTATTATTATTATCAATCTTTTGCAATTACTGTTATTGTTATTGTTATGATCATTGCTCTTATCATTGTTATTCTTATTGTTAATAGTATCAATATTTTGTTATTATTACTGCTATTCGTGTTATTATTTTTATCTTTACTACTATTATTATTATTAATTTATTTTGAGCCTGAGCATTCTCAATCTTATATACACTTCACTACTTCGGTGCAACCTAATGTCGAGATGGCAAATATGCAACTCGATGTCAATGGAGGCAAATTGCAACTGGATATCGGCGAGGCAAAATATGCAGCCGAATACTTGGATGGCAATTTGAAACCTGATGTCGTGGAGGCAAATATGCAACTTGATGTTAAGGAGACAAGATTTTCTACCTATTTGCAAATTGATATTTCAAAACAATTTTTACTTATATAATGAAACTAAAGGTAAAGAAATATTTTCTTTATGACATCTTGTTCATACTATTACACTTTATGTCTCCATACAAATTGAACTCGTATAGTTGATTTTACTCTACTTTGTGTATAAAATTATTATCACTATTATTATTATTATTATTGCTATTGTTTTCATTATTATTTTTGGTATTGTTATCATTATTATTATTTCTATTGCTGTTATTATTATTGTGTTCATTATCCTTATTGTTATCACTTCTATTATTATTATTGCTATTTCAGTATTACTGATACTATTACTATTATTATTGATGTTGTGTTCGTTATTATTATTATTAGTGTTGTTATTATTGATGTTATTACTATTGCTGCTATTATTATTGTTGTTATTATTTTTGCTATCATTGTTACTGTTATTTTATTATTGTTGATATTATCAATATTATTGCTATTACTTTTATTATTATTGTTATTACTTTTAATGCTATTATTATTTCTATTATTACTGCATTATTTTCATGAATATGTCAAATCCAACCCTGTCGTGTATGTATCGTCATTATTTTTGATATTTTTATTTTTATTATATTATTATTACCTATATGATTATGATAATTATTATTATTATTATTATTATTATTATTATTTTGTTATTATTATTGCTATTTTCATTATTTCATTGTTATTATTAGTTTTTATTATTGTTAATATCATTCTATTACTATTGATATTATTATCATCGATATTTGTTAATGTTATTATCTTTGTTAAAGCCATTAGTTTTGACTTGTATTATATCTTTTAATTATTTAGATTGAAGCTAAAACTTTATATTCACTTTGCATTGCTTATCTCTATTTGGAGCCTGTGATAGGGTAAAAATGGCCTGAGGCCCAACCAGGGCCCAATACAATTCTCACTCGAAAAGGTAAAAATAGCTATCTAGCTCGGCCCCGAACCACTTCAGGGTCGGCGCCGAACCTCCTGTTTGCCCTCACAGTACTGGCCTCCTCGTGCCGACGAGCCTTGGTAGTCCTCGGAGTCCGACCCGTGACAGTACCACAGGCCGTCCCCCCCTCTCCGGCGAAGCAGAAGGATGACCTGGCGCAGCCTAGGCCCTCCGATTCCCCCCCGAAGCGCAGGAGACCCACGATCAGCCACGTCAACTCCAAATACCGCCAAGGGTTTCGCCACGTCAGCCCTATACCACTCCTGGTATTGCCACGTCCGCCCTAAACCCCCTGGGCCTTCTGCCACGTCAGGCCCACGGGCTTTCGGATCCAGACCCGGCCCCCAAGTGGAACCAAACCCGGTTGGGATTCTCTATAAATACTAGATCCACACCCACCTTTTGAGGTAATGAATCTTTTGCCACTTAAATATACCTAGTTATTGCTACTCTCTCACAGAGACTGACTAGAGCGTCGGAGGGTCCGCCACCGGGACAAACCCCGGTGTTTCAGGACCGTCTGCAGGTACACGAGACCTCGGATCCGACCCTTCCGATCCGAGCCCAGCCTTCAACATCTTTCCGAGCTCATCGTAGGTCCCAGAAGGTCAACCGAAGGTCGGCAGACGAGCGGCATTCTCCTTCAATACAAATTGAGTCCGAACTCACACCTGGTGCACCCACACGTCTCCCGGAAATAAACAGCATCAGGTTGGCGCCGTCTGTGGGAACAGCTGCTCCAGAAGCCGATCCGATCCAGACCCTCAAAAGACCTCGACAGCCGAACCCTCATGGCCTCCAAAGGCAAGGGGGCTGCTTCCTCCGTCAACCAACGGGACTCGCCCCCACCCACTGATAAAGCCAGGCCACTCACGTCGAAACACAAAGCTCTCCCTCGGGAGTCCCAAAGGAGCGTCGGTCGGCCAACCCAGCCCGACCTCCGGGGAATAATCCTCAACCGCAGGATTACCCGCAGCAGGGGAAGGGCCGCTTCCAACCCGGCCCCGAACCGTCCGAGACCGCCGCTCGAGGTACGAAGATCCGCGCTCAGCCGAGTCGGAAGACAACCCTCGGACCAACCAAACCAAGTCGAGGGAGCCCCCGTCACTCACAAGGAGTTCCAAGACTTCCGAAGAGAAATTCTGGGAGCCCTCCGACGGACCCCCAGGGAAGAAACCCCCCATTCCCAAACAGGGTCGGACGCCGAAGCCAGCGCGTCCCGCCCTTCAATAATCCAGCCTGAGGACGAGGGCGTTCTCCTAAGGTGCCTGCAAGGGATGGAGGATCGCCTCGATCACATAGGGGACGGCGGCCAAAGAGCGACTCAGGGGTACAGACCTGTCCGTCCTCCCTTCTCCACCCCCATCCTCCAAGCGGAAATACCCAGGAATTTCCGACCCCCTCAGTTCGAGACCTACGACGGCGAGGGAGATCCTGCTGATCACATGGGGGGTTTCAAAACCCTCATGATGATTCACAGCGCCTCGGATCCCCTGCTATGCCGAGCCTTCCCTGCCACCCTTCGGGGTCCCGCTCGTGAGTGGTTCTCGAAGCTCGCCCCTGGCTCCGTTGACTCCTTCGACCAACTCGAGGGCAATTTTCTCGCCCACTTCGTCACCAGCCGGAAGACCGAAAGGACCAGCGCCTCGTTACTCGGACTCAAACAGTTAGAGGGGGAATCACTCAGAGTGTTCGTCCGGAGATTTACCGCTGAGGCAAGGTCGGTCTCCTCCCTCGACCCGGGCGTCGCTTCAGCGGCATTCCGACACAACATCCTTCACGGACAGCTGAAGGCTTCTCTGGCGAAGAAACCCCCCGTCGACTTCCCCGACCTCCTCGATAGGGTCGAGAAATACATTAGGGTAGAAGAGGCCCTTAACCCCGAAGATACCAGGGATGCCACCGGGAAGGGAAAGCGGAAGACCGAAGAAGTCGAACCATCAAAGAAAGCTCCAAGGGACCTGGGGGCCATGAAGAAGGTCCCGCCGGTCCCCCGCTTCGAGAGATACACCCCCTTGACGCACAACGTATCCGCCATCCTCCTAGAAATCGAAGACAAAGGCATTGTTCGACTACCTCCCCGACCTAACAACGGCAAGAACCGAGATCAGCGCTTCTACTGCCGCTTCCACCAAGACCATGGACACGACACAGATCAATGCCGGGCCCTGAAAGACGAGATTGAGGAACTCATCTCCAGAGGATACCTCCGAGAATTCACCCGAGAAGTCCCGCGGGGTCGACGAGATACTAGGAGCGGGATACACTCGCCCCCGAACCCCCCTCCGAGCCGCATACCGGGTCGGGATCCCGAGTCCGAGGGAGCCGCGGACACACCATTTATCTTACATTGAGTCCATGGAGGGCTAATAGGAGGGGAATCAAATACTCTCCGAAAAGCCTTCATCCGAGAGATGAATGCTGTCCAAGGCGATCCCTCTCCCGAGCTACAAACCGCACCAGTCTCATTCTCAGGGGAGGACCTCGAAGGCGTTCGCCTCCCCCACTGCGACGCCCTCGTCATTAGCCTCCGCATGGCTAAGTGTGAAGTTCGCCGAATCCTTGTCGACAACGGCAGCTCGGTGAACATTCTTTTCCTCAAAGCCTTCGAGAAACTGAAGTTACCTAGAGGCAAGTTCCAACCGGCCGGATACACCTTACATGGGTTCTACGGCGTCCCTGTCGTGCTAGAAGGGATTGTCACAACGCCAAGACAGCTTACAACGCCATACTCGGCCAATCCAGATTATGCTCCCTCCAAACGATGCCTTCGGCCTACCATCCGGAGCTCGAATTTCCCACCCCACAAGGGGTCGGCGTCATCCGAGGCAGCCAAGAAGCAACGCGATCGTACTGCATGACCATCGACGGAGGAGGAATGTTCCTCCTCAACGCCGTCATGTTCAAACCTAAGAAGGGCGGCCCTACCCCCGGACCTACCGTCGAGCCAGAGAGGTTCCCCCTTGACGCCTAGCACCCAGTGAACTCCTGCAAAGAGCAAGCCTAGACTTTAACTTAGCTAGAAGTAAACCTTTTGTAAAGCTTTCCTTTGTATAGGACCGTTTTAGCGGCCCCCCTATCTTATACTAAGGAAATCTCGTTGTATCATACTCCAAATGCCTCGGCAGACCCGACCTAATACCCGGTTAGGGGGTCGACCCCCAAGGCGTCACCTCGCCCCACTCCGATTCCTCGCGAAACAATAAGGCCGAGCCACATCCCCTTCATCACTGTATATACTGTCAACCGGGGCAAAGGCCGTTACAGAAATACTCCCCTCGTCTCGAGCAGCACGCCACGTCGGAACGACGGGGGCCCACCTCGGGAAGGGAAGCCGCAACCTACGAAGTGAGCTAACTCGAAGCACATAAGCGGGGAGATCCGGAAACGACCGGCGTCAAAACCCTTGACAAGTCCGAATTACCTTTTTATATATACACGAAAAGGCGGGGGCCAGTCCGCGGGAGGCAAATACAATCGAAAGGAGGAAAGAAGAAAGAAAGACAAAACTATACAACTCGATTTCCCTCCTCGGCGTCGATCGGGTTCACAGGACGATCGACGGCCGGGTTGTCAACGAGCCCCTCTCCGGCAGGAATCTTCGGGGTCCCATCAATCTCCATGTCGTACTCGAAGTTCGACAGATCGAGGGTCGGATAGAAATGCCTCACGTGACTGAGCGCCTTCGCGTAGCACTCATCCTGGGCGGCTATCACCATCCGCTGGCCCGCATCCGTCAGCTCTTTCCTCTCATTGGCGAACGCAGCTGTCAACTCCCCCTTCTCCTTGGCAAACTTCCTCTTCAAGGAGGCCACCCTCTTCCCCCACTCGGTGTCCTTGGCCTCGAGCTCCAGCTTCATCTGCTGCTCCCTCTGACGCGAACCCTCGAGCTCGATCCGCATCTCCTTCGTCTCTCGTCCGCTCTTGTCCGCCCGAGCACGCTCTTGTAACAGGAACGCTTCGTAGAGATTCTTCACATTAGCTCCCTGCATACAAGCCTACAACCGAAAGAAGCAGATAAGAAGAAAACTCCTGAGGCAAGACCAAACAGAAAGGAGGAGGTCGACAAGCTTACCGACACGGTGGCCTGCGCCAGGCGCGTGAATGCCACCTCCACGGGCTCGTTCTCCATCATCTGGCGATCACGTGGCGTTGCCAGCTTCTCCACCACCTCTACGGCCTGGGCTTCCTCGGTCAGACAGTCGCCCATCCGAACCGACCAGTCCGGCGCCCACCGCTGCCGCAACAACTCCACCACCGGGTCCTCCTCCTCGACCCCTACCAAGGGACCTTTCCCCTTATCAAGATCGGATGCCCTCGCCGGGCCCTTACCCCTCAAAGGGGCACCCCCCTTGCCCGTCTCCGAACGAGTCCTCTTAACCCTCGGCTCGAGCGGTACCTCCGAGATAACAAGGGGCGGCTCCATCGGCCTCTTCGCCGCCTCCGCCTTCTTCTTCTCGGCATTTTCCTTCTTCATGGCGAGCCTCCTTGCTTGGATCGATGCCTCATCCATATCTGCAGAAAAAACCATTAAGAGCAATGAGCAAGAAGGTACAAAAGGATCGAGGGAAAAGAAACAACTACATACGGAGAACGGCTGGGCTCAGTCCAACGCTCGCCAGGCGAACCTCCGTCACCTTCATCCAATTAACACTAGGGGACAAACGGAGACGCTCGACAAACCCCCACTCCTCGACCGTCAGATCCCCCTGCCCCGGCGCAGGGTAACTCGGCTTGGAGTAGTTCCATCGAGTCGGAATGTCCCAGGGCTCTTCACTCCGGATCACCAGATATTTCTTCTTCCAATCCTTGATAGAGTCCGGGTGGCTATGAACAACCTTCCTCCTGCTCCGGGGGGAGATATAGTAAACCCCCTCGGCCGCCGAACTAATCATCAGCGTCGCTCGGAACACGTTCAAGCGCAGGGGTACCCGTTGTTCCTCGCACATCAGTACAAAACTGATTATCTGCTTCCAAGAGTTCGGCCCAGACTGCATCGGCGCCAAGGAGGCCCAGTTCAACACTTCCCGAACAAACGGATGGACCGGCAGCCTCAGTCCAGAAATAAACGCGTCCACGGGGAAGACACAATACCAAGCAGACAGGGGATCGGTTGGGCGAAGAGTAGAGCTCGGCAGCATCAATTCGTAACAAGGACCTATGTGGTACGCCAGTTGCAAAACCTCTAAGTCCCCGCCATCCAAGACGGTCAGAATCGCGTCCATCAACACTCTCGTCCGACTCGGCGAAGAGGCCTGCACACCGAAGAGCTCCTGGTCGGACAGGTCGTCAGGATATTGACGGAAATGCTTCGGCTGCACAGGCGAACCTGTCCCCTGGCTCGAACCACCAGTCCCCAACCCTACCTTCCTCGGAGCCTTCTTCCTCTTCTCGGTTCGCTCCGGCGAGGGAGTGAATAAGGGCCCCCGATCAGTCAGCATGGAACTCGGACCTGCCCCCTGAACCGTGGATCTCCTTACAATGCCGCCCTCGCCTCTCTCTCCCTCGGTAACCAACTCCAAAACACGGACGTCGTCCGAACCATCAGTCGCTTCCTCCGACTCACTGCTCTCCACCC
Source organism: Hemerocallis citrina (assembly GCA_017893485.1). NCBI lineage: Eukaryota > Viridiplantae > Streptophyta > Magnoliopsida > Asparagales > Asphodelaceae > Hemerocallis > Hemerocallis citrina. The sequence goes on from CM030363.1 coordinate 18,951,101, forward strand.
CGAAGGGACGACGAGAGCGCGACAGCCTCGCACCATGTACCTCCTCCTCAACCACCGGTTCCTCCCACGAAACCGTGTCAGAAGACTCATCAACGTACACTGACTCCTCGAGTACGGGCTCCTCCCAGGACGTCGAGTCAGAGATAGGCTCCACTTCCCCCCTAGACGTCGACACTGATAAGCCAGACTGAGCCCTGTCCATCTATGCCTAAACTAAGTAGACTTGCCAACTCACCTGGGGCTACTTTGGAAGGACGAGCCTGGTACAGCAAGATGCAAAGATGAGCATTGAAGTGTTGAAAAATTTTTTTTTTTTTGAAAAAGAAGGGAGTGGGCAGATAGGGGAGAGGGGGGAATATTTATAGGAGATAAAAGCGACTCCTCGATTTCCGCGAGTACTGTTCACCTATCCGACATGCAACTGCCGCCTAGGAATTCGCGCCACATCCTCAAAACGTGTGATGCTGACGTCATCCACTGACAGGTTGGCAGCCAGACGAGGAGGTCAGCACGAAAGAAGTATTCGGAGGAGGGAACATTTTTATTTTTAAGATTTAAGGCGCCGTCCTCAGACAGACGCCCCGGGCTCCGAGACTGGGTCGGTTCCCCTTTCACCCGTGAGCAGCTCGGGGCTTACAGCGTCATCAGCCGAAGACCCGAACTGTTCCCGGGTGAGACAGAAACCGCCTCAACCTGGAGCCCTATTGGGACGCAGAGTAGTCAGCCTCCAATCGGAGAACGACTCATCTACCCGGGGCCCAAAGCTTCAAGACGCCCCCCTCGGCAAGCACCCCGGTCGAAAGCAGATCAACACCCAGAGGTCGAAAGAAGTGCACCATTCCGAGCCAGTTGATGCAACTGCAAAAGTCCAGCCTACTCCAGCAACGAAACCTTCACAGTTGCAAACAACCGGCCCGGAGCGCCCTTCATCTCCCCTGTTGCAAACTGCTCACCCTTCGAAGTTCGGTCGTTGTCCCTCTCGCCCGAATCCCCCTGGATCTGGCCGCCACATCAGGGCCATCAGATCCAAGAGAAGATCCGGGCGACAAAGAAACTACCTCTCCGACATTACCGGGGGAAAAAATTATCAAGAGACAGGCGTCCGCCGAAGCAGACACCTTTAAGGGCCGAACAGACCACCCTTGCTTTGATCTGAACCATTACGAGAAAGAGGGAGGAGGGTACTTATAGCCTCCCCCAGGGGCCGGCCTTTATGACATGGGGAAAACCAAACGACGGAAGACCATGCGCCATACATTTATTAGGCGGCGCCATTAACGCACCTAGGAAATGGGAATCTTGCACAGATCCCAGGGCGCCCCCAAATGCTCCGCGAAAACAACAGACTACCCTACTCAAACAGTCCCAAAGCACAATGGTTCGCCCACAAACGGCCCGACCTATAATCCCCTCGCCAGCTCGAGGTCCGGTCTGGCACCTGGGTACTCTTCTTCGGAAGATCCACCGGCTGGCCATCACCCTTACCAGCCCATAATTCCCCCTCATCTCGAGGTTCGGTCTGGCACCAGGGTACTCTTCTCAGGAAGAAACAACGGCTCGCCTTCACCCTCACCGGCCCATAATCCCTCGCCAGCTCGAGGTCCGGTCTGGCACCCGGGTACTCTTCTCAGAAAGAAATAACGGCTCGCCATCACCCTTGTCGACACATAAACCCTCGTCCTCTCGAGGTTCTGGCAGGCACCAGGGTACTCTTCTCCGAAAGATATCAACGGTTCGCCATCGCCTTCACCTACCCATAAACCCTCGACAAGCTCGAGGTCCGGTCAAAGCCTCAGGACAACCCCACCAAGAAGGCCCTGTGAGTCGTCCTCCCATTTTTTCCACAACCATGAACACTCCCCCAAGGCTTGCTCCCGCACCCCCGCAGGAGTGGGGGGCTTGTGTGATAGGGTAAAAATGGCCTGAGGCCCAACCAGGGCCCAATACAATTCTCACTCGAAAAGGTAAAAATAGCTATCTAGCTCAGCCCCGAACCACTTCAGGGTCGGCGCCGAACCTCCTGTTTGCCCTCACAGTACTGGCCTCCTCGTGCCGACGAGCCTTGGTAGTCCTCAGAGTCCGACCCGTGACAGTACCACAGGCCGTTCCCCCCTCTTCGGCGAAGCAGAAGGATGACCTGGCGCAGCCTAGGCCTTCCGATTCCCCCCCGAAGCGCAGGAGACCCACGATCAGCCACGTCAACTCCAAATACCGCCAAGGGTTTCGCCACGTCAGCCCTATACCACTCCTGGTATTGCCACGTCCGCCCTAAACCCCCTGGGCCTTCTGCCACGTCAGGCCCACGGGCTTTCGGATCCAGACCCGGCCCCCAAGTGGAACCAAACCCGGTTGGGATTCTCTATAAATACTAGATCCACACCCACCTTTTGAGGTAATGAATCTTTTGCCACTTAAATATACCTAGTTATTGCTACTCTCTCACAGAGACTGACTAGAGCGTCGGAGGGTCCGCCACCGGGACAAACCCCGGTGTTTCAGGACCGTCTGCAGGTACACGAGACCTCGGATCCGACCCTTCCGATCCGAGCCCAGCCTTCAACATCTTTCCGAGCTCATCGTAGGTCCCAGAAGGTCAACCGAAGGTCGGCAGACGAGCGGCATTCTCCTTCAATACAAATTGAGTCCGAACTCACACCTGGTGCACCCACACGTCTCCCGGAAATAAACAGCATCAGAGCCCATATTCTCTTTGGTTTTTGGTGTCTCATTCTTGTCTTCTTGCTCGGTTCGTTGATTGGTGTCATGTGGCCTACATCGACATGTATGTTGCTTGGGACATCACCATCAGAGTAGCGCAGTGGAAGCGTGATTGGCCCCATAACCCATAGGTCCCAGAATTGTCTTATTGCTTTCCCTTCATTGCACTACTTGCACTTCTTTCATACATTTGCATTGTCTTCATTTATTGAATCTCTATTGGACATCATTCTAGATCACCCCATTATTATCTATGATTTTCTTATTCTGGTATTGCCACCCTCTTGACATTTCATTGAATCCCTTGTTTTGTTATTCCCCATAAGAGTTGTTTTGCCTTGTCCTACATACCGCCTAAGTAAATTTCGAGGACGAAATTTTGTTGTAAGGTGGGTAGGATTTGTAACCCCTGTTTCCGTAAATACGTATTTCTAAATATTTTTCCGTATTTTGATTATTTATAAACTTGTTTTGTGCTCAACTAATTTCGGGTCTTGTACTAAGTATTTTCTACTAGAAGATTATATATACTTTGAACAACAATGTAATTTTCTATTTTTAATTGATAGATTATCTATTTGTTATATTATTACGGTTTGAATTTTAATAAATTGTTAGTCTCAAATTCTAATATATATATTATTATCATTATCATTATCATTTCTATTATTATTATTATTATTGATTAAAGCCCATCAATTTTTGATATATGTTACATTATTTAATTAATTGATTTGAAGCCCAAAACCAAGACCCATCTCTTATTGGACCCAAATTCATCTAAACCCAAACCCAATAACCCAAACAACCCCCCAATCTCTCCCTAACGGACTAATCTATCAATTCCCCTAATCACTCCCCACTCATCCCAAATCCCCGTAACTAAATCCCTAATACTTAGCCTCTAATCTCTCCCTTTACCTTTTCAACCAATTCTAAATACAGTGTATACTCTCTCTCTCTCTCTCTCTCTCTCTCTCTCTCCCCCCTTCTCTGATTAAAAACAAACCAGAACAACAAAACAAAACCAAAACCAAACAAAACGAACAAACCCATCGTCCTTCTCCTCTCTTTCCCGTCGAACCCAATTCCATCGCCCACGCCGTCGACCCTTCGACTCCTACCGTCGCCTCACTCCCCTCATCGCCTTCGTCATCCCCACAACCACCACCAGAAACACCACCGCTATCCATCACCATGTCGTCCTCCGCTTGCGACTGCACCAATGCAAGCCCCAGCCCACAGCGCCGACTCTGTCCCTCGACCCTGCCAACTGTCGTGACTCCCCCATCAGTCACAACGCCACCCAGCACCCCCATCGCACTGCCTCCCTCTTGTGCTCAGCCGAAGCCAACGACATCCAGCAAACCGACGCCTCAACTCCAGCGCCTCCGCCAGTCGCGCCGACCCTTCCTCCCGGCGTCTCGACTGCCAGCGCAGCTACCCTGCACTGCGGTCTCTCTCCTTCCCCGCACTCTGCTTCGAACCCAATTCCCGACTCTTCGACTATCCCCCGCATCGCCTCTCCACAGCGCGCCTCCCTCGCGCTGCTCTCCGCAGCCACCTACGGGAGTACCCCCGGCGCTCCTCGCTGTCCGTCTTGCGCCGTCAGCCGTTGCCGGCAGCCCTCCATGCCGCTGTGCCGCCGCCTGTCCCCCTGGTCGCCGGCGCTACTCCCCCTCTCGTTCTCTGTTTTAGTAAAAGAAGGAAGAAGAAGCAGGAGGGAAGAAAAGGAGTGGGAGATTTAATCTGGACCGTCGGATTCGATCAAGATCTAATCCTGATCAGATCTGATCTCCTACATCAGATCAGACCACAGCCGTCCATCCAATCTTGATCTTCAACTCGGATTGAAGCAGATCCAGCCGTTCGATTGTCTCGATCTTGGTCTTCCATCAAGATCCGCTCCGGATCCAACATTGTGAGGGTGTTTGTGCGTGTCAAGTACGTGCGTGTGTCCGTGCTAGTGCCTCGTCTCTCGGGATTTGCATCCCGTATTGGTTCGTGTTCGGATTCTTCGTCCAAAAAGGCAAGTCACCTCTATCGAATATTTTTGCATCGTATTCGATAATTATTGTTGAAATTCCGCAAGTGGATCTTATTTAAAAATCGTAAAATATTATTGTATCAATCGTCGAGATGCCACAGATTTACACGAGCGAATCCAAGTGGTTGTCTCGACATCGTGCCATTTTTTTGCCTCTAAAGTATAGAGATGTTCATACACCATATAGTTATAGTTATTGATTATAAAAATAGGGAAGTGTAGACACATTTCATATCATGGCATTAAATAACGAATAACTATAGTAGATTGTAGAAATTAGTTGATTGTTAATGTGATTGTTATTGCTAGATTGTTGTATAGTAATTATAAGAATGTTGGACATCACCTATATTAATACCATGCTCACCTAAGGTTGATTCGCTGCGATTAGGATTAATTAAACTCCAATTTACTATTATTAAACTTTATTTTTAACCATTTTATATAGAATGAACATATAGACTATTCAGAAAATTACGCTAATCTGAACCTTAACGTGCTGTTTAGACCTAGAACACTTCATTAAAATCAGAAACTCCCTGAAATTAAATCGTAGCCCTATCTGTCTAGATGTCGATAGACACCAAAACTTTCAAATTCGGAGTTATACTGCTCCAGTTATGAACCTTTTACCACAGCTGCGCTGAAATTCCAGATTCACGTACATAACAACTTAGGCTAATGAATTAAGTGAACTATTAATCATATATGTCCAAGATAAATTCCAGATTTGAAAATAACATGTTTAGGGTGTTAAAAAGTATTTTTACTGATTTTTATAATATTTACTTACTGCCTTTATAATTAAAATTAGACAACATCTACACCCAGCCAGAAACTAAAACCTATAAAGAACACCGAATTTCGCCTAGCTATCGTTGTCAGAACGTAGCTTTTAAGTATGCGTTGGAACCGGACGGGAGTCTAGTTTCTAGACCACCTGACGGATCCATAGTTGCTGTCCTGTAGCAACGGGAAAACTGATTTTGGTACAACAACCTACTGCTGTCCAGAATTGGGATTCTATATTTTATAATGTACAATTGTGTTTATAATGTTATATTTAGTGTATTTAATTGTATATAGTGTATTGCATGATCTTAGGAGTGTTTTGACACCTTCTCTAGCGTCCCTTATTAGTTGCATTATTGTATGATAATTGAGTAAAGAAAGTAAAGCAAGCCGGGGTTAAGGGTTGATTAAGGTAGTTGATGACATAGTGACTGTACTCGGAAGAGGGGCCCGTGTTTCCCTAACTATCGGTATATCGGATATTGGTTATTGGTTATTGGTTATATCGGTCATCGGTTAATTGCAGATTACTGACTTCAGTATCTCGATTGATTCGATTATCGGTCATTATTGAATAATGTTCCCGGGTACATGATCTATAGAATCTACCACCTTGATCTAAACGAAATTGATTGTATGCATGGAACCTGTAGTATGGGATGCAGTAGTACGTGCATTAGCTAGGATAAAAGAATGAATAATAGACCTAAGGCTCTCATCGCGTTATCATTGCATATTGTTATCTTAATGAACAGTGTTCTCATTATTATTGTCATTATTGGTATTGTTTATCGTTATTTTGGTAAATCGTATTTAATGCATATTATACTGTTATCTCTTTTACACTGTTCAACACCATCGACTGCATCGTTTATTTGAATTCATTGCTATGCCACTATTTCCATTGTTTCACTGTTTCTCCACTTGCATGTCCACGACTTGCTCTAAGGACAAATTATTCTTTCTTTTTAGATGAACAAGTACAGGTGTACGAGGAGAATTTTCAGAAGGTATCGGTGAGCAGTTCTTCTACGATTGGAGTTGGAGCCTCTCGAGCTATTTGGTAAGTTCTTGTATTTCAGATTTGGTTATTGAATTTCATTATCGCTTATGTGATTATGTTTTTCTGCGTGGTTGTGATTCATTTTTCTTATATTGTTGAGTTAAGACTGGTACAGCTTATGGATGATATGAGTTGGCGTACTTATATCATTCGCTGGGCCTCAGTTACGTGCCTGTGTTCCCGTATTCCGGGAAGCAGGGCGTGACAACTAGTAATTGTTTCACGTATTTTTTAGTTTTATGTACATGCAAATACATGATTATTCCTAAAACTCTTTTGTTTTTTTGTGGTTGGCAGCACCAGAAGAAGAAGAAACAATAGCTTGCTTGCTGAAGTAGCAACAACAGTTGAGCTTGCTTGCTATTATATAATATTGATTGTACATTTTTGGTTGCTTGTTGTTATGTAATATTGATTATGCATTTCAAGTATACAAATTAGTTATGCATTTAGGAATGTATCTATATTCTCCGGTTATTTCTTTGCTATCTTTTGGATACTTATGACCTAGAGATGAAAATGTATCGCAATAAACTCTTTGCTAAATGTTGGTTCTGAATAATTTGTTTGTTCTTGAAGTTATGATTGTTATGATATAGTCATATATGATGATTAAAGATTTTTTGTTCTGAACACACTATGGATGTCGTTAAGAATTTAGAGAACAAAATTTTGAAGAAATTTTGAAGGATTTTTGGTTCAATTGCGCACTCTCAGTTGCAGCAATAAACTCTTAATTTTGAAGGATTTTTTGTTCTATTTTTAAAGTAAATTTAAAGAAATATTTAAAGGAATTTTTAATGATTTTTTACAGAACTTTTAAAGGTGTTTTAAAAGAATTTTAAAGGCAACAAACAACATGTCCAAAAATGAGTGTAGTGAAAATGAGGATGCTCAGATGGATGTGTGGTAAAAAAAAGGAATGGTAGAATTAGAAATGAGTATATACGAGACATACTAAAGGTAGCTCCAATCCAAGATAAGTTAAGAGAGAATCACCCAAGATGGTTCAGACATGTCACACGTACACCTACTAGTACCTCCATTAGAAAGAGTGATTTGATAAGTATTGTGGGTAGAGTTAGGGGTAAAGGAAGACCTAAACTAACTTGAGTCGAAACGGTGAGAAGATATATAATAGCTTGTGACCTTACCGAAGATATTGTGCCAAACCGAGCAAAATGGAAAACCATGATTCATGTAGCCGACCCCAACTAGTGAGAAAAAAGGCTTTGTTGTTGTTGTTGTTGTTGTTAGTGTTGTTTTAAAAGAATTTTAAAGGAAATTTAAAGAAAATTTTAAGGAGTTTTTAAAGGTATTTTAAAAGAAAATTTAAGAAAATTTAAAGGAATTTTAAAGGCATCGGGGTAAAAACATAATTTTACCCCCTAACTGTCAAAAAAATAACAGAAGTGGACGGCAGGTGCCTTTTAGTCCAATTGTAAAAAAGTTTGGATACTATTGTGGTATTAGTATAACTTTAGGTGTGTATAGAGAGTTAATATAAGAGTAATGATACACATACTATCAAATTTACTATTTTTTTTTACTACCTTAGGTGACATAGTATTAGTGGAGGTTATTATAGAGTAGGGGTATAAACATCCAATAGTAATGTGTCACCTAAGGTAGTAAAGAAAAAGTTAGTAGATTTGGTTGTATGTGTAATATTACTCTTATATAAAGTTTAAGTGCCAATAGGTCATTAACCCAAAAAAGAAAAGAAAAGAAAAGAAAAGAAAAAAAACATATTTTTGTTGAAATTTTATCTGTGCTGACCCACTTTTTGAAAATATTTACATAGCTGACCCACTGTCAAAAATATTTATTCAACTGATCCAGTGTTGGACACATCAGCATAAAACGTTATTGGCAACAATGACATATATATTTTTTAATGCCGTTGTTGCAAATAGCGACACCTGTAAAAAAAATTATTTTCACATGTCGCTATTGGAAGTAACGATAGAGATACATTTTGCATACAATTACAAGCTCTCTGACTTGAAAAAAATTGTAAGTGTCAAAATATCTTATTACTGATGCCGTTATTTACAATAACGGCAAGCTTAAGCTAATGCCTCTATTAGAAATAGCAGCTCCAGTTTCAAAAAAATTAATTATGTTCTCTTCTACAAGCATGGTTCTTAATGGGACAAGGGTTTGTGACATTTGAATCAAATAATCAAACTCTTTATGGTGTTGATAGTGACACCGTTGAATCAAATAATCTTTCATGGTTTTGCTACCACTCGAGGCCTCATATTGTTCAATGATTTTCATTTTAATGTGGATACTGGGAGGAGCATGTCATTTTTTATTCTTTCTAAGGTGGGAGAGGGTGGGATGTCACTTGAGAGGTTGAGGCTTTGGAGGTTTAGAGAGAATACAGAAGGGGAAGGTGTCAGAGATGGAGGATTTGAAGGTGAGGAGGAGGAGGGCTTGGCCTGAGAAGGAGGAGGAGGCGAAGGGGAGGAGGGGGATGAAGAGGAAGAAAAAAAAGAGGAGTATAGTGGCGGCCATGGAGTTGGTATTTTTTTTGGGTTTGAGATTTGGTAGGAGTAAGGAGAGTGAGGAGTAGTAAGTATTGACATAGGGGGAAAATGACCTGGCACATCCTAGACCATCCGATCTCCTCAAAAAGCTCTCACCCATGATCATCAGATCAGTCTTAAGCCCCATGGGCTTCTACTCCACCAGGCCCACGGGCATACAGGTCCAGACCCGGCCCAAATGGATCCATACTCGTTTGGCATGCCTATAAATACCAGGCCCTCTCCCACCTTCAAAGGTAATCAATCTTTTTCCTCTCAAACCCTAGCTACTGTTGCTCTACTTCAGTAATTAACTAGACCGTCAAAGGGCCTGCCACCGGGATCAATCCCGGTATTCCTAGGACGAGTGTAGGTACACGAGACTCCTGGATCTGAGCTTCCAGATCCGAGCCGAGCCTCCATTACCGAGTCGAGCATCCGACCTCCGCCTCTACACCCGATCGTGTCACTTCGGCTAAGGGTCAAGCGTACCGTCCAGTACCGCGTCCTTCCACTAAACAAACAAATAGAACTCACACCTGGTGCATCCACATTATCCAAAAATAAACCGCATCAGGTTGGCGCCATCTGTGAAAAAATCTCGGTACGGACGTCAGTCTGAACCTCGCCATCAGCATCGATTCGAGCTCATGTGGGGCCCAAGCCCAGGAGAGCTGTTACCTCAACGCGTTGCCCAGATGGGCCTCCTCTTCAGGATGCCCCCAAGGATGCTCACGGATCGAATAATCCAAGGGTCAGCCTCGGACACCAGCAGGGCGCATCTCGCTCGGTCGTGCCCGACCTTCGTCGGGTCATCCAGAGCCGACGGGGAAGTCAGACTAGGGGAGGGGCCGCTTCCAACTCGGCCCCGAACCGCCCTAGACCTTCGCTCGAAGGACGAGCAACGGTGCTCAGCCGCATCGGCCGAAGACCGCTACCCCAGCACGACCTGATTGACCATGGTGCGGTCACAAGGGCCAAGTTCCGGAGCTTCTAGGATGAAATCATGGAGGCTATTCATGGAGCACCTAGAGCCGAGACATTCAACCAATCCCACCGGATGGGCGATGGAGGGAACCACACTCGTGACCCGACCTATCTCCCCGAACGCGAAAACAAGGTGCTCTGACGCTTGCTGGAAATGGAGAACCGCCTCGACCACCTCGGCAACGACGTTCCCAACCCCACTCTAGGCCGCAGGTCGACCCGACCATCTTTCTCGGCCCCCATCCTAGAAGCAGAGATCCCCCAGAATTTTTGCCCTCCACAGTTCGAGACCTACAACGGCGAGGGTGATCCTGCTGATCACATGGAGGGTTTCAAGACCCTCATGATGATTCACAGCGCTTCGGATCCCTTGCTGTGCCACGCATTCCCTGCAACACTCCAGGGTCCGGCTCGGAAATGGTTCTCCAAGCTCCCGTCGGACTCGATCTTCTCGTTCGACCAGCTGGAGGCCAACTTTCTGGCCCACTTCATAACCAGCAGGAAGGTCGAGAAGACAAGCGCATCCTTACTAGACCTTCGACAGAGGGAAGGAGATTCACTCCGTGACTTCATCAGGAGGTTCACCATCGAGGCAAGATCTGTCGCCTCCCTAGATGCCGGAGTCGCCTCAGCCGCCTTCCGGCACAATGTCCGACACAGCCAGTTAATGGTTTCTTTGGCCAAGAGGCCTCCCCAGAACTTCCCCGACCTACTCAACAGGGTCGAGAAGTACATACGGGCGGAAGAAGCTCTAAACCCGGAAGGCACCAAAGAAGCTACAGGGAAGGGCAAACGCAAGGTCGATGAGACCGAGCCTGCCAGTCAAGTAACAAAAGAAGAGATCGGTATGAAGAGGGTGCCTCCGGTCCCTCGCTTCGAGAGATGCCCTTGACACAGAACGTGTCTGCCATACTCCTAGAAATAGAGGACAAGGGCCTTGTCCGACTACCCCCTCGACCGAGCAGCAACAAGAAGCGAGACCAGCGATTCTACTACCACTTCCACCAGGATCACGGGCACGAAATCGACCAGTGTCCGGTCGTGAAAGACAAAATCGAGGCCCTCATCCTATGAGGGTACCTCCATGAGTTCACAAGGGAAAACCAGAGGGACCGGAAGGATGCAAGGAACCGGAGGCCTTCGCCCCCCACTCGCACTTCGAACCGCCATCCTGAGCGAGATCCCGAGACCAGAGGGACCGAAGGACAAGCCATTTACATTGCGTCCACGGGGGACCCATGGAAGGGGAGTCTAATACTTCCCGCAAAGCATTCGTTCGAGAGGTGAATGCTATTCGAGACCTCCCGTCTCCCCGGACTCAACTACTCCCTGTCTCTTTCTCAGGAGAGGACCCGGAGGGCATCCGCATTTCCCACCGCGATGCCCTCATCGTTAGACTCGACATGGCGAACTTCGAGGTTCACCGGATCTTTGTCGACAATGGGAGTTCGGTAAACATCCTCTTCTTTGAAGCCTTCGAGAACCTAAAACTGCCTAGGGACAAGCTCAAGCCGGCCGGATACACCCTGCACAGGTTCTTCGGCATCTCAGTTGTGATAGAAGGAATCGTGAACCTAGATTTCACCGCAGGTACGACTCCCCTCAGACGAACCAAATCAATGGACTTCATGGTGGTGAACATCAAGATGGCGTACAATGCCATTCTCGGCCGACCTGGGCTTTGCTCCCTTCAGGCTGTGCCGTCGGCCTACCACTTGAAGTTGAAATTTCCCACGAAGCAGGGGGTCGGTGTCGTCCGAGGCAACTAGGAGGCTGCGCGGTTCTGCTACATGACTGCGGTCGGAGGGGGTGTATTTCCCCTCGTCGCCTCGAGCTTCAGCCAGAAAGAAGCCAACCAGATCCCGAACCAGCGGACGAGTTGGAGGAAGTCTCGTTCGAGGCAGACGACGAGTCGAAGTGGTTCCGAGTGAGCCGCTCCCTCGCCGAGGATCTGAAGTCAAACATAGTCAGCTGCATCCACCGCAACATCGACCTCTTTGCCTGGAAGCCGTCCGACATGCCCGGGAAATCCGAAGACTTGATCATGCATAGGCTGAGCGTCATTCTAGGATTGAAGTCGGTCGTCCAGAAGAGGCACAAATTTGCCCCAGAGAGGCAGCAAGTGGTAAAGATGGAAGTAGACAAACTCTTGTCCGCTCGCTTTATCTAAGAGGTTAGCTATCCCGAATGGCTAGCAAACATCGTCATGGTAAAGAAGGCCAGCGGAAGCTGGAGGATCTGTATAAACTTCACGGATCTGAACAAAGCATGCCCCAAAGATTCTTTCCCTCTTTCCAGCATCGACGCCCTGATCGACGCAACCTCGGGTCACGAGCTCCTGTCCTTCATGGATGCCTTTTCAGGCTACAATCAGATCCGGATGTTCCCGCCGGACATAGCAAAGACATCCTTTGTCACCGACCAAGGTCTCTTCTGTTACCGCGTTATGCCCTTCGGGCTGAAGAACGCCGGAGCCACCTACCAGCGGCTTGTTAACCGAATCTTCAAGGACCTGATTGGTCGCAACATGGAGGTTTATGTCAATAACATGCTCGTCAAAATCCGGCAGGGACAGGACCACGTCGCCAACCTCGAAGAAGCCTTCGGCGTACTCCGGACACGCAACATGAGGCTTAACCCCGCCAAATGTACCTTCGGTGTCTCATCCAGAAAATTCCTCAGGTTCGTCATCAGCCAGCGCGGCATCGAGGCGAACCCTGAGAAGATCCAAGCCATAATAGACATGGCTCTTCCCCGGAACGTCAATGAAGTCTAGAGGCTTACGAGAAGATTGGCGGCCATCGGCCGTTTTCTCTCAAAATCTGGGGAGAAGTCAGACCCTTCTTCAAAGCTCTGTATGGAAAGGGGGGCTTCAAATGGGGCACCCCTCAACAAGAGGCATTCGAACAACTAAAGCAGTACTTTGCCAACCTACCTCTCCTTAGCAAGCTCGAGCCGGGTGAGCCACTCTGGCTATACCTATCCGCCTCAGAAAGTGCCCTCAGCGCAGTCCTCATCCGTGAAGATGACGGTGTTCAGAAGCCACTATACTGTGTGAGCAAGGTCCTGCTCCCGGCCGAGACGAGGTACGCAAGAATAAAGAAAGTGGCCTATGCTCTGGTCATGGCCATCCGGAAGCTCCGCCCTTACTTCCAGGCGCACTCCATCCAAGTGTGACCGACCAACCCCTCAAGACCGTACTTCACAAGCCAGAGAACTCCGACCGCTTAGTCAAGTGGTCAATCGAGCTGAGCCAGTACGACATCAGCTACCAGCTAAGGATGGCAATAAAGGGGCAAGCCCTCACCGAGTTTATCACCGAATGCACCATTTCCGAATAGCCCGACACCAAAAATTCGGATCCGACCTGGGAAGTCTATGTCGATGGATCCTCCTGTGAATCTGACAGTGGTGCTGGGATCATCCTGCGAGGCCCCGACCACTTCATCCTTCAGTATTCTCTCCGCCTCAACTTCCCGGCCTCCAACAACGAGGCTAAATATGAGGCTATGATTGCCGAACTAACCCTGGCACATCAGGCCGGCGCGAAGTAAATCAGGGCCTTCAGCGACTCTCAGCTCGTGGTCAACCAGATCACCTGGGAGTACGAGGCTCGTGACGACCGAATGATCCGATACTTAGCCGTGGTCCGGTAGCTATTGTCTTCCTTCAACTATTCCACAGTCCTTAGGGTTCCAAGGGAGCAAAACGCCCAGGCAGACGCCTTGTCGAAGCTCGCCTCCTCATCCTTTGAAGGTTTCGACCAAACAGTACTCATTTAAATCCTCCTAAAGCCGAGCATCGACCTCCCCGAGGCAATGTGTGTAAACAACGAGGCCCGACTGGACGACTGGACCACCCCGATCTGAAGGTTCCTTCTGAAGGCCGAGCTCCCCGAAGACCGAGCCGAGGCAAAAAGGATCAGGGTTCGAGCTGAAAGGTTCGTCATGATCAACGACGTCCTCTTCAAACACTCGTACACCCTGGCAGATGGGAAGCCCTACCTCCGCTACCTTGCCAATGAGGAAGCTAGCTACACGCTCAAAGAACTTCATGAAGGGATCGGCGGATATCACATGGGAAGCAGATCGCTTGCTCGGAAGGCCCTGAACCACGGGTATTACTGGCTAACGATGTTGTAAGACTCCTAGGACCTAGTCAAGAGGTGCGGTCCGTGCCAAAGACTTTCCCCTATCAAGAGACTTCCTCAGGCCAACCTTCGCTCACTGGCCAGTCCGACGCCGTTCGCCATGTGGGGGATGGACTTGGTCGGCCCCTTTCCCATGGCAACCGGACAGAGGAAATTCCTAATAGTCGCCATCGATTATTTCACGAAATGGATCGAAGCCGAGCCCCTGTCAACAATCCCCGAGCGTCAAACCTAACAATTTTTCTGGAAAAACATCATTTGCCAGTTCGAGATTCCTCAGGTCCTTATCACAGACAACGAGACACAATTTGCGGGCGAGCACTTTTGCAGGTTTTGCGAAGACATCGGCGTCCAGCAGCGCTTCTCCGCCATATGCCATCCCCAGTCAAATGGCTAGGCGGAGAACGCGAACCGACAGATACTCGACGGCCTGAAGAAGCACCTCGAAAATTCCTCCAAGGGACAGTGGGTAGAAGAACTGCCCAGCGTGCTATGGGTGCACCGAACTACAAAGAGAATTCCTACGGGCGAAACACCGTTCAACTTAACCTATGGGACGGAGGCGGTTATCCCCGTCGAGAGCAGCCTCCCTTCCCCGTGCATCATGGCCTTCGACGAAGCTGACAACTCATCCGGCCTAAGGGCCAACCTGGACCTCGTTGCTGAGGTCAGAGAGAAGTCTGCCGTAAGAAGAAGCATCTACCAACAGCGGATCGAAAGGTTTTACAATAAGAAAGTCCGCCCCACTGACATCAAGGTCGGAGACCTCGTGCTCCGCAAGTTATTCGTCTCCGACCTCACGAGAAAGAGGAAGCTGGTGATGTGTCTAATTTTTATATAAATATTTGTACTCTTTTACCCATTAAAATTGTTTGTTTTCATTTATATTGTTTATAATTCATTTTATTTCTGTAATATTTCAATTAATTAATTATTTTTGAAGAAATAAGATTTTTGATGCAAAAAGTGAAGATTTTTGGAAAAAATCAATAAACAAAGCAAAACTATTGATATATTAATTTTTATTGATTTGTTGAATTTCGAATTTTACAATTTGGTTCTATAAAAAGTCAATAGTAAATATTATTATCAATTTATATATTTTTAAAAGTATAGTACAGATTGATAGATGAGAAAAGAGTTTAAAAAAATAAAATAAAAATTAGTTAATTAAATTAATAGATTAATCTTTATCTAATTTTCAAATTAACTAATTAATTAATTACCTAAACCTACCTAATAAACTAACGATTTCTACTCCTATATATACAGGAGAAGGAGGCGTGAAGAAGGAAGGAGAAGAGTTGGTAGGTGGCGTCAATTCAGAGAAAGGATTATTTGGGTAGTTGGTGGCTACAGGGATTCATTGAAACACAGAGAGGAGAAAGAAACTGTTGGCACGGTTTTCAAGACCGTTCGGTTTGCAATTTTTATTACAAAACAGCCTATTTTTGTATCTATTTTCTCTTCTCTAATTTTTATAATGCAATCCCTGAACAATTTTGTTAATAGCAATTTTACTATGAACTAATTTTATTTTTCTAGGGTTTAGATGTAGTCTAGTTTTGATAACACAATTTTAACTCCATATTATTTCTATTTTTTCATGGTTATGTGTTTAATTTTTGTGCTTAATGCTTACAATTATTTGGCCGATTTTTATATGATTATTGGATTATGGAGAGACCGAGAGGTAATTTGTGATTTAGAACAATAAAAATTGAACACCATTGATTGAGCAAAATTAGAGATAATTTATCGCGATTAATGTGACCGTTAAGAAATCCACAAAACTTAATGAGTCTTCAATTAATTAAATTTGCATAGAGATATGACAAACTGTTAGTTGGAGATATTTTTGGTGTTGTTCGAGAAAAAGCATTAAATAATTTGGGAATTTTGGTCTACAACTTGGAAGAATAATGTTTTTATTTTTATGGAATTATAAATTGTGTGAGATAAACTAGGTGAAGTCTAAAGCCCTAGAATTAATTTTGCCATTAACAAATTACAATTTTCAGACTCTGCTCCCTCTCCATTAATTTAGTTAGTTTTTCTTTAGATTAATTTAATTTAGATGTTTTATCATTTATAAATTTAGATTATCTAAATAGTGATTCATCTAGTAATATCGGTACTCAATAAAATATCTAGTCTCTGTGGGTTCGACACTCTATTCACTAACAATATTACTTGTTGCGATTTTGTACACTTGCAAATATTCACACCAAGTTTTTGGCGCCGTTGCCGGGGACTAGTTATTCTTTTATTGATATTGAAAATTGCTAGATTATTACTAGTTTGGATTTTTTTTTTTTGTATTTTATTATTATTTTATCTCTTTATTTTTCTTTTGACTTATTTTTACTTTATTTTTCTTATTTTAGTTTTTTTTAGTTTTTCTATTTTTTTAATACTTACATTTCAGGACATACAAGGAAATTATCATGGCAAACGATGAAAGCAGGCCTTTGAGAGACTATGCTATGCCCTCGATTTATTAATCAAGCATAAAGAAGCCGGCTATTGAAGCTGACGATTTTGAGATTGAACCGGAGATGATTCTATTGATTCAACAGACTGTTCAATTTTGGGGATTACCACACGAGGATCCTTATGCTCACATTGCAAACTTTCTGAAAATTTGTGACACTTTCGAGTACAATGGAGTATCAGATGATGCAATCAGATTGAGACTCTTTTCTTTTTCATTGAGAGATATGGCGAAGGCTTGGCTACGTTATCTACCACCCGGTAGTATTACTACTTGGGAGGAACTTGTACAAAAATTTCTAGCCAAGTATTTTTCGCCAGCAAAAACAGCAAAGTTAAGAAATGATATTTGCACATTTGCTCAATTTCAGACTGAGTCTTTGTATGATGCATGGGAAAGATACAAAGATTTATTAAGAAAGTGTCCTAATCATGAACTACCGAAATGGCTGCAAATGCAAACATTCTATAATGGTTTGGGAGTTACACATAGATCTACCGTTGACGCAGCAGCTGGTGGTGCACTTATGAACAAAACTTACAAAGCAGCCTATGAGCTTTTAGAGGAGATGGCATCAAATCATTACCAGTGGTCTTCAGAAAGAACAATGCCAAGAACAGTGGCTGGAGTTTTTAAACTTGATCATGTTTCTACTTTAACTGCACAAATTGATATTTTATCTAAACAGTTAGGTAATACAAATTTTAATGCAATTCAATCTAATATGATTTGTGATCTTTGTGCAGGAAATCATTCAAGTGCAGATTGTCAAGTGGGGAATCCTTTTGCTCCATCAAATGCCGAACATGAAAATTTTGTGTCAAACTTTCAAATGCAAAACAATCATTATGTAAACACATACAATCAAGAATGGAGAAACACCCCCAATTTTTTATGGAACAACAATCAAGGAGCAATTAGACCACCTCAAAATTTTTCACAGCAAGAAAAGAAGCTGACATTAGAAGAGATGTTCATGCAACACATGCAAAAGATAGATTACCACATACAAAAGACAGATCAGTATATGCAGAAGACAGATGTGGCGATTCAAAATAATACGGCTTCCATTCACAATCTTGAGGTACAAATTGGTCAAATTTTAAATATTCTTAATGAAAAAACTGTAGGAACATTACCAAGAAACACAGTTGTCAATTCCTCGGAAGATGTCAAAGCAATAACATTAAGCAGCGGGAAGACAATTGAGCAACCACAAGAAGAAAATGACGAACAAAATGTGGTTGAAAAGGAAGAAGAGTACGAACAAATTCAGCATGAGCAAGTAATGTATGATGTTTTTACTTCAATAAAGTTTCCTCCTGAAGAACAGTCGTGTTTTCAAGTAAGTAAAATTGATTTAATTATGGGCGAGAAACATGGTGTCGAAATTGAAAAATCACCTATAAAAGTATGTCCAACAAATGCAGCAACCTTGGAAACTGAAAAAGAAAATATTTTTGAAAATGTAATGTATTTGGATGCTGCACCCTCTATTTATTCATTTTTTCAGAAAAATTTCAGAGAGGCGGGGGAATCAAAGACGTCATCATCAAGAAGGAAACGCCTCACACTAGAGCTTGAACCTGATCCACATCTGAAGAGAAGAATTAGAAAGGATGTGTTAATGTTGTTGGATCTTGGCGTTACATAACCATCTCACCCCCATGTCTGGCTGAAGACTTAAAATTTAGCGCTTCTTGGGAGGCAACCCATGTTTTCTTTTACTGCATTTTGATTTGATTTTTATCTTAGTTTATTTTTATTTTTAATTTTTGATTTTATTTTGTAGGATTGCATAATTTTGAAGTCGCCGGGGCAGAGCTGTTTTGTATACTTTCATTGATGGCTGTTTTTGAGCAATATGGAGTCAGAATCTGGAAAAGTGATTCAAAGAGAAATTGTAGACAATTGTCTTAGCTTTCCAACAAAAAAAAAATTCAGCCCATTTGGACATCTACAGCTGCAGATATCGCCAAAATACTGAACGCTGCGCGTGCAAAAATTTTACGACGAATCAGGGGAGAAATTCTAAAATTTTCGCATTATTTTTGTTTTTCTTTTTGCTTTTCCATTGAGGACAATGTGATATTCAAGTTTGGGGGGAAGGTTTACAAATTTACAACTTTATTATTATTATTATTATTATTTTTAGAAAAGAAAAACAAAATTTAAAAGGATTTCAATGAGATTCATCTTTACACTTTTGAGTTCTTTATTGTGATAAGCATTGAAATAGTTTTTTTAGGATAGGCAATTGCTTATAAAGTAAGAGTAAGCATACTTATTTACTTTAGGATTATTGAGTTTCACAATTCTGTACAAAATTTTGTAAGTCATGCTATTATACATAAAAGATAAATGTGATGCTTTTTCTTGTGATTATCCCCTTTGATTTAGTCCTAAACAGAGTTTAAGTAATAATGGAAAGAAAAAAAAAATTATGAATAAAGTCAATCTACTCTAATGTTTTGAGTTGCTTAGTAACTAGGGGTATTCATCACAAATGTTTACTTTTACGTAAAATGGCAACTTGAAATATGAGTATGCAAAGCACTTTAAGTTTGTGACTTGTTAAGTAATCGGGTGAATTCATCACAAATGTTTTGCATTCGCGTCAAAAGGCAAGTGACAACTTAGAGAAGAGACAAAAAAAAAAACACACACTCTGGTTTGCTACTCGGTTTGTAGTAGTGAGAAGGGATAATCACAGATGGAGTTGTTACATACTATAATTACATTAATTGCATGACAAATATGATTGGGTTTGGAGTTATGAATAAATAATTGCACTAGAGAAAGTGGATATGCTTGATTTTACTTTATTTGTTATTGTTTATATATTTAATTGCAATGTTGATGCTTGCATGATGAGAATTCTTGGTGTGATTGGGTGAGTCTACTATTATTATTCCCTTATTATTGATTCTACTTTTTGCTTGAGAACAAGCAAAATCTTAAATTTGGGGGTATTTGATGTGTCTAATTTTTATATAAATATTTGTACTCTTTTACCCATTAAAATTGTTTGTTTTCATTTATATTATTTATAATTCATCTTATTTCTGTAAGATTTCAATTAATTAATTATTTTTGAAGAAATAAGATTTTTGATGCAAAAAGTGAAGATTTTTGGAAAAATCAATAAACAAAGCAAAACTATTGATATATTAATTTTTATTGATTTGTTGAATTTCGAATTTTACAATTTGGTTCTATAAAAAGTCAATAGTAAATATCATTATCAATTTATATATTTTTAAAAGTATAGTACAGATTGATAGATGAGAAAAGAGTTTAAAAAAATAAAATAAAAATTAGTTAATTAAATTAATAGATTAATCTTTATCTAATTTTCAAATTAACTAATTAATTAATTACCTAAACCTACCTAATAAACTAACGATTTCTACTCCTATATATACAGGAGAAGGAGACGTGAAGAAGGAAAGAGAAGAGTTGGTAGGTGGCGTCAATTCAGAGAAAGGATTATTTGGGTAGTTGGTGGCTACAGGGATTCATTGAAACACAGAGAGGAGAAAGAAACTATTGGCACGTTTTTCAAGACCATTCGGTTTGTAATTTTTATTACAAAACAGTCTATTTTTGTATCTCTTTTCTCTTCTCTAATTTTTATAATGCAATCCTTGAACAATTTTGTTAATAGCAATTTTACTATGAACTAATTTTATTTTTCTAGTGTTTAGATGTAGTCTAGTTTTGATAACACAATATTAATTCCATATTATTTCTATTTTTTCATGGTTGTGTGTTTGATTTTTGTGCTTAATGCTTACAATTATTTGGCCGATTTTTATATGATTATTGGATCATGGAGAGACCGAGAGGTAATTTGTGATTTAGAACAATAAAAATTGAACACCATTGATTGAGCGAAATTAGAGATAATTTACCGCGATTAATGTGACCGTTAAGAAATCCACATAACTTAATGAGTCTTCAATTATTAAATTTGTATAGAGATATGACAAACTGTTAGTTGGAGATATTTTTGGTGTTGTTCGAGAGAAAGCATTAAATAATTTGGAGATTTTGGTCTACAACTTGGAAAAATAATATTTTTATTTTTATGGAATTATAAATTGTGTGGGATAAACTAGGTGAAGTCTAAAGCCCTAGAATTAATTTTGCCATTAACAAATTACAATTTTCAGACTTTGCTCCCTCTCCATTAATTTAGTTAGTTTTTCTTTAGATTAATTTAATTTAGATGTTTTATCATTTATAAATTTCGATTATCCAAATAGTGATTCATCTAGTAATATCGGTACTCAATAAAATATCTAGTCTTTGTGGGTTCGACACTCTATTCACTAACTATATTACTTGTTGCGATTTTGTACACTTGCAAATATTCACACCATCTGGCCCCCAACTGGGAAGGCCCATACAAGGTAGCTGAGGTTATATGCCCAGGCACGTACTGACTCATGGACATGAAGGGCCGAGCAATTAAAAGACCCTGGAACGCTGAACATCTGATCAAATTTCTAGAAGGGCAGAAGTAGAGTTTTAGTTTGATTTATGCAAATAACACTTTTGTAACTTGCTCTGTGTAAAAGGCCATTAGCGCCTATCTTCAAGTATTAAAAGGCTCATGTAAGAAAGCTCTTTTTGTTAAACTTCATCAGCATCGGTAGCTCCGAACCAATGTCGAGCACCTGGGTAGCTTTTTCAAGCTATGACGCCCAAGTCAGAACACTGGGCGCCGACCCTCATCTCCTCGGTAGCTCCGAACCAATGTCGAGCACCTAGGTAGCTTTTTCAAGTTATGGTACCTAAGTCAGAACAATGGGCACCGACCCTCATCTCCTCGGTAGCTCCAAACCAATGTCGAGCATCTGGGTAGCTTTCTCAAGCTATGGCGCCCAAATTAGAACACTGGCGCCAACCTTCATCTCCTCGGTAGCTCCGAACCAATGTCGAGCACCTGGGTAGCTTTTTCAAGCTATGGCGCCCAAGTCAGAACACTGGGTGCCGACCCTCTTCTCCTCGGTAGCTCCGAACCAATGTTGAGCACTTGGGTGGCTTTCTCAAGCTATGGCGCCCAAGTCAGAACACTGGACACCAACCCTCACCTCCTTGGTAGCTCCGAACCAATGTCGAGCACCTGGGTAGCTTTTTCAAGCTATGGCGCCCAAGTCAGAACACTGGGCGCCGACCCTCACCTCCTCGGTAGTTCCCCCGAAGACAGGTTGCGAGAATAAAAGGAGAGAAACTAAACTTCGTTTTCACACTCTTTTATTGATTAAACACCGTTGGAAGAACAAGAACGTTACAAACCACTCCACTCAGCTAAAAAAAAGGAAAATCAAAGACTTCTCAGCGCCCCTCGGGTCCGATGCAAGATAGCCCGATTCCGATTGAACGGTTGGGACTTCCCTCCTCGTCACAGTGACCCTTGGGGTCAGCCAAAGTCGAAACACTAGCCACGGAGCTCTACGCATCGACCGACTGGGTATGCTCCAGTAACATAAGCACCGCGGGAACACCCTCCCCTCGATGACCTCCCCAAGAAGAGCTCGTCCTCGTCCCGGACATGCCCAGCATCGTCTTGTAATGTTGTATCTCCATCTCCTTTTCCACTGTAACGTCGCGAAGGAGCCTCTCTGACGAGGGCCGCTGCACCGATGCACTCGACAAGATGTACCCAAGACCGGTGCTATCTAGGTCGCGATCTACCATCGCCCTCTTCAACTGGGTCACCTCCACACTTAGCGCCTTGGATTTATTTCGATAGTAGTGAAAGGCGGCATCCTGATCACGAGCCCCCTCCCGGTACCGGACCAACGTGGACTCAAGGACCTTGATCTTGCTCCGAAGCCGCGCCACATCGGAGCGACGGGGGTCCACCTCGGAAAGGAGAGTCGGCACCTAACAGGGGAAAACAACCATCATTCCAAATGCCAAAACAATTGGCCAAACAAAAATAATCTAGAAGGTTCGTTCGGCGAAGCTACACTTCACCAAAATACGCGGTCAAGGTCAAAACACTTGGCCAAACAAAAAAATGCTTTTTTCATAAATCAAGTCCGTTATACAAAAATTGTGGTGGCCAGTCCGCGGTCAGCAAATACAACAAAGAAGAAAGAGAAAACAAAAGCAAGGAGGCAAACTGCTTAATTCCCCACCTCTGGATCGGCCTAGTCGAGGGGAGGGTCCGCAGTTCCGGCAGTAGGTGGCTTGTCCTGCTCGCCCCCTTCGGGAGTTTTTGGCGTCGGCTCGATCACCATGTCAAAATCGAAGTCAATCAGATCGATGGTCAGGTAGAAGTGCCTCACATGACTCAGGGCCTTCTCATAGACCTCGTTCTGGGCCTCGATTATCATGTTCTAGGCCTTCGTTGTGAGCAGGTCCTTCTCCACGGCGAACTTCTTCTTTAGCGACCTTACCTTCCGAACGCACTCGTTCTCCATAGAAGCGAGCTCGGCCTTCATCTCCTGCTCCCTCCCATGGGACCCCTCGAGCTCGATCTTCATCTCCTTCATTCTCGATGGTATTTGTTCGTTCGCTCCCTCTCTTGCGCTAGGGCCTTCTCGTGAAGCTTCATCACCTGGGCCCCCTCCAGACAAGCCTGCAACACAGACGATGGTTTGATAGAAGGGTCGCGTCATATAAAAATTTTGTAAAAAAGGGGCCGGTAGATCTTACCAGCATATTTGCCTGTGCCAGCCGCATGGAGGCCACCTCCATGGTGTCATTGCTCATGCTATGCCGATCCCGGGGAGTCACCAGCTTATCGGTGACCTCGATGGCGATGGCCCCCTCGGTCAAGCTGTCGCCATTCCATATCGACCAGTCCGGGGCCCAAGGCTGCAGCATCTCGTCGCCCACAATTTCCACAACATCGGCCCGGAGCGGAGGAACCTTTCCCTTGGCACGTTTGGTCCCCGTCATCACTCTAGGGCTCGGCAGGACGAGCACCTCCTTTCCCTACTCAGGGTGAGCCTTTTTCGCCCTCGGCTCGGTCGGCACATCGGAGACGGCCTGCAAGGACCCCCTCCCTCTTTTTCCCTGCTCGCCCTGTTCGACCCTCTGCTTCTTCAGGGCGATCCTTCTTGCCTTGATCGATTCGGGGTCCATATCTGCAAAAAGACCCATTAAGAACAATGAGCGCAAAAGAATACAAGAACAAGAAAAATGGAACAAGCTACATACTAGATGTGGCCGGGCTCAGTCCGACGCGGACCATGTGACTTTCCGTCACCTTCGGCCATCTTATAATGTTCCCCTTCCGAAGGCATTCAACATATTCCCACTCCTCGGCAGACAAGTCCTTCGGCTTCGGCGCCTTGAAGTTCGGTTTGTAAAAATTCTATCGAGTAGGAATGTCCCAAGGCGTCTTGCTCTGGATGACAAAGTATTTCTTCTTCCACTCTTTGATTGAATCTAGGTGGCCATGGATGACCTTCCCTCGGGCCCGAGGGGAGATGTAGAAAATGCCCTCAAACTCCCCGGACGAGCTGATCCCCAACATCGTGCGGAAGACATCCAACCTCAGCGACAACTTCCTTTCCTCACACAGTAGCACGAAGCACACCATCTGCTTCCATGAGTTCGGCTCATATTGCATCGGAGCCAGCGATACCCAATTCAGCACCTATCAGATAAACGGCTGGACTGGCAAATGCAGTCCAGAGCGAACGCATCAGTGGGGAAGATGCAGTACCACTCGGACAGAGGGTCGGTGGGCCGAAGACCCGGGCTCGGCAACATCAATTCGTACTTTGGCCCAATGTGAAAGGCCGAGCGAATGACGTCCAAATCGTCCGCCTCCAGGATTGACGGTGTGGCATCCATCTTTATCTTTTGGCGGCTCGGCGAAGACGGCTGGACCCCGTACAAGATTTTATCTGAAAGGTCATCAGGATACTGCCTGATCGACCTCGGCTGCAACAGGAACCCTGTGGCCAAATCACAAGCAGGGGTCATTCTGTCCGGACTGCTGGGCATCGTCCACTTCTTCCTCGCCTGCCTCTTCTTCTTGGCCTTTTCCGGAGAAGGAGTGGCCAGCGGCTCAAGGACGATCGCCGTCGGAGAAGAGCCTGTCCCCTTGCCCTTCCTCCGGACCGTCGACACTCCCCCTTGCCCTTCCTAGGAATCGTCGGCACTTCCAGCCCTCCTCCTTCCTCACTGCCGTCCGACACGAGGTCCAACACCTCCACCTCCTCCGACCCATTGTTGTCCTCCTCCTCCGAGTCACTACTCTGTACGATGAACGATTTCCTGATGCGAAGGGGCTTCACGTCGTACACCGTGGTATCCCCCTCCCAGGACGTCGAGTCGGAGAGGCCCGTACGGGGGTCGTCTTCCCCCCTCGAAGTCGAGGCCGAAGAGCCAGACTGAGCCCTAGACATACTAAAGAAAAACAACTCACTAACCTGTTCGGTTTCGGCGAAGGGCGAACAGAATGTTGAAGACTCTAGAGAGAGAAGCTCCGACGACACCGTTTTCTAGAGAGAGAGTAAAAGTGAAGAATGAAAAACAGAGTGGGGTGGGGGATATATATAGAGCGCCAAGGGACTCCTCGATTTTTGCAAAACAGTTCCTAGATTTTCGCAAAATAGTTCCTAGAAAATCATGATAACTGCTCCTAGAAACTCACAACAGTGACGTCACCAAGGCATGCGGTTGGCGACCCTTCGGTTTCCGCACAACAGTCGTCGAACACAGGAGAACGGGTTGGACGCTGGGCATCGACCTCGAGCAGGGCTCTGGCCTTTTCAGGCCTTGTGACCCACTACGCTCGGCGATGACACCCTGCTACTCAACCCCAAAAGTTTATTTTAAAGATTTAAGGCGCTTGCCTTCGGTGAGTGCCCCGAGCTCCGGGATTCGGTCGACACTCCTCTCACCCGCGAACAATTCGGGACTTACGGCCCTGAAAGCCAAAACCCCAAATTGTTCGAGGGCGGGAAGAGGGCCACCATGCCCGAGCACTCGATCCCGAACCTTGGTCAACCGAACATGATATTTATAAGTATACCAATCTAAGCCAAACCGTGGGCTCAGATTGAAATACCCAAAAATACCAGACAACGGCAGACTCTTGTCTCCCATGCCCCGGACATCGATCGGCATGCCTCCCATCCCTGTCTCCTTCGGACAGACAGCCTTCAGAGCTGCATACCCAAAGGAAGACAGAGACGGCAGGGGAATCACCTATCCAGGGCTCTCTGCCTTAAAAAGTTCAAGTATTAAGCATCCGCCTGCGGCAGACCCCTCCGATGGCACATGGGCCATCGGCGCTCTTTTCTGACGAAAGAACAATGAGGGAGCGGGGTATATATAGCCCTCCAAGCCGCATTTATGGCCTCAGGGAGGCCAAACGATGGGAGGCAAAGCGTCGCACGTGAATCCTGAGGCATCATTAATTCCCTTGGGAAACTGAAGCGTCTCGCGCGAATCCCAAGGCATCATTAATTCCCCTGGGAAACTGAAGCGTCGTGCGCAAATCTTGAAACGCCATTAGCTATGCGTCCACCAGCTCGCCAACACCCTTGCCGACCCCTAAACCCTCGACGCTTTGAGGTCAGGTCGAGCACCAGGGTAGCTTTCTCAGGAAAGCGCACCGGCTCGCCAACACCCTTGCCGACTCCTAAACCCTTGACGCTCCGAGGTCAGGTCGAGCACCAGGGTAGCTTTCTCAGGAAGGTGCACAGGCTCGCCAACACCCTTGTCGACCCCTAAACCCTCGACGCTTCGAGGTCAGGTCGAGCACCAGGGTAGCTTTCTCAGAAAAACACACCGGCTCGCCAACACCCTTACCGACCCCTAAACCCTCAACGCTCCGAGGTCAGGTCGAGCACCAGGGTAGCTTTCTTAGGAAAGCGCCCCGGCTCGACAACACCCTTGCCGACCCCTAAACCCTCGACGCTCCGAGGTCAGGTCGAGCACCAGGGTAGCTTTCTCAGGAAAGCGCACCGGCTTGCCAACACCCTTATCGACTCCCTAAACCCTTGACGCTCCGAGGTCAGGTCGAGCACCAGAGTAGCTTTCTCAGGAAGGCGCATTGGCTCGCCAACACCCTTGCCGACCCCTAAACCCTCGATGCTTCCAAGTCAGGTCGAGCACTAGGGTAGCTTTCTCAGGAAGGCGCACCGGCTCGCCAACACCCTTGCCGACCCCTAAACCCTCGACACTCCGAGGTCAGGTCGAGCACCAGGGTAGCTTTCTCAGAAAAGCACACCGGCTCGCCAACACCCTTGTCGACCCCTAAACCCTCGACGCTCCGAGGTCAGGTCGAGCACTAGGGTAGATTTCTCAGGAAAGCGCACCGGCTCACATTTGCCTCAGTTTTCTGAGGCTACGTCCAGCCCAGCACGTACCCTTGCGCCTCGACCGAAGGCTGGCGACCGTAGACCAGACCTCCGGCCTTCAAGCCGGACTAGCCTCGGTAACGACCCCGAATGCCACCGGAAAACTCCCCCCACTCTTTCTTCACGACCAAGACTACTCCTTTACGGCTAGCTCGCACACCCCTATAAGAGTGGGGGGCTTGTGACATAGGGGAAAAATGACCTGGCACATCCTAGACCATCCGATCTCCTCAAAAAGCTCTCACCCATGATCATCAGATCAGTCTTAATCCCCATGGGCTTCTACTCCACCAGGCCTACGAGCATACGGGTCCATACCCGGCCCAAACGGATCCATTCCTGTTTGGCATGCCTATAAATACCAGGCCCTCTCCTACCTTCAAAGGTAATCAATCTTTTCCCTCTCAAACCCTAGCTATTGTTGCTATACTTCAGTAACTAACTAGACTGTCGGAGGGCCTGCCATCGGGATCAACCTCAGTGTTCCTAGGCCGAGTGCAGGTACACGAGACTCCTGGATATGAGCTTTCAAATCCGAGCCTATTACCGAGCCGAGCATCCGACCTCCGCCTCTACACCCGATCGTGTCGCTTCGGCCAAGGGTCAGGCATATCGTCTAGTACCGCGTCCTTCCACTAAACAAACAAATAGAACCCACACCTAGTGCATCCACACTTCCCAAAAACAAATCGCATCAAGTATAGTGAGTGTTCTTGAGGTTGCTGCTATCTCCAAGAAAAATAGAACGGGTTTCCGCTATCTTAAATAACGACGTCCGCTTAAGGTTGCCGTTGTTCGGGATAGCGGCATTGGTTATAATATGATTCTATACTACATTTTTTTTAAAGTCAGAAGGTTCACGATTGAATACGAAATGTACTCATGCCGTTACTGCAAAAAACGACATGCAAAAAACTAAAATAACAGATGCTGCTATTGGTAACAACGGCATTAAAACAACATATGTCGTTGTTGCCAATAACGTTTTATGCTGACGTGTCTAAATCTTGGTCAGTTGGATAAATATTTTACAAGGTGGGTCTGATTGGTAAATATTTTTAAAATGTGGGTCAGTACCGGAAACAATTCCTTTTTGTTCGGCTATACGAGTCAATTCCAATTCAAATCCATCCCAATACCCACCCTCAACATTTGCCAAAACCCGACCCAAAACCCCAAAACCCAAAACCCAAACCCATTAATTCCCCTTCGTCTACTTCTTCCCCTCTCCCCAATTTCTAGGGTTTTTCTCACCATCCCAAATTTTCAATAACCTCAGCAATGGAGGTCGAGATCTCATCAACGAAACCCACCCGTACGGCCCACGAAATCCTAGAATTCACTCGCACTTCCATGGAAGAGATCGCCGCCAAACTCCTCTTCATCAAGAAGGAATCCAGACCCAAATCCGACCTCAGAGAGCTCATCACCAACATGTCCCTCCTCTTCATTGCCCTCCGCCAAGTAACCAAATCACCAATCTCAAAGCACTCACATTTCGAGTTAGGGTTTCATTTCTCTAATTAGGTTTTTTTTAGGTGAACCGTGCGATTCTTTTGGAGGAAGATAGGGTGAAGGCGGAGACAGAGACGGCAAAGGCGCCTGTGGATTTTACGACGCTGCAGCTGCACAATTTGATGTATGAGAAGAACCATTATATGAAGGCGATTAAGGCGTGTAAGGATTTCAAGTCCAAGTATCCGGATATCGAGATGGTAGGGGAGGAGGAGTTCTTTAGGTGCGCGCCAGAGGATATTAAGGGGAAGGAGTTGGCGGGGGATAAAGCGCATGACTTGATGCTCAAGAGGCTCTCTTTCGAGCTGTTTCAGGTAAATTCTCGAGATTTTACGTAGTGGATAAGTGCAATTGAAATGTGGAAAAATGCGTGAAGATCGTATTAGAGTGAAACAAAGTTTTTATAAGTTGAAATGTTTGAATGAGGTTTAAGGTATGGGTGGTAGGATGAGGTTTAGGGTTTAGAAATTGAAATATGTATGGAGGTAAGTGTGGGAAATCATAATAAGAGTGGAATTTTTAGACATTGCACAAGTTTTAGAGGGGTTCATAAAATACTTGGGGGTATGTTTGGGAACAGAGTTTGCAAAATGCAAACTTCTGCCTCCAAGAAAACGATAACTTTATTTTGTTAGTAAAGCCCTGTGTAGATACAAATGTAGGATACCTATAAGTAATTTTTGAGTAAAGATAGAGGAATGCAACTTATACGTTGTACCTCTAGTCTGGCTTAAAAAATCAATGTGATTGGATTGGAGTTTTGATACCTACCATAAACTACGTTTTATCTTACGTTTAGGCTCTGTTTGGATACAGATATAGGATACCTACTAATTTTTAAATGAAGGTAGAGAATGCAACCTATAGGTTGCATACCAGTACCTCTATTTTGCCTTAAAAAGCAAATTCGGTTGGATTCGAATTTAGATACCTATCATAACCTACTTTTTAAAAAACTTTGAGGTGAAAAAAATGGAGGTAACGTACCTCCAAAATATGATCCAAACAAACAAAAATTTAGATAACTACAGTTATGCATGTCACCTCCACATCCAAGCATGACCTTAAGGTGAAGAAAATAGAGGCAGTGTACCTCCACAATATGATCCGAATGGATCAAAGTTTAGTTAACTCATGTAGACAACTCACCTCCACTAACCTCCATATGTAAATAGGGCCTTAAGGTGAAGAAAATAGAGGTAGCGTTTCTCCAAAATATGATCCGAATGGATCAAAGTTTAGTGAACTACAAGTAGGCAACTCACCTCCACTAACCTCTACTAACCTCCACTAACCTCTCGGCCAAGTATTTGGAGAAGTGGAGCTGAGATAAATTAGTAGGATCTGAGTTTAGATAATTGACTCCAAAAAAATACTCCCAATAGCCCAAAGTTGACTAGTTGAGATAACTAAAGTTATGTGAAATAACTGTAAAAAAGTAGTTATTTAACTGTAAGAGGTAAGGTTAAGATATGCAAACTGTTATTTTTGAAGCGGGTTGAAAGATTTATATAGAGTTTAAGGGAAAGCTGGGACTAAAAATAGAGTTGTAGCCGGCTTTTTACAAGAGTGCATGCAGTGCACTTGATTTTGCCTTCCTCCATAGTTCTAGTCATTAAGAATTTAAGGTTATTGTTTGCTCCTTCAATATGTAATATAATAGTTGTGGAATGATTTTCAATGCTTGCATGGAATCTCTTTCACCCACGTGAGTATTTCACCCAATGTTGTTTTGGCTTTGTTGCTGTTTAGATCTTTATTTGCTTTTCTTTGTTGTTTTGATTACCTTATTTTAGTACTGTGTAGACTGTAGACCTCGCGTAGATAATTATCAATGGGAAAAAGGTGCATTTGTACCACTTTAAAAAATGAAATCGGGTGAAGATAGGTGTGCTGGGAAAAAATGTGAGCATATGGATGTCAAATATAAACATTTTCCTCTTGGAGCTGTAATAGAAGAAGTCCTTGGTCCATTAATTTGTTTACTTGTTATCCAATAGTAAGCATTCGGGGTTCTGTGTTCTTCAGAGATTTAGTAAACCTATCTTTGTTTTGTGAGTAATAATTGTGAAAGACCACTTATGATACTAACGATGACATATATGATCCTCAACTGCCATCAGTGTTTCCCTATATGAACAATTAACTGTCCGGAGAAGTCAATGAACTCACCAACATCTTAATCATCATTAAGGTTTTTATTGTTATTATTAATTTTTTAATTTTAATTTTTGTGCTTGTTAAATGTGATCGGTTTCGGCCACAAGGTAAAAAATCCTACAACTGGTTGTGGACCTAATGTCAACCCTCCCATGGTTAACTTTCCTACTCTTCCCTTGTCTCTCTTGAATCTGATTGTCGAATTCCCCCATTTCCTTCTTTTTGTCTCTTTTAATCATCCTTCATTTCACTCCTTTTGTTCTCTTCTTTTGTCCTCTATTATTGGACACTGGACACTCAGTCAACTACTTCGGTGCTGTTTCAGTAAATTTTGACATGTTAATTGTAGTACGAGATCCTGGTTGTAAATTGTTATTTTCTGTTGTGAACTATGTAATATAATGCAAATGAAACTTATATTAAATTTCTCATTGGAGTATGCAATGCACATATTATAATTTATATCTGAATTTGTGGGGGGACATTTGATTATTGTCTCTTACAAATTATCTTTGTTATCGCTACAGGTAAATTTCCTTAGTTGTTAAAATTGAAGTATTTGAAAATTTATAATTCTTTGTGGGGAAATGATGTACTATTTTAAACCTTTCACAAATTGTACTTTGAGTGCAAGTTGTGTGTTGACTACATAAAAAAAAACCCTCCCAATGGAGAATGTAAATGGCTATAATTAGAACTTAAAACATCAAATGACTCGAATCGGCTTATTACTAATCTAATTTAGTTTGTTCAGAAGATTAACTCGATGCCATTAGTCTGTTACTTTTTCTTCATGTTGCCGAAGGATAATCATGCTTATGAGTTATGAGGTCTGGTGCTTTGTGCTCAATGAATAAGTGCAGACTATAGAATGATAACAGTAACTTCGCTCAGCAGTGTGTGTTTGTATGTCTTCATTTGTTTACATGTCACCTTCTGAAATGTGGATGGATTCCACAACATTCAGTTTATGTATTGTTTGCTGATGGTATCACAAAAAGTGCAAATAAAATAAATAATAACTGTCTATATCTCGTTTCTTTTGGTGCGTACTTCGACAAATCCTGGAATATGTGAAATGTTCTGAAATGAAAAAGTTATGTTAAAATACATATCTCCCTGGTCACATTGGTGTACATACGGACATCTGGTCATGTCCCAGTTTACCGATAATGAAGAATTTAGGCGTTTCCCCACTGGCAGTCTGGCTCCCTTTATCATAGTGCCTTAAACTGTCTACCTCTTTCTATTGGAAATATCTTGATTTGTTTAATTAATTTTAACATTAATTGTTAAAACTTGGTTCCAGAATATTGTGCATTTAGGTCTAACCTTCTTTTCTTTTCTTTATGCAAGCGAAAAGAACTATGTAAACTCCGTGAGAAGCTAGAGCTACATAAAAAAGGTCTCTTGGAAACCATAGCCAGCCGGAAGAAGTTTCTTTCGAGTTTGCCTTCACACCTTAAGTCACTGAGGAAAGCTTCCTTGCCAGTGCAGCAGCAGTTAGGAATTTTGCATACTAAGAAAGTCAAGCAGCATAATGCAGCAGAGCTGCTTCCACCACCACTTTATATAGCCTACTCTCAGTTATTGGCCCAGAAAGAGGCATTTGGTGAGGTAATAGAACTGGAGGTCGTCGGGAGTATAAAGGATGCTCAAGCTTTTGCACAGCAACAAGCAAATAGAGATAACGGTAATTTAAAGAAAATCCCAGAACTATATTTTATTATCTTGTAACCTTTAAGAGCACTTATGGGAAGTTTCCATTTGAGCACTTATGAAAACTCTGGTGCTGTCTGTCATGTTGGGCTATTTATAATTACTGGAAATCTGTCTTTTTGAATGATCATGTGTTTGAATTCAATTGTTGGTTGGGCCTCATCTTAGATGAAGCCTTGTGCTGAATAATTGACCTCATTTTGATGAAAGGGGACTTTGATTAGGATTAAGTTGTTTCCAGGACTTTGAACTTTAGATAGATTTTTCAGAGTTAGAAATTAAATTGTCTTTATGAGATGCATACAAATTTGTAATGAAGGGGAACTATAGGGTGACTGATGTGGTGTTACATAGGCAAAGTAAAATGAAGAAGAGAATGCAAAAGAGAGGGTCAAGATGATCATAAAAAGTTGAATATGTAGGACAAGGATAACCAAACCATGTATTTGCCTGGCTTAATCTTTCTCCATTATTGCTAATAGTCATTAATACATTTCTTTTATCCCTGATCAGTCTTGGACCAATAAGGTTACTTGGTTGCTAGAGATTTGCTAGGTTTAGCCATCCATCTTCATTCTTCAACATTATTCTAGTGAAACAAAGATATTTTAATCATATTTCATGACCATTGATCTTTAGATATCCTAGTCTGTTTCAAACAACTTCTATAAATAGGAACTCGGGTGGGTAAATTTTTAGTGAAGCAAAACAGTTCATTCAATCTTTTGACACTTTGTCCTTCTGATCTTCCATGAATCCTAGATCGTGTAATAGTAGATAGCATAGATTATATAAATTTCGGTAGCATATTCAGACCCAAGTGTTGCCATGTAGATCTGTTTATGCATTTCAGTTTGATTGGCAGACCACTGATATAATTTTTGATTGGCAAACCACTGATATAATAAAGGTCAATTGTTCAGGTACATTGACAACTACAGATAACAGCAGGTTGGAGGATGATGCACCTGATGAAGATGAAGATGGACAGAGGAGAAGGAAAAGGCCGAAGAAGAGTGTGGCTGCAGACAATACTGACCAGGCAGGAACTTACCAATCCCATCCACTCAAACTTATTCTAACTATCTATGATGATGAAGATACGAAGGCTAAACCATCAAAGCTAATTACCCTGAGATTTGAGTACTTGGTAAAGTTGAATGTTATATGTGTTGGAATCGAGGATCTAGAGGAAGGATCTGACAATAACTTCTTGTGCAATCTATTCCCTGACGATACTGGCATGGAACTACCTCATCAGGTACATTTCTCTTCCTTTTTCTCTTAATTTACACCCTTGACATCAAATTGTAACTCGTTTAATTGAGATTCAGATGTGATTAAATATTATCAATTAATGAAACTAAATGTTGTCATTTTATAACTTCATCTTTTCTTGTTTATTTTCATCATTAAATATACAGATGCTGATTGGAAGTTAAGCTGAGGAACATTTTGCTGCTTTGTTATATATATCATATATGTTCATGGTTATGAACTCAACAATATATCGGATAATGAACTTATTTTAATCTCTGATAGTTACATCCAATAATTTGTTTTGCAGATGGCAAAGCTTTATGCTGGGGATTCTGCATATGCTAATGAAAAAACTTCTACCCGACCATACAAGTGGGCGCAACACTTAGGTGGGATCGATTTTTTGCAGGAGTTGCCTCCTCTGCATGCTTGCACTGTAACACCAGATAGTGAAATACTGAGAGGTGGCAGTAATATTGCTTCTGGACTTGCTCTGTATCGCCATCAGAACCGAGTACAGACCATTGTTCAAAGGATCCGATCTAGGAAAAAAGCTCAGATGGCTCTTGTGTGAGTCACTGCTCTGTGAGTTGGTGTGTTGTCTTGTTAACCATGTTGGATGAACATTTAAGTTTTGCAATGTACCAGTCATATATCCTTTTTGCTATGCTCTTTAATATAATTAGAATTCATTCTCGTAGTATATGTGCTCAATGCTGAAATGCTGGTCAAAGTAGAGTTGTTGGTTACGAATGTTTTGTCCTTTTCATTTGTTTTTGGAAGGGTGTCTTTGTATTTGAAGGTTTTGGAACCTTGATTTGGTTTAAACAGGGAGCAGCTCGATTCCTTGGCGAAGCTCAAATTACCTTTGCTGACATATGAAAATGTTCCATGGGCCCCTCATACTCCTTCATGTACTTTGCAACACTGGTCGGCATCTGGGCTAGTTCTCAACTCATCTTTGTCTATTTTTGATTCCAAACAAGTTGCAAATTCTGTCGGTCATCGTGATCCGGACAGGCGATCTGTTACTCCCTGGGAAGAAAATGAAAATGCACGTGAAGATGGGGAGCTTCCACTGGGAACAACAGCAGCAATTTCATCAGAGGAAACCAGAAAAACCTCCAATGGGTTTTCAGAGCTAGAACACTCGAGAGGCTTGGCATTGATTACGAAGAGCATAACACCTTCTAAAAAGGTTAAGCCTTCATATTTTGGTAAGAATGAAGATGATGCAGAACTCATGGTGGAGAGCGAGAGTGACACGGAGGGGCCAATTGTAACAGAAATTGAAGATGTGAGTATTGCTGTTCAAGAGCCATGGGAGGATTATGCAGCTAGAGAGTTCAATATGGTGCTTAGTAGAAAGGACATAAACGAGCATATCATTAAGTTGGAAGCTAAGGTAATATCATTCTGTGTTCTTCTTTCTCCTTGTCATTTTGCCAGTTGCCTTATATTTACCTTTGAATATTTGATAGGTTAAGATCAGCATAGAATATCCTCTCCGGCCTCCTCTTTTTAGTTTGAGCCTTTCAACTGACGGATCTCATGATAGCTTAGCATGGTTTAATGAACTTCGTGCCATGGAGTCAGAGGTATAACATTTGTCGACCGAAAACAGTTATGGTTACTTATAAAACTGCAAATATCATTAGATATCTCAATAATCTAGGTGAATAATTACCTATACTGCTTAAAACAATGTGCATCTTCTGGTCAAGAGAGGGAAAGAGAATGTGCATCTTGACAACAACCAAACTCGTGTTCTTGAAACATTTCTTTTTTGTTTTCATTTGTCCTTGAAAAGTAAACTTTAATTTTAAAAGTTCGTAACTATATGAATTTCTTTAGATTTTATATGTATTGCACTTTATAGTTACTTTTTTCCCGCTGCATGTCATCTTATGCACAGGTAAATCTTCATATCCTCAAGATTCTGCCTTCTGAATGTGAGAACTACATCTTAGCCCATCAAGTTCGTTGCTTGGTGATGCTCTTTGATTTTCATTCTGATCCGAAAAATGGGAAAGAGACGAGCACCTCAGTAATTGATGTGGGGCTTTGCAAGCCCATCACTGGTGCATTACTAGCAAGATCCGTGAGGGGTAGAGACCGAAGAAAAATGCTTTCATGGAAAGGAAAGGGATGCAGCTCAGGCTATCCTTGCTAAATCTTTCTGGCTCTGGCCATGAGATTTAGTTTTCTGAGTCTATAGCAGGACACACTTGCTAAATTAATGTAAGTTGTATTGATAATTAATTTCTCGGCCTATGTATGCATGGAACGGGTCAGAATTTGTTCGAAGAGTTTGTATGTATGTTATGTTACGGCAGGAAGACCCTGTTAAAAAGGCATCGGCTGAAGGATGTCAACTTCCTGAAGTCTGGTATGTTTGATTTTTTGACTGAATTATATCATTGTTGAATTGGTGATTGTTATTTATCTGTTTAGTTGGTTTTTTATTCCTAGCTTACACTACTCAAGGTACAGAGATGATTATACACAAATCTGCTATTTTTTTGTTTGCTTCATAAACATCTTTCCGAGCAAGAGCAATATATCCTTGTACTAGAATTCATGTTTGTTCAGTGATGTGAAAATGTGAGCATTGATTACTATGCAGGCGCATCATTGAGACCAAATTAGCGTCCACTCTTGTGGAATCTGAGTTTGCTTTGTGCCGAAGGGACGTAGACCAACTCAAACTCGATGTTCTACGTGTGAAATTTCGACCAGATTTATACCCTACCTTCAGCTTTTCAAGGTAGGTAAAAAAAGTAATCATTTACTCTAAACCATGTCTGTTGTTGTTGTGGTCATCCTTTCCACATTATTCCCTCCCTTTATTGGTGGTCATTGCCTTTTTATCACCACTTCCTTGAGATGTTGGCGGTGCCCAGTTTTATTTGCTAATGTGATCAGCGATAGATTTCCAACTCAAAATCTTTTAGGAATAGCTCGAAATTGGCATGACCTGAAAAGCAATTGCTTTATCTTCTCATTCTGGTTGAGATTCTCTAATTCAAGAATGCTGTGGTCATTGATCTTATTTGTTGATTCTTGGTTTTGATGACTACAACACAATACAAAGTTGTTCGATTACATATATCTTGCAGGGTGTATCAAAGGCAATACCGTGGTGAAATACACAAAGGCAAAACAATCTAATGAAGCTTTTAAAAAGAATTGATCAAGCAAGCTTCAAGACACAAAGACAAAGGCTTAAGCTCAAGTCAAAGACTCAAGTTCAAGACAAGATTCAAGTGTTTCAAATGTTTTGTAAAAAGTATCTTGTAATATTGTATTTTTTTATTCTTTGAGTCTTAGAAACTTGGTAATAGACTTGTCACTCACACACTCACACATATCTTTTAATAATTGAGTATTTTACAAAATTAAAAGATCAAAATAAGCTTGAATAAGTTCAGCTGTTGAGTACCAGTTGATCGTTCCTTGGAACTAGTCGACTGTTATAGTACGAAACTGTCTAAACTCATACAAGGTTTGGCCAGTCGACTCATTATGATAACCCAGTCGACTGTTCAAGTCGTTTCGATAGTTTTCTGAATTTAAAACTTGTTTTTCAAATTTAATCATTTTCTATCTGTTTTAATACGGACTAGGGAACTGTTTTACAACGTCCCTCTGATCCTTACTCTATAAATAGAGTATAGGAATCACTTTACAAAAGTTCCAAGTATTTTTCTTTAAGTTTCAAGTTTTTTGTTTTTGAGAAGAACAAGCATTTCAAAAGTATACAAATTCTCTAAATCTTGGTTCTCTGAAATTCAGTCTAGTAATATATCAAATTCGTTTTAGACTGATTTCAGAAGTTAACCTAATAGCCACTATACAAAAGCACAAATCACAAACAAATTAAGCTATAGGTTATTGTAAACTCCTTTTGTTGTTGTTCTTCACTCTCGGGTTGTGAGAGTGGTCCTCTTGGTTGGAGAGTAGGACTCTTGGTTGTAGAGTCGGTTTTTTACTCTTGGGTGTAGAGTGGGTTTACTCTTTCTGGTGGTGAGAGAGGTACACGGGTTTGATATAGTTATTGTCAAAACGCCGTAGGGTATTCTTGTACTTTTTCAAGAATAGTGGAAAATCTCAAGTGAGTTGCTTGGGGACTGAATGTAGGTCGGGAGGACCGAACCAGGATACATTGCTGTATACTATGTGCTTGACTCTCTGTGGTGGTTGTATTTTATCAACTTGCATTTTTATTTTTCTGTGTTTTATTCGTAAACTTGTTTGGTAAGTCAACTGAAGTTCCGCTATAAGTCGACTGATCAGACTTGTGTAAAATACTCTTCTTTTCTGACGCGATAGTCGACTGCACCTCATTTTTCAGTCGACTAGACAGTACGTTAAGTTCAAGCTCTTAATTATTTTTTATACAATACTATTTATCCCCCTCTAGTGTTATTTGTCTTGCCTACATGATCCTACACTATTCACACAAAGAAATGATTCCTGCGCGATTCACACAGAAATAATTCAAGAATGCTGTGGTCATTGGTCCTATTCACACAAAGCAATTGCTCTATCTAGACTCGCCCTCGGTCTGAACCGATATGGATGATAATTGTTAAAGTTGGATATGTTTTCTTTGCACCCATGAGTCTGCTTGAATGCTACCACTGAATTCGATTATGAGTCAGAAAAGAGAGAAAACATAAATTGTACCAAGACCCGCACATGGTTCACAAGAAGTCCCAGACCATACCCAAAATCAATCAGACGGTTACATTCTCTAACCTAGGATATACGACATGTATGATGTATATCTAAGCTCTCATCTGGGTACATACCGGGCGCAAAATTGTAGGGGCTTTGCAGTTGGTGACATCATATTTTCCCTCTTATGCAAGTACTCATGCATGTATAGCACTTGCTGCTCGAGGCACTCGAGGTTACCCACTGTCCGAGGAGAATGAAGATTCTTCTTGTAGTATCATACGATCGTCTATATATGCAGCACATAACATTTTAGAACCAAGCAACATCCCTGCATACATGGCATTTACAATAGCATTCTCACTTGTGACAATATTTCTGACACTGATCCTCACATTCTCCCCTTCAACTTCTGTTTCTTCTGAAGCTGCTGCTGCTCCTTAAAACTCTTAGACAGTTACTGAGATAGGTTTCCGAGTTGATCTCACCCATGTTGAGAGGTTTCATGGGTGCTGATCTCGTGCAATGGGCAATCCAGCACACTAAAAAACAGGCAACGAATTTAGCAAGCAGTGTTAAGTTCGGCCCAATTTCGGTCCATCCAGCTGGATCAGCCATACCTGAGTACGTACCAGAATTTGCCATTGGAACCCCTTCTCTCTACATGACAGGCATATTCGATACCGGAAGTGACCTCACAGATCCAATGCAAATCCTGCATCAATTACTTGTTGGTGTATGTCCTAAGACATTGCTAGTTTACATTGTATCATGACATTTATTTCATATATGAGACATTTTATTTATTGTGTTTTTTATTGTGATTAAATGAATATAATAAAGTCCTTAGAATAGTAGGTTCAATACTATGGGATATCAAGTGCATGACTTGATTGTGAGATCCTATTGGTTGAAATCAGAACACTATTTTTAAATGTCTCTAGCCAAGTATTATTGTGATTTATGACAACAATAATATATAGAGACTAGTATGTGCTAGACTGATGACCATATCTCACGAGTCGTGGATATGAGATATCAAGTCTTCACATGAATACATATTAGAGTAATAATGAACTGAACTGACCCACCATGAGAACGCTGCATGGATCGTTACGTGAATGTCATGAGCAATTCTCACAGTGACCATGTTGTATGTGGTCTTTTGACTTGAAGTCACTACAGTTTCCTACATGAGAAGTTATATGTTTTAATACCGTCAAACGTCGCCTGTAATAAGGTGATTATAAAATCGGCTATTGGATATACTATGAATCATGCAGAGGGAAGTGAGTGACTCAGATAGGATTTGTCTCTCTTACATAATAGGTACGATATCTTCGGATTGAGTGAGACTGCAAAATGTATGCCCGTGTTGAAATAAGTCAATATGAGATATTGATCTCATTTGTTTTAATAAGTCTACTGAGACATCAAGAAACCAAAAATTGAACTATACAAGGGTGACTTGCTCCATGCCTTTAGTCAATTAAGATATCTGGACAAAAGGACTAGACTACATGGTAACATTGGTCACAGATAGGTTATGTTAAATCACTGGCATTCTCGTTACTTGAGTAATAATGATGTATTGCTAGATGCCGCTCATTGTTTGTAACACTAAAATAAGATTTTAGTATTACTATTAACGTAATTGGAACCTACAGGGTCACACATTTAGAATGGATCGAAATTGAAATTTAAATCCATAAGATGAATTAATTGGGAATCCGAGTAAGACTTGGACTTCCAAAATTGGTTGCACAATTAATAAGATTGAATGGGCTAAGCAAAATTAGAAGGCCCACACATGAATCTAACCTAGGTTGGATTGTGAGTCCGGCAGTCTCACTACTCTCTTAGGATGGATTTCCTATATATATATATATATATATATATAGAGAGAGAGAGAGAGAGAGAGAGAGAGAGAGAGAGAGAGAGAGAGAGCAATGCTCCACTGCAAACAAATGAAGCCATTGTTGGGGAACAACGACTTCAGGCTTAATATAACCTAAGCTGTTGTTCCCAACAACGACCTAGGTTATAATCTAAGCCAATGTTGGAAACAACGACTTTAGTAGTTTGCATACCCGTTTGCAATGGAGCATTGCTCTCTATCTCTATATGTGTGTGTGTGTGTGTGGAGCATTGCTCTCTATCTCTATATGTGTGTGTGTGTGTGTGGAGCATTGCTCTCTATCTCTATATGTGTGTGTGTGTGTGTGTGTGTGTGTGTGTGTGTGTGTGTGTGGAAAAGAAACAAGGGAATAACCATAGCTGTCACAGAAAGTGAGAGAGAGAGAGAGAGAGAGAGAGAGCGAGAAGAACATCCCCTTCCCACAACTAGCACCGCGACGCGAGTGAGAGTCCAATTTCGTTGTTCGTTCGTGTGGATACCAACGTTGCAATGCTCGTGATTGGCAGATTGTGGAGACAATCGTTCCATTGTTGAGGTAAAAACTCCTAACATATTTTAAGGTTTTCGCATGGATGGGACTGGGTTTCGAATCTTTTTATTATTTATTTTCGTTGCCTATTTACTTTGTGATAGACTTCGAAACCCAACATTGCCTACCACAACCCTTTCCACTATACGACCCGTTTACTTCATCCTCATTCTCTTTGGCCTCATGCTCCGACCAAATCTGCACCCATGTGATGCACATATGCACTGGCCTTGTGTTTACGTTGATGCTTATGGCGACACCTCAAATTCAGTGGGTTTTCTTGGGAACGAGGCTTTCACCTTTGGTTCAACCAGAAAAGTACAGTGTTCCCCACATTAGCTTTGGGTGTGGGGTGTTCAATGGAGGAGATATACTCAACTCCCCCGCTATTGTCGGTTTCACCAATAGTCCAATAGTCCCATTTCGCTAATTTCACAACTTGGTGTCACAAAATTCTCCTACTATTATACCGAAAGCTGCCAACCCAATCCCACTAAGAGCCCGCTTTTTTTGGGTTCTGCGACAACTCTGACTGGTCCAAACATCCAAACTACACCATTTATTCTGTTAAAACTGAAATCTTCTACTATATCTCGTTGAAAGGGATCATATTAGGCACGCTACTATTGGTCCCACCAGAAATATTTGAACTAAAGAAGAATGGAAGCAGAGGAACGATCATAGATTTTGGTACTGCCTTCCTGCAACTGATCCCCAGAGGCGTACGGACCGCTCCTTGAGGCGTTTAAGTCTCAAGTAAAGTTACCGTTTGTGAATGGGACTAATGGGACTAGTGTCCATGACTTTGGGTTGGAGATTTGCTTTGCCATAAAGACACCTCAAGCTGTGAGTATTCCTAAACTGGTGTTTAATCTAGAAGGTGTGTGCGGATTGGAAGATGTCGTTGGGAAAATTACATGTACTATGATAAGAAGCTGCAGTTATACTGTGTGATGGTAATGGTGAACGAAGCGCCAACAATATCGGGTAATGTGAACATGCATGTCCTGTATGATTTGAAGAACAAGAAGTTGTCCTTTTCCCTGATGAGCTTTGACTGTATGTTTTCTAGAATTGATCTATTTGGAAGTCATGTCGTATTGTGTTGAATAAATGTAAGATTCTACTAGTAAATTATCTCATGAATATATTGGATTTTGTCTAATAAAAATATCTTCATATTTAGATATATTGTTTCAGAATTTTCAATGTGTTAAAGTGTATCTCGTCTGTGTGGTGTCCTAGCTGGCATTTGTATATTTTTTCTTCTGACGGGCTGTTTGCCTTCTTTTCGAAGATATATAATGAAAAAAAAAAAGAATGAAGAAAAAAATTGTAAAGAAGAAGAGAAAGCTGGTTGGTTTTCCATAGATTTCCTAAACAAAAAGTGGGTGGTAGGAAACAATTACGGTAGTTTATCGACCAAACGACAGAAGTAGAAGGCAAGAATTCAGGGATGAGTTAACCAACATCAAGGAAGTGGCAGGAAACGATTACGGCAGTTTATGGACCAAACGGTAGAAGTAGAAGGCAAGAATTCTGGGATGAGTTAACCGACATCAAGGAAAGATGGAACTTTTCTTGGGTTGTAGGTGGGGATTTTAACGTTGTGCAATTTGTGCATAAAAGAAGGGTAGGGAGGTAACAACCACGACAAGATGAAGTTCAACCTGATAATTTCTAGCATAATGCTGATTGAAATACTTGTTAACGATCGTCGATTTACATGGTCTAATCGTCAGAGGGCACCAATCCTTGCTAAACTAGATGAAATCCTCGTCTCGATACTGGGAGGCTAATTTTTCTTGGGCTATGGCTAAATCGTGCATTAGAAACACTTTTGACCATGTTCCAATTTTCAT
This sequence comes from Hemerocallis citrina, assembly GCA_017893485.1. Classification (NCBI taxonomy): domain Eukaryota; kingdom Viridiplantae; phylum Streptophyta; class Magnoliopsida; order Asparagales; family Asphodelaceae; genus Hemerocallis; species Hemerocallis citrina. The sequence continues at coordinate 18,993,869 of CM030363.1, forward strand.
TGGTACAGGTGAAGAGGAAAGAAGATCGAACAAAGTATTCTATTTTGAGAAGATATGGCTTGTCAATGGGGAATGTGGGCATTTGGTCTAGGCAAGCTGGGAGGAGGAGGTGAACCACACTAACCCAGCAGCAAGACTTATGAAGAAACTTTTTAGGTTAATGAAAAGGCTGAGGAGATGGAACAAGACTACATTCGGCAATGTATTGCAAAGGAAGGGGGATACCCTTATGGGGATAGAGGACCTAGAAAAGAAGGAGGAAGCGGTTGGTTTGGAGGAATCAATTTTGTCGTCGGTTTGAGTGTCAGAAGGAAAGCTTGGACACCTATAACAAGGAAGAGGTCATATGGCGACAAAGATCCATGGTGACTTGGTTACGTGAAGGTGACACACACACGAAGTACTTCAACAAAGTTACTAACATGCGACAAAAAAATAACCACATCCATGCTCTGGAAATTGTGGGGAATATTACCTCAGATATTATGGTTATATCAGAGCATATTGATGAGATGTATAAGGAGTTGTTTAGTAAGTCAAGGAAGGGTACAATGAAAATGTTGAAGATCTCTGGGAGGCAATCAAAGAAGACATCCAGATTAGAGTGACGACCCTACATGACCCATTTACTATGGAGGAGGTCAAAACAGCGGTTTGGGGACTGGGCCAGGACAAACTCCCAGGTCCGGATGAGTTTCCAGTATTCTTTTACAAGCAATTTTGGGATATCATAAAGGGGGATTTTATGGATATTATGAACAACTTTTATGATGGTACCTTGAAAATGGGTAGAATGAACTACGCAAATATTTTTTTGATCCCAAAGAAAAGGGTAGCCAACAAGGTTAGAGATTTCAGACCTATTAGCCTACTGAATTGTTTGGTCAAGATCATATCCAAGGTCTTGGAAAATAGGCTTCAGGGATTGTTAGGGGATATCATTGATGAATATCATACATGGATCACAGCAGGTAAGCAGATTTTAGAAGGTGTGGATTTGGTTTAAAGCGTTCTCTGGGACTGTAAAAGGCGACGGTTGTCGGGATTCCTAGTGAAACTGGATTTCGAAAAGGCTTACGACAAAGTAGAGTGGAACTGTCTTCTGAGGTTCTTCGATGGCGAAGATTCGAACATAGGTTGATTGGGTGGATAGAAACTTGGCTGCAAACAGCCAAGGCTTTTGTTATTGTTAATGAGACGCCGGAGAAGGAAATCAAATGCTGAAGGGGACTGCGACAAGGGGACCCTATGTCCCCACTTATCTTTACGTTGGTGGCAAATGGTCGACATAGGATGTTGTACTCACTTAGAGAAAATAGACTTATTAGCGGGCTGGGGATTAGAAGGGGGTCTCCGCTGTAACTGATGTTCATTATGCGGATGACACATTAATTTTTGGTGAATTTGACATTCTTCAGGTGACCTTTATCAAATGGGGTCTATATATTTTCAAAGAGTGGTATGGATTAAAGGTGAATTTTCACAAAAACAACATTACCTTACTTGGAGACATGGGGTAGACGGTACGATGGAGGCCTCTATTCTTAACTGTCCAGTACAAAACCTACTGCTTAAATATTTGAGTCTACCAGTTAGAGCTGAGACTCTGAAAAGATTATATTGGAATGAGCTCATTAGGAAAATTGCTAATAGGCTAGATGGATGGAAGGGGAAAAAGTTGTCTGTCACACCCCTCTTTCCAAAATACAGAATTACAGATATGCAATCAAGGCCCAACAAATTATATAAGTATTCTAACTCACATCATTCATAAGCTTATAGATATATTCTCAGCAAGTATAAAACAACATATCCACGCAGGCAATAAAATAATCACATGAACATGAAATGGAATAAAATAATCTTTAAAAGTAACCATCATCTAGAAATGCATAAACTTCAGGTCAAAATACCCGAGAATATAATGTACTAAAATGAATATAAAACGATAATCAGTTTGCCATGAATAACTTGAAATAAGATAATACAACAATCTCATCGCAGTCGGTTAGAAGGCCTGATCACCGAATTCCTCCGGTATTTCACCATCGGTACTTGCATAAACATCATCTGAGGTGGTGGTTGGGGTTCCGTTAGAGCAAGTTTCATACAACAAGTAGTAACAAGCAGTAAAATATAATATAGAAGAAAGCAAGAAAAAGCAATATGAATATTGAGATGATATGATCGTGTAAAATATAAGTAATGACGGTAAGATAAAGCAATCATAACTGCGAGGTATAATCAATCAATATGCATTGGTTAATAAAAAGTAGTCGGTGGCAAAATCAATAGTTGATAATCAATAATGCAAATGTCGATGCTTAGTGTCAATCTTAGGTCTATCAGTCTTTTTATTGACCTATCTAATGCATGCAATCCTGTGTTCCATACCATAGGTTCGGGTACATAAAAATTAAGTAAACATTTGGACTTAAGTGGTGAAGTCTACATGACTATATATCCAGGTCATTCAATAACAATAACGATAATGACCTTCCAATAATGATAAACAACAAACGATAAACAATAAATGGTGAACAATGATCGATAAAAATAATGCGAGAAACACAAGCCTCCTTCCGAGTACATTATCCTATATTGTCCACTACTAAGTCGTACCCTTTATTACCCTGACTTGTCAATCTTTTATCATCTCACTACTTTGTATATTGGACTATAAAGGTGGCCCCCACGAATTTCTGAGGTGGTCACCGCTGCTACCCACGATGTGATATTTAGTTCTATGTAAGTACTTAGTTCTGCCTTCCAAAGCAATAACAATTAACTATGATAACGATGCATGTTACAACAGAAACATGACAGTAATCAGGATAAGTATCATGAATTGATGTAATACATGATATAGAGACAAGATGGTAATCAGGAAGGTTTCGAATGATGGGTGCAAATGCATGATATGAAACTGTTCTATTAATCCCCTATATTAGTACAATTCATTAAACATGAATAACAATATATATATATATATATATATATATATATATATATATATATAGTTCAAGAACACAAAAATACAGTTCTGGATAGTAATACATGACGGCACTAAAACTCATTTTCCCGATGCTACAGGAAATAAAAATCGATCCTGTCAGGTGTTCCAGAAAATGAACTCTCATACGAATCCAATGCTTACTCACTCGACACATTCTAAGGTTAGTAGCTATGCCTATCAGTAATGTACAGATATAATGTTTAGACAACAATATATGGTAAATTTCTCATGTCTATAACTCCACTAAAAGTCATTAATAAATTTCGTAATTTGGTTCTTGACGATGTCTATTAGTATACAGGGTTTCATCATCTGAGAATTCCACCAATGAAATGTTATTTCGACTAGTTTAAGGAGATGATATATCTCAATCAGAAAATCTGAAATTTAGACGTTATAATACTTAAACTTAAATATCTCACAACCTACAAGTCGGTTTGCGAAACCGAAAGGTGATCTGGATTCTACACTTAGTGGGCTACAAGGTACACCTATAATGTTCAAATTTTGGTTACAGGAACTGGGTCCAAGTCTCTATACAAAATCAGATACATGACATGGCAAAAAATCTAATACTTTGTTATAAAACATCGATTCACAAAATATGATTTATAGTCAGAAGTGTTAGGTTTCAAGGCAATCACAGATTAAATACACAGCGGAAAAATTACAAAAATATCGAAACCTAGTTATGGATCCATGCAAAAACTATAATCATGTTTAGGAGTTATACCTTAAAGATAGATCTGCTGTCTCCATAGTATGCCGATCACAGCACTGCAATATTGCGGTGCTTCTATGGTATCCACACGAACGGAACGAAAAATGGCTCTCCCTCAAACTACGGTGCTAGCTACGGGAAGGAGATGTTCCTCCTCACGATCCCTCTCTCTCACTTTTTGTGACGGCTAGGGTTTTTTCACGTCACTTTTTCATTGATACATCATATATATATGTGTAGAAAAACAACCCTAAGAGAGTAATGAACTTGTTGGGCACGAAATCTGACCTGGGTCAGATTCGTGTGTGGGCCTTTGAACTTTAGTCGGCCTATTTAATCTAGTTAAATGTCCAACCAGTGTCAAGAGTCCAAGTCTTACTCGGATCCCTAATTAAATTCATCTTATGAATTTAAATCCCAATTTCGATCCATTCTAAGTATGTGACCATGTATATATGTTCCTATTACGTTGACAGTAATACTAAAATCATATTCGAGTATTACAAACAGTGAGCGATATCTAGCAATATATCACTGCTACTCAAGTAACGGGAATGTCAGTGATTTGACATAACCTATCCGTGACCAATGTTATCATGTAGTCTAGTCCCTTTATCCAGACATCTTAATTGACCACAAAACATAGAACGTGTCACCCTTGTATAGTTCAATCTTTGGTTTCTTGATGTCCGAGTAGACTTACTAAAATAAATTAGATCAATATCTCATATTACCTTATTTGAATACGACCATGCATTTTACAATCTCACTCAGCAAGGGGCCCGTAGATATCGCTCCTGTTATGTAAGAGGGACAAATCCTATCTAAGTCACTCACATCCTTTCGCATAATTTGTAGTATATCCAATAGTCGACTTTATAATCACCTTATAACAAACAACGTTTGACGGCATTAAAACATATAACTTCTTATGTAGAGAATCACAGTTACTTTAAGTCAAAGAACTACGTACACCATGATCACTATGAGAACTGCTTATGATACTCACATAATGATCTATACAGCGTTCTCATGGTGGGTCAGTTCAGTACATTATTACTCTAATATGTACCCATGTGAAGACTTGATATCTCATATCCATGACCTGTGAGAATGGTCATCAGTCTACGCACACACTAGTCTCTATATATTATCGCTGTCCTAATTCACAATAATACTTGACTATAGATATTTAAGAACAATGTTTCGGTTTCAGCCAATAGGATCTCACAATCAAGTCATGCACTTGATATCCCATGGCATTGAACTTACTATTCTAAGGACTTTATTATGTTCATTTAGTTTACAATAAATAACACAATAAATGAAATACCTAAATATAAAATAAATGTTATGATACAATGTAAACTAGTAATGTCAATACACAACTGGCTTTTAGGGCATACACCAACAAGAAGTGCATTCATGTGTCTATTCAGTAATTAAATCGAATTTATATCAAGTACATGGCTAAGAGAATCATGATTCATTACGATAAGTTAAAAATCTCTAACATGCAACAAAACGTTAATCAATCACTAATATATTATAATTAACTATATGGCATGATATTCGTATAAACTAGTGATTATGATTGTGCATGAAATAAGTGAACATGGAAGGAAGGGTTTACAGGGAACAACTCAAGAGGTAGTCAACAGCGAAACGAATCAATGATATACGGTTCAAGAATTTTGTAAATCAATACGACACGATATAGAATGCGAATTGAATTTCGACATGATAATTCTATAAAGAAAAACAACAAAGGAAAAGATACTACTTGCTAGGAGTTCAATAAAATGCTTACCTTGACAACGATTATGATGTGCAAAGACGACGGGAAGAAGGTGAATCAATGACGAAAATGACGGCAGCACACAGCATTAACACGACTGCGACAATGATGGTAATAATGGCAGCAAGCAAGGCAGCGATGACAAAAAGAACGATAGCGATTAGTCGGGTTCAGTATTGAAGTGAGGCTATAGGAAGGAGGCTTGTTGTTCGACTATTCGGTGGCTGATGGAGGTGGTTGTTTGGGTGCAGTGGTGGTGCTACGGGATGGAGGCAACAAGGAGGCAGAATGTGGTTAGGTTGTATGGGATGAAGGTGGTGGAGGCAGCAAGATAAGGATTGAAGGATATGATGGGCTGTCAGGTTGCAATGGAGGGCAGCAATGTGTGGTGGTTGCGGTGAAGGAGGTTGATGGTGGTCGGGTTGTAGGAGATGAAGTTGAGTTGGAGTGCTGTTGGGTTGAGGGAGGAGCAGCAATGGGTGATGGTAGCAAAGTGCGGGTTGAGATGGAAAGGATGGTGAAGGGTTGATGGGTTTGGGGTTCGGGAGAATTGGAGAGGATGGAGGCAGATGGTGGTGTAGTTGGCTTTCAATGGAGAGGTGATGGAGAGGCTTGCTGTGGTGTTCGAGAGTTGGAGTAGGAGTTGGGTTTGGTTGATGAAGAAGACACTGGAGGTGGGTTTCGGGATGAAGAAAGTGGAGTTGATGGTGATTAGGTGATGATGAAGGTGATTAGTGTTAATGTAACCCCTGTTTTTCATTTTGTGTATTTTTGAGTGTATTTTTTTCGTTTTGGTGTATTTTCTCTCTTGTATTTTTCTGAACCGTATATTGGAATTGTTTTCAAAATATATTCGTTTTATTTCATTTTGAGCTCTTTGTGTTTGATTAGTTGTCTCTTTTATTTCGTTCTTCTATTATTTGATCTTTCTTTCATTTGGTCTCGTTCTTTTATTTTTTTATTTTTTTGGGTGTTCGTGGTGGTGGTGGTTGGTTGTATCCTATTCCCAATCCTATTGTTTGATCCCTAATAAGATTACCAAAGCCAAATTAAAATCCCCAATCCTATTTGATATCCTATACAATTTGTATCCTAATTAAAGCCCAATTAAACAAGTCCTATTACTACTCCTAGTTACCCACAACCCAATTACCCATTAACCCTAGAACCCCATATATATATATATATCTCCCCCCCCTCTCACAAACTCTAACCCTAATACCCTAACCCTCTACCTCTCTCTCCCGGCCTCTCTTTCCCTCTCCTTGCTTGTGCCGCAACCCGACGCCGTGCACCCCCATCCCGATCAGCCCCAGGCCGCCGACCCCCTCCCTCGGCCTGCATCCAACCCGCAACACCCCGCACCCGACCTTTTCTTGGCCGACCATCTACACCACCATTACAACCCCTCTTGCACCTCGACTCTCTCTCTTGGTGTCCCGTCCGTGGCTGCAAGCCACCGTTGTAGTCATCTCCTGCTCTCTTGATCTCTCTTTCTCTTGCTTTGTGGAGTTTTGCTCGTGTTGTGATTTTTGCACGAGTTGCTTGGATTCGTTGGTTCGTGGATTTTTATTCGTGGGTTTTGCTCGTTACTCTTGGTTTTTGTCGTTCTTCATATTCGGTTAAGGCAAGTAACTTATACTCCAATTCATTTGTTTGATACAAGTCAAAAATACCACCTATAGTGTAGTTGGGTCTAGAGACGACTCTTGTTGTGTTATGTTTGATGAGTTTTGTCTCTATTATAAAAACTTGACCATAGTTGCCTCACGACACAATATGGACATGAATTAACTTAGGTTTTACCCGTTCTTGATTTAATCATGTATGTGGGACTTTTGTGAGAATTGGTGATTTGGTTGAGACCCATGTGATATACTTAGTGTGAACATGCTAGATACCCTAATTCATGAGGTTTGGACACTTGGTAGACTCGATTTCATGTTTGGTTGTGTTTTGAACAAGTTTTGTATGATATATGTTGAGTTGTTGTTAAAGGGAAAAATCTGTATTTTGTCGCTGATATGTTTTGTTTGCTGTTTTGGAATGTCTTGAAGTCAGTATCTTAATTTCGGTATAAAACATGAGTTTTAGGAAATTTCGTCTATTTTCAAATCCCTCTGACCTTTCTTGATTTCGTTTTTGTATGTGTGAGTTATGACTATTTTACTACAGAGATGTAAATCTTTTCCAGATTTTGTTTTTCGATCAGTTTGATGACTAAATGATTTTTGATACTGATGCTACATATATTATTTTGATCCAAAACTTTGGTTAGTATTTCTTTATCTAGTTAGGGATTACCCAGAATTTTGGTGGATTTTATTGATGAGTTTTATGTGCCGTTTCATGTTCGTTTTATTGATGGATTTTGATGATTGATGTAATTTTACTGAAAATTATGAAACTTTATATTTAGATAATGGACATATAGGGGAATACCCCAGATTTTTCGTGGATTTATTTATTGAGTTTTCATGCAGTTTTCCTGCTCTTGAATTCGTTTTCCTGATTTTTGACTGAACCTATTTTTTGTATTCGAATCAGTTTTGAGCTATATTTTTGTGAGTTAATATGTGACTTATTTATACTCGCTGAATTCGGTTGGGAGTCTATTTTCTAGACGTTTCGACGGATTCAGATTTTCATACATGTAACACTGGGAATCACTGTTTTACTACAGTATGGTCTTGCTGTCCTGAACTTGAGATTTGGCTATTTTATTCTTTCATGTATGATCTTGCACTCGTACATGTTTATCTTGCAACTTAAACTTGTCTCATGATCATGCCATGTTATTCTTGATATATTTTGTACATATACATGCTTGTTTGACATTAATAACAGATAACTAAGCCGGGGTTTAAGGGACAGATCTAATAGTGGATAATTCAAAAACGTGTAATCGGAAGGGGATCCACTGATCCTATATGATTACTTGAGACATGTTACTTGACACGTGATTACTTGATACTTGCACGCAAGACACGATACTTGCCACTTGCACAACTTAACACGTGATTACATGATACATAATACTTGGAGCTTGGAGCTCGATTACTTGACTTGTCCCCGAGTATACTGCCCTCTTTGGTCCACTATGAAATCTAAAGTGAAACTGTTTGTTATAGCAACCATGTAAGGTAGATTGCATGAAGTGCTACCTAGATAGTAATCACTACAAGACTTGAACATGATACTTGAACATGATACATGCTTGCTTGAAACTTGATACTTGATATATGATTACATGATACTTGACACTTGATGCATGTTTATATGATACTTGATTTCTTGACACTTGATTCATGCCATTTACATTTGTTTGCTTTGCCATGTTTGTTGTTTATTTTGACATCATGCTTATACTATGTTGTCAGTTAGTTTTTCCATGTACTTGTATCCTACATTATTAGTGGTCCGTAACTTGCAATTGACGGGTACTTATTTTTTCCTTTTCCTTTTTCCTGCATTCGTTGAATTGCAGATTTTGGAGAACAGGTTCCGGACGGTATTGGTGACATGAAGTATTAGTGCTAGCTTTTATTATTATTATTTCTTGTAGCTTGCTTGAACAATATTGTATTTGAGACTTGGATTTATTCTTGTATTTGGGCAATGTGACCCAAGATATTTGTTTTATTCAGATAATGACTATTTGAGATTTATATATTTGGTTTCAAGTATTCTTGTTGGTATTTTGGCTCATATGTGCATGTGGTTGATTCTTTTGCTTCCGACTCTGATGATTCTTGTATATATTGTAAAGATTCTTGAACAGTTTATGGATGATAAAAACCATTCGCTGGGATTTTGTCTTATATCCGTATTCCGTATTCTTTTTGGGAAGCGGGATGTGACAGTTAATGAAGTAGACTATGGATTAATAAATAAAAGATGAGGAGTGGGGGCCAGCTGTTTAGGTTAGTGGGGTAGTGGGGAGTTAGGGTTAGAGTTTGGGTTGAAATTGTGAATGGGCTAGGGTTTGAATAAGAATTTGAGCTTCAATAGAAATTAATAAAATAATTAGGTATCTAGCGCATGCAAATGAGTCTAAGAGAATTAAATACGGTAGGTAATCGAAATAAAAATATGCATAAGAAAATATGTATAAACGAATTAAGGAGTTACACTGTCATTCGGCGGGCGCTTGGTTATTCTCACATATGTGATCAACTATATACTGCTATATTTTTATTTTTGTCGTTCTTCGAGATACCCGTATGGGTTACTAAAAGATTGATAGGCTTAGACGTCGATTCCTATGGAACAGGTGTGGGGGAGATGGGAAAGGGTACCAGCTTATCAAGCGGGGGTTGGTTTGTAGAAAAAAGGAGTTCATGGGTTTGGAGGTGATTAATCTTCGCCAAATGAACCAAGCCCTATTGTGAAAATCGTGGTGGAAACTCAACATACGTAAGAAGACAAAGTGAGCAACGCTTATTACGGTAGTCTATCTTATAAGGGATAGCTTGCACCGAAAGCAGAAGAATATTGCTTCCATGCCCGACTTCTGGTGTGGAGTGTCGTGCACACCGCACAGGTACTTCTTTTGTTAGGAAAAGTGAGGATCTTGTTGAGTCATCGACACAATCAAAATAAGCCACCAAGCAAGACTAGATCACACCAATCACCCAAGCACACAAGAATTGTCTCGGTTGCAGTTTTCGTCTTAATCTGGGGGAAGAAGAACCGAGATGTTATTTCAACTAGAGAAGATACAAGGATGTTAAAATTCTTACCACGACCATCTCTTAAGCCTAATTGGAACTTGCTTGCTGTTTACATTGGAGAAACCGTTCACCCTCTCAGATGAAGATCACATTGTTATAGGAGCCGTTACAATTGATTATATAGATCTAGAGAAACCCTGGTTTGATACACTTGATACACTAACCACTCGATTACTACCAAAGAGATAACCCTGGATTGAGAGTCGTACGATATGACTTGAAGAAGAAGTTGGGCTTCTCACGAATCAGCCAGACCCGAGCCCAAAAATCCATTAGCACCACGGGTAGTCGACCGGCCCCATGGTGCGCTCACCACGGGAAACTTTGTACAGTCGAGCGGTTGACTGGAACTACTACTGTTGCTGCCGCTGACTTCTTTCCTTCTCTATCTCCAATCTTTCGCTTCAATCCATCTCATTGCTTTATCGTCTTCTTCATCGAACATGTGTATGCAAGACATATAAACCCAAAAATCTCTACCTTGGATTGCATATGCATGAATCCATAACTATGTGATTAAAACTCTTCTAGATCTTTCATCTCCGATTTGTAAACAACATGTTTCTATGACTTCTTCTGCTAGTTGAACAAACCTCCAACTGTTTTCCTTCAAATGTATGTCCCTCAAGGGCACACCCCAGTAGATGTAATCATGAAGGTACCACCCTCCACACGAACTCCACCTACATCAAGGCTCTCTCCACCTTCCAATGATATTCGAACGTTGCAGTGTCGATTCAGCAATCCTAGTGACGACTTACTAGATAATTCTTTAGGAACAATGGGCTTCCATACACTCCTCCGAGTATTTCTACTCCCATAAAGCTGGTAGAGATTGTGCTGACTCTGCTCAATTCCCCTCTTACCTTTCATTACCTTACGATGACTATCTCAAACAGTCAAAACTCCACATCGAGCTGTGCACCTACAGCCATGAGCATCAACAGTTCCCAGGGATATCTGATTCTGGTGTATCGAAGGAATATGCATGAACTCTTCTAGTGTGAAATCTTTACCATCTAGTGTCTCTAATTCAACTGTTCTCTCACCCACTACTTCATAAATATCCCCTCTAGTCATTCTCACACTTCGGCCTATTGACAACTTGTAAGTAGAAAACATCTCCCTCTTGGAGCAAATATGAGAAGAACTCCCCGAATCAAGATACCGAGTTGAATCCAAATATGAATAACTTGAAACAAGAAGACATATATCGAGGTTATCAGATTCACCTGATTTACTTGAATCAATAGTGTTGCCTATATTGGCTTGATCACCTCCTTTAGTAACACTCTTTTGACTCAACCACTTATGACAGTCTCTCTTGTAATGCCAAACTCCTCTATAATAGTGGCAATAAATATTACCCTTGTGTGCCGCATCCTTTCCAATTGAAGTTTCCCCATCCACCGTAAAACACCCTGTATAAAATAGACCCTCCTTTATTAGTCTCCTTTCTTAGTTCATCTTCCTTCTGACCCTTAATCACCCCGGCTACTGTAAGTGTCTCCTTAGCTGATTTTCCATATAGCATGGTAGTTATCAAGTGATCATACGAAGTTGGCAGTGAATAAATCAAGTTGAAAGTTTTATTCTCTTCACTAAGATCATCATCATTAATCTCCTTCAGTTCAGATATTACCTTACTGAACTCCACAATATGATCTTGAAGATGGGTACCTTCCTTCTTTGAGAATTTAAATAGCTTCCTCTTCCAATATATCCGATCTAGCAATGATGACCCCGAGTAGTCAGATTTAAGTCTCGTCCATAGACTTGCCACACTTTTCTCCTCAAGAATATTACACTTGACTTCTTCTGCCTATTGCAACCGGATTAAACTCATTGCCTTCAAACAAATCTCATCCCACTTCTCTTGCTTCATTTCAGTTGGCTTATTTTCTTTTAAGGCAAGGTGCTTGTCCTTCTGAATCAAAATATCATACATGCCCATCTTCCATAGATTGAAGTTGATCTTACCATCAAACTGCTTGATCTTTGTCTTTTGATCTGTCATCTTCTCCAAGAAACTTGAACAAACTCACAAATCTGATTGCTCTAATACCACTTGTTAGGAAAAGTGAGGATCTTGTTGAGTCTTCGACTCAATCAACACAAACCACCAGGAAGGACTATATCACAATAATCACACAAAGCACACAAGAAGTATCCTGGTTGGGGCTTTCGCCTTATCAGGAGAGGAAGAACCGAGATGTTATTTTAACTAGAGAAGATACAAGAATATTACAATTCTCACCATGACCATCTCTTAAGCCTAATTAGAACTTGCTTGTTGTTTACAATGAAGAAACCCCTCACCCTCTCAGATGTAGTACTCTCTTCTTCTCGTCGGCATTTAATAGAATCATATCATTTTAGGAGCCGTTACAATTGATTATATAGATCTAGAGAAACCCTAGTTTGATACTCTTGATACACTAACCACCAGATTACTACTGAAGAGATAACCCTTCATTGAGAGCTGTACGATCTGACTTGAAGATAAAGTTGGTCTTCTCACGAATTAACCAGACCTGAGCCCAAAAACCCATCAGCGCCACGGGCGATCGACCGAACCCATGGTGCTATCAACTGTGCTCCTCACGAAAGACTCTGTACAATCGAGCGGTCGACCACAACTCTAGATGATTGACTGCAACTACTGCTGTTGCTGCCATTAACTGCTTTCCTTCTCTATCTCCAATCTTTCGCTTTGATCCATCTCATTGCTTCATCGTCTTCTTCATTGAAAATGTGTATGCAATACATATAAACCAAACATCTTCTACTATTGGCTACAGAGCGGACATCTGCTTCTGGAAAGATAGGTGGTGTGGCCCCATTAGCCTGAAAAGAGGATTCCTGGAGGCTTATGCATATGCAACAGACAAGAACGATTGGATAGCGAGATAGTGGAGGAATGAAGTATGGAGGCCAAGACTGACTGGACAACTGAGCAGGGTGGAATGAGATTAGAAAAGGGAATTCATTCAATTTTTGCAAAACTGGAAGCCCACACGAGAGGAGGTACCGGACAAGATCATTTGGGAGCCCGATAACGAAGGAAAATTTTCAATAAAATCGGCTTACACATTAATCAGCGATGGGGGTGTGTGGGTGCATGATCCAATGTGGAAGGTAAATGCGCTTTTGAAGGTTCAGGCTTTCAACTGGTTGGCCGTTAAGAATGTGCTCGTAACTAGGGATAACTTGGCAAGGTGTAAAGAGAAAGGTCCAGGAGATTGCATCATGTGCGATCAAGACATAAAAATGGTGGATCACATGTTCATGACATGCTGATATGTTATATCGTTATGAGAGGGTCTGCTGCGCTCTGCACAGATTCTATATATATGCCCCTACCAGACTCCATTCCGTTCATTTGGGGGCGTGGAGGGAGTTCAACGTTTGCAAGCGCAACATTGAGCTTTTGGGTGGGGGTGGGGGAAGCAGCTACTTATTGGGCCATATGGTTAGAAAGAAACAATGAATATTTAGACACACACGCAGACATCTCATGCATCAACAACTACTACACATAATTAAAGCTAATACTGTCTTTGGGCTGAAACGGTATGTAATGAAACCAGAAAAAAAGTCAATGAGATGTATGCTGACGTTACCACTTCCACATCTGTGGGAGACTCGGAGGACATGGATGGGACACAGGACAGCGAGTGATCGACATGCGGAGAGTTCCTAGCCACATACACAGGTGTGCGGTCTTTTTGGGCAAGTTCAGAGTGGCCTACGTCCATTCTTTCTTGGTTACGTGTAGAGATAGTTTTTGGGCGGGGAACTCTTGTATAGGGGGATTCTCTTTTTTGGCAGAGATGAATATCATGTCCCAGCCTGTTGGGTTATATGAACTTCATACTCCATATTTTGATTGTTTATTTCATTAAACAACTTATTAATGGAACACGAGGGGACTTTTAACCCACCGTTTATGATAATATAAAAAAAGTGTCCCTTAATGGGCTAGATTAGAGAAGAGGGTCTAGGTCTAAATGGATATATATATATATATATATATATATATATATATATATATATATATATATATATATATATATATATATATATATATATTATGCTAATAGGAGAGAGTGTCTACCCCCCCTCTCCTTCCTCTATTTTGAAATAAAGAAATGAGAGTAAAAGGATGAATTCATATTTATTAACATGTGTAGTACACAAATTTTCATATAAAAAAATAAAATAAATCAAAATAAAAGCCACAGACCTATAAATATGAACTGTGCTTTGCTAATTAAGTGTTCGATGAAATGCCTATGTGGCACACCCGGTGTTTATGAAAAATGGTTTTGAAATTTTTTACTTAACTAAATCAATTTGTATCTAAGTGTGATGTATGTATTAATTTCTGAAACCCTAATTTACCACCTCATTTTATTTTCAATTTCTAATTTGTGTTTTTTGAAATCCCGAATTTTGGATTTGTGGGAAGAGTACGGATTGAAAATGGGGATGGTTGCGGTATCGGGTCAAAAAATGAGATTTAGTAAAGAGGTAGGTGGCGAAGAGCGGGGTAAGGAAGACGGAGAGGTAAGGGGGATGTTGGAGAAGGGGACGTCGCTGCGGTCGAGGACTGCGAAGACACAGGAGAGGAGGGAGAATGCGTCTGATAGGGTGTGGATTTGGGAGAGTTGGGGGGGGGGGGACGGTCAAGATGCGGTGGGTTAGGTGCCGGTCAGGATATATACAAAGACCGGATGTTAGCGTATTTTTAGGATAAATTTCACTAAACTATATTCTTGAAGATGTAATTTCTTCCAATTTTCTCACACCTTTTTAAAATTTCATTTGATTTTATGAGTCCATTAAAATTATTTTAGTTTGTGCAATTTGTTTAGGGTAACACTAGTGTAAAAGAAATTGATTTTAAAAAATTGTTTTTTAATGATTATTACTCCATCAATGAAAGTTGGTTGTTAAGTACCTTTTTTCACTTTTCTTTGTTAGGGAATGCTTAGTGCAAGAAAAAGATGAAAAAAAAGACTTCCGCTGCATTTAGATTTTATTTTCTGTTGTTTGGTTGATATAAAAATAAGTAAAAGATCTCAGATATTTAATTTCTTCTGTTTGGATATCAATTTAAGAAATTAAAAAATACTATTCTATAATTATTTTTGTCTTCTTTTGATGGGAAAAGCCAGATGGAAAGCATAATTAAAATACTCTTCTTGAAGAAAAGTAGAAAAAGAAGATCCATTCATTCCTATATAGGAACATGATGCACCTCGGGGCTTGCCTTTAGCCATGGCTAGGATTTACATGAAGAACGAGGTAGAAAGGTTAAGGGAAGGTAACATGGAAGGTAAGGGAATCAAGAATTGGAAGAAGAAGAGGAAAGAATTGGCTGAACTCTCGATAGATCAGCTAACTGATCTATCCCTTTATTTATAGGAAACACGCGTACACAGCGTAAGCTGACAGTTAGTTAAGACTGTTACAACCTGGGCCCCACACCCATCCAACAGCCAAGATCTAATTGCCTATACATCCAATGGCCAGTATCCATTGATACCGATTTGATTACAATTTTACATATAACCCCTGATACTTATATCTATTACAAAACCCACTGATACTACTATATATCAGATACTTTGAACAGCCAACCTTCTGCTTCTCTTCAGCTTGACATTACTCATCTTCCACCTTAGCTATCCTTCATCTAGCTTGTATCAATTCCTCCCCCCCTCAATTGAGACCTTGCCTCAAGGTCGAATGAAGGAAATTTGCGAACCAACTCCCAATAAAGTTCCCACGTTGCCTGCGTTCTATCCTGATGTCTCCACTGGATGAGTACCTCAGACACTAGCTTCCTTCCTTTGATAACAGACCTGCGATCCAATATCACCTCCGGCTCTAATAAAGCTGTAGATATAGATGAAGGGATGTTGCGCTGCACTGTGGTGGATTGTCCCCAATGTCTTTTAAGTTGAGAGATATGAAACACAGGGTGAAATTTAGATTCCACAGGTAAATCTAACTTGTAAGAAACATGCCCAATTCTCTCCAAAACTGCATATGGACCATAATAGATCGTGGACAGTTTGCGCACAGCTCTTGTAGCTACTGAAACTTGCCTATAGTGTGGTAGCTTAACATACACTAAATACCCAACCAAGAATTCTTTATCCAATCTGTGGCCATCCGCTTGCTTCTTCATCCTATCTTGGGCCTTCTTGAGGTTATCTTTAAGTATCTGACGATTGACATCTCTAGATAATAATGCTTCTTCAACAATTGGGCTTTTTGCAGTGTGAGGTATATATGAAATTAGAGTGGGAGGTGACCTGCCGTAGACCACTTCATATGGAGTGCTTTTGATAGAACTATGGTAAGAAGTATTATACCAATACTCCGCCGATGTAAGCCATTTACTCCAATCACTGGGTTTATAATAGCAAAAACATCTCAAATATGTTTCCAAACATCTATTTACTACTTCAGTTTGACCATCTGTTTGTGGATGGTAAGCCGTTGAGAAGTGGAGTTTAGTACCTTGCAAATGCAGTGACTCCTTCATCAGAGCACTAGTGAATACAGATCCTCTATCACAAACTATGGAAAGTGGCATTCCATATAGTTTAAAAATGTTGTCAGTGAGAGCTTGGATGATTGTTGCTGTGGTATATGGATGCTTAATTAGTATAAAATGAGCATATTTACTCAACCTGACGACTACTACCAATATAACTGAGAATCTGTAGCTAGTAGGAAGGCCTTCGATGAAATCCATACTAGCTTGTTCCCAAATTTGGTTGGGTATAGGAAGAGGTTGTAACAATCCCGCAGGAG
Organism: Hemerocallis citrina; assembly: GCA_017893485.1. Lineage (NCBI taxonomy): Eukaryota > Viridiplantae > Streptophyta > Magnoliopsida > Asparagales > Asphodelaceae > Hemerocallis > Hemerocallis citrina. The sequence continues at coordinate 19,010,968 of CM030363.1, forward strand.
ATTGGCACAAATACTTACTAGTCTGGCATGTAGCACATTCCTTCACATAATTCTAAACATCTAACTTTATTCCCTTCCACCAAAAAGATCTACGGAGTCTTTGCAATGTCTTGTCGTACCTTGAATGCCCTCCAATAGGTGTATCATGATGCTCTGAGATTAGCAATTTTCTGAGGTTTGATGTTGGACTAATCACCACTTTGCTTTTCCTATACCAAACTCCTCTGATTAAGGAAAATTTGTTCTCACTTGAACTCAAGGCTTTTGCTACTAAGTCTTTGAAGTATGGATCAATCTTGTTCATCTTTAAAATGTCTTCCCACCATCCAGGCTTCAAAGAACATAATTGCATAAGATAACAATCCATTTCCCTCCTTGACAACCTATCTACTGGAACATTCTCAGATCCTTTCTTATACTCCACCTCAAAGTTAAACCCATATAGCTTTATCAACCAAGAATGCTGAGCTTCTGTAGACAATCTTTGGTCCAACAGATACTTGAGGGGTTGATGATCTGTACGAATGATAAATTTTCTTCCAAACAGGTACTGTTTCCACTTCTTGACAGCTAATAAGATTGCAAGCATTTCTTTTTCATATGCTGACCAATGTAAACATTTTCCTTTGATCCCCTGGCTAATAAAAGCAATGGGATGTTTCTTTTGTAGAAGCACAGCTCCAATGCCTACCTTACAAGCATCGCACTCTACTATAAAAGTCTCATTGAAGTCAGGAAGCTGGAGCACAGGAGCTGAAGTAAGAGCTGACTTCAATTGATCAAAAGCAACTGCAGCATATTCATTCCAATTGAATGATTATTTCTTTGTTAATTCTGTTAATGGTGTAGCAATTGAGCCATAGTTCTTAATGAACTTCCTATAATACCCAATAAGACCAAGAAATCCCCTTAGTGCCTTCACAGAATTTGGAATAGGCCATTCTTTCACCGCAGCTACTTTCTTTTGATCCACTGATATTCCTTCTTGCGACACTACATGACCCAGGTACTCCACTTCTTCTTTACCAAATGTACATTTGGATTTCTTGACAAACAACTGATGACTCTTTAGAATCTTCAATGCTTCCCGTAGATGACATAAGTGCTCCTGCCAAGATTTGCTATAGATCAAAATATCATCGAAAAACACAAGAATGAATTTCCTCAAGTACTGCAGTCGAAGGTGCATTGCTCAATCCAAAAGGCATAACTAGAAATTCATAATGACCATTATGTGTTCTAAATGCAGTTTTTGAAACATCTTTTTCATTTATCCTTATCTAGTGATAACCATATCTCAGATCCAACTTTTTGAAAAATTTTGATCCATATAGCTCATCTAACAAATCATCAATAATTGGAATGGGATACTTATCTTTGATTGTCTGCTTATTTAGAGACCTATAGTCCACACAGAACCTCCATGACCCATCGTGCTTCTTCACCAATACCACAGGTGAGCTATAACTACTACAGCTAGGTCTGATGATACCTTGCTTCAACATGTCTTCAACTATCTCTTCAATTGCATTCTTTTGTTCAAAGGAATGCCTATAGGGTCTGATACAAAGGGCCTTGGAGTCTTCTTCTAAGGGTATTTGATGATCACAAACCCTTACTGGTGGTAGCCTCTTTGGTTCTTCAAATAAGTCTTGAAACTCATCTAGCAATTGACAAAGATCTTTGTCTTGAGTAATAACTTCCTGTGAAGTATCGTTCTCCTCCTCAGCTGACATGAGATACAACACAAATCCCCTGTGTATTTGAAAAGCAATCTTATTGGCTTCCTTATCTGACATTAGCTGTGCTGGGCTTGGTTGTAATCCTTGCAAGACCCAATTAATTCCCCTGTGAGTGAATTTAAGCTGTTTATCCAGTATGTTCATGGTGACCTCAGTCACTTGTTTGATCCATTTAGCTCCCAGGACAACATCATGTCCTCCAATAGGGAATACCAAAAAATATCAACAATATTATAACCTTGGCAATGGATCCTCACATCAGCACACAGCCCACTCCCTTGTACTTCTTTTCCCCCCGCAACTCTCACATTGAAAGTCTGTTTGATGGAAAGGGGTAATCCAGTTTGTTGTAGTATGAATGGGTCAATATAGTTGTGTGTAGCCCCCTTGTCTACCAAAACATGAACATCAAGGCCTCTAAGTTGAGCTTTGAGAATTAAACACTCAGTGTTAACCACTGTGTCTAAAGCTGCAGTGCGAAGTTGAACATTATCAGCATTCTTGAATAGTTCCATGTTTTCCTCTTCCACTAACAATTGATTTAGTTCCTCTTCATTCTGCAAAGAGAACAAATCCCACTCACCCTCTATACATATATATGTTTTAGTCTTACACAAATGCCCTGGTATATATTTCTCATCACAGTGAAAACATAAACCTCTCCTTCTCCTATCCCACACTTCATTAGGTGAGAGTTTCTTCAAAATTGGTTTATCTGATATGCCTGAGTTTGGGTTACTTGCAAATTTCCCTTGCTGGCTGATAGGTTGAGTTTGGGTGTTTGATTGGGATTGCGGAATTGAAGGATGATAACTAAAAGCAGACCCCCTCAAATTGGTTCTATGAGATCCTATAAAATTGCCTTAAAGAATTAAACTTCTTTTCAAACCTCTGTGCTACTTTGAAAGCCTTCGCCAATGATTGTGGTTCCACCATAGCAACATCATGTTGCAATTCTTCCTTGAGCCCACTCACAAACTGCTGCACCAAGTCTGGTTCACTCACACCCTCAACCAAACATTGAAGCTTTTCAAACATCATTTGGTAATCAAGAACTGTTGAAGTTTGCTCAAGTCTACACAATGTCTTAGCTGCGTCTTCATACATCCCCAATGCAAACCGATTGCATATTCCCTCTTTAAACTCTTTCCAAGTTACTATCCCCTCATTATTCTTGAGAAACCATCGGCACCATTGCACTGCATCGTCTTTGAGAAAGAAAAAAGCTACTCTTACTTTTTCTTCCCCTTGGATCCTATATATCTTAAAGTAGTGCTCAATTTGAAAGATCCAATTGAGAATATCTTCAGAACCAGAGAAGGGGTAAACATCTAACTTCGGAGGTTTGGGGAAAAAAAATTCCCCAATTAAGGGTCTTTCATCAAGAACCCCTTTCCCTTTAGAAGAATGCAACAAGTTCTCTCTCCTATCAAATTCGAAGTTAGAATTCTGTTTACTAATAGATTTTGGTAGTGGATTTACCTCAGTTGCTTCTTGATTAGAACGACTCTCTCCCATTCTCTGCGTCAACAGCTGCAACTGCGTCAAGATCAAGGGTATTTGGGAAACCTGCGATGTTACTTCCTTCATCTGATTCTCCATACTGATTACCCTATCATTCAAGAACTGGTAACCACGTTGCCACTCAAGGTCCGGTGCAAAGCCAAGGATTCCTTCATCGGTGGGATCTTGAGGGATTTCTTCTTCAGAACCCATGGCAGAATTGATCTGCTCTGATACCATTGATGCACCTTGGGGCTTGCCTTTAGCCATGGCTAGGATTTACATGAAGAACGAGGTAGAAAGGTTAAGGGAAGGTAACATGGAAGGTAAGGGAATCAAGAATTGGAAGAAGAAGAGGAAAGAATTGGCTGAACTCTCGATAGATCAGCTAACTAATCTATCCCTTTATTTATAGGAAACACGGGTACACAGCGTAAGCTGACAGTTAGTTAAGAATGTTACAACCTGGGCCCCACACCCATCCAACAGCCAAGATCTAATTGCCTATACATCCAATGGCCAGTATCCATTGATACCGATTTGATTACAATTTTACATATAACCCCTGATACTTATATCTATTACAAAACCCACTGATACTACTATATATCAGATACTTTGAACACCCAACCTTCCGCTTCTCTTCAGCTTGACATTACTCATCTTCCACCTTAGCTATCCTTCATCTAGCTTGTATCAGAACAAAATAGATTTTAGATGAATGATTTTGATATTTGGGAAACGGCTTGGGAAATTTAGGGAAACGTAAGTGAAGGTTTTAGAACAGACATTCAGCGGAGTTGACGGATTCTAAGATTGTAATCACGTCATAGTTGGGTTTTCCTTGTGGAGAGTGATGGGGGAACCGGATCCATGGGTCCATGGATCCGTCACAGATGCCAGGCTGACGGGATGGGTCTTGGGTGTGGGTTGAATGGCAATAAAGACAATGGTGATCTGTACGTAGATTGTTGGGGTTATGTGAATATGATACAAGGTAGAGTCATCGAAGAAGAAGATGAAAGCAGCAACAAATGGTAGCAACAAGTGGCACCAGCAACATGGCAACAACAACTGGAGTAACTGAGAGCTTCTCTCTTTAGAAGTTCTTCTAGAGAGAGAAACTCTCCCCCCAAAAAAATCCAAACCAGAGAAACCCTGGATCTGTGAGTGTGGGGGCGGCCACTAGGGTTCGCCGCCGCCACCCCAGTGCTCCTCCCCCGCCGTGCTACCCTCCGTCCCTGCTCTTCCCGGTGCGCCGCCCCTCTTCGACGACGGCTTTCTGGTTCGATGAAGGCCCAGATTGCGGATCGTTCTCCTCAGGTTTCGGAGCGACTGAGTCACGCCAGAGATTCCTCCCGCGAATGTGTCGCGAATGCCATGGTCTGGGAAGGGGTCGAGATCGTCGTGGACCTGGCCGATGGAGGTGCCCCTCCCGACGACTCTAGATCTGATTTGCCTACCTCAACTGTGTGAGGCCGGTGGTTCGGCATGGGGCCAGTGGTTGTTTTGCTATGGTTGGGGGTTGTGAAGCAAGTTGTATTGTATGATTGTGGGGCGTGGACTCGAAGATGGGGTCCCTCCATGATGTGCGCTCACTCATCGCTTCCTGACCGAAGGTGGAGAGCTCCCACGGTGGGAAGATCGCGCCGACGCCATGTCCACTTGCGGTGGGGAAGATGACCCAGATCTGACCTCAGATTTGTTCGACTGTTATTTTGCTGTGGGAGGTGGAGAGTGTGAAGTACGTTGTATTGCACGATTATGGGGCTTGGGCCCGAGATGAGGTCCCTCCACGATGTGCGCTCACTTGTTTGGGTGTCCAACGATGTCGTCAGAGTAATCTTGACAGCATCTACTATCAGGCTATTGAGCTTCCTCCAGCTTAGGTCACTGTCTCGTAACAGCATCGCCCCTTTCCTCGGGTTGGGAGTAAGAGTTGAGATGAGTCTGTGTGGTGAGAAATTACCTGAGAGAGCAAGAGCGTAAGAGAGATGAAGATATCCTTTCCATGCCTTTCTCCTGGAGCATGGTGTTTGGTGGGGTGAGTGAGATAGTTGTTTGGTGAAAAATCGTCTGAGAAAGCACAATCGTGTGAGAGGTGAAGGTTTCCTCCTCACGACTATCTCATTGGTAGCGGCTGTGGGAGCTGTTGGCACTTTGTAGGATGAGTGGTGGAGCTGGTGGGAGGGTGTGATCGCCGTGTATGTGCCGTGGTGTCTGAATTCGGCCTACGGGGCTTGGGCCCAAAGATGGGGTCCCCCCAGCGAGGAGAAGGCAGAGATCGGCGGGTGATAAAATCCTGCCAGACTAGTTTCAGGTGGATGTGCATGTGCCGTGGAGGCAATATACGAGTACAATTTTGCTGGACCGAGCTTGTTTGTCGGCCCACCCTCCAGACTTGTTGGAGGGATTTGTTGTTTGTACGGGTCATGTTGCTTCATGTATATTTTATTTTCTATCTGTAGGATGTAATCTGGCCCTATTCGCTGGGTTTGTTTCGTTCATTGCTGATTAATGAAACAGGGTGGCCATATTCCACCTTTTCCCTAAAAAAAAAACATGGCAACAACAACGATAAAGTAGGACTAAAATACCTCTTAGCAAATTTATATACTTCTCTTGGTAGCGGGTTAAGTTCTTCGCAATCTCTGGATGGATATATACAGTGGATAAGCCATCTTTCTAATAATACTCTTATTATCTTTGGATTTGCTCTTGGTAGTATGATCGTTTTGTTCATATGTTGCTGCAAAATAGTTTTGATAAATTAATTGACCTGTGTGGTCTGGCATAATTTCTCAATATATTAAAAAAAAAATCATTCTTGGAATATTTTGTAGGATTTGAGAGTAAACTCTCATTGTAGGTAGTTGGTTGTAGGACGTGGAGCTTCCCTCTCGTGTGGCTATTTTTGTGATTTCACTTGTATTTTGTAGGTTAATTGGTTCACTCTCTTCACTCATTTTCTCATTATAGTCTGCATTTATATGTTGGTAAATATACTTTGAAGACCACATATTTGCAACTGCAATTGGTTAAATGCTCATTTTAATTGCTCCACAGTCTCTTTTAGGAAGACTATATCCTATTCTATATGCTAGACTCTATTTTCCATCCTGTAAAAACAAAATTGTTAGTTTCTTGAGAAGAAATCTTCTAGAATGTTATCTTTTCCGTTTATATTTTCTATTGAGAAGTCATAATGTGCTAACTCCATTTGCCATCTTATAAATCTTTTATTTGTTATAGTTGGGTTTATTATTTTGTTAATCAAACTCTTTTCTTGTGTATTATCTGTCCTTACTGTGAATTTCGTATGTATTATGAATAATTCAAACTTTTTTATAGCTTTCAAGATTGCTAATAGTTCTTTTTTATTTGTGTAGTAATTTTGTTGGGTCTGTGTGAATGATCCACTAGTATATCTGACTAGTCTTTCTTCTTTTTCACCTATTTCAATAAATTTTAATACCTCTCCCCAATTATTTTCATATACATCCATTTTTATTATCCATAAATATTCTTTAATTGGTAATCTTAACTTAATTATGAAGTTTGTTGTTTTAATATTTTAAGTTTTTCTTCATCCTCTGGGGTCCATTCCCATTCCTTAAACTTTTTTAGTTTTTGTGGTAACCAATTAGTTTTTGCTGATAAATTCGGTATGTATCATCTTGTTTGATTTAGTCGTCTAGTTATGGATTGTACTTCTCTTTTTCTTTTAGGACATTAAGAAATTTCATTGCTTTTTCTGTTAGATGAGGCTGTAGTTCTATTCGTTCATGTGATAATTTTGTTCCTAAGAATTCTATCTCAGTTTTGAACAATTTCATTTTCTATTTTTAATAGTATGATACATACATTTTTTTTACTATTTCTATGAATTTTAGTAAATGCTCTTTATGTTGTTCTTCGTTTTCGAATCCTATTAGAATATCATCCACACAAACTAGTATAAAATTGTTGTATTTTTCAAATATCTTGTCCATATATTCTTGAAATACTCTTGAACTGTTTTTTATATCCGAATGGTAAAACATTCCATTCATAGAATCATTGAGGTGTACTAAATGCTGTTAACTGTTTTGAGTCTTCTGTTAGTTTTACGTAGTAAAATCCCGATTTACAATCGAATTTCGTATAGATTTTTCTTGTTCTTATTGTGTTAAGTAGTTTCTGCATATGTGGTAGTGGATATCAAAATCTCTTAGTATTTTATTTTATTCCTTACAATTTACTATCATTCGAGATTTACCAATTTTTTTCTTCTGAATATTTTCTTACTATAAATGCTGGTGATGAATGTGGACTTTGTGATTTCTTATGTAATTATTTTCCATTAGTTCTTTATATGTATTTTGAACTCTTCTAAATTTGTTGGAGTGTGTCTTATAGGTTTAATTTTTATTATTTAGTTCTTATCTAGTAACTCTATATGAGCTGTGGGTTTACATAAGTCCCATTTTGCTAAAGGGTTCTCTCTTCTACTTGTTTTTGTAAAATTTATTCTGTAGTTGTTTCTTGGACTTGTTGTATTTTTGTTTTGTTTGGTAAATATTGATATTCACCAAACTGAGTTGAAGAAACTCTGATGTGTGGTAAGTCGGTCCTAAAATAAGGTTGTGTTTCTAATTGCTATTCCTTGGTGTTGACATGGTGTTGTAAATATAACATATTTATGTGATATCATTATAGGATAGTATTGTTGGAAAAAGTCATTTACTAATAGTACATCATTATTCATATCATCAAACTGGTATATAATTGGTATTTTTAGTACATAATTTTCTATTTGTATATTAACATTTTATTGATACCTATCAAGTATGACAGTTTGTCCAGTTAATCCAGTTATCGTCTTTTTATTATATCATCTTGTTTCCATCTTTGTAATATATTTCCACAGCGTAAGTTAGTGCCTGCTCCAGTGTTTATTAGACCATGATAGTTTCTTGATTTGTATCATTCTTTTTTTTGATGAAACGGATAGAGTCGGAAGACTCCAGCCATGCATTAAAATAAGATAATACAATAGTAGGGTTTTACAAGAGGTAAAACAAAAATACAATAGAGACAACTCCTAACTATGAACATAGATATTACAGACCAACAGGGCACTAACAATACTCCATTGCGGCAGCAGGAGCTAAATAGCCAAACGCAAATGCCAATCGCCTAATCGCAGCATGGATACCAAGAGAACGCTGCTCGCAGTGAGAAACAGCGGAAACTACGATCCGAACGCTCCGACGAATAGCAATACAGAATGAAGGAGTCGCCTATCCGAAAGATGAAAGAGACGCATCTGAAAAAACCCCACACCGCTGAGGGTCGAGACTAAGCAGACACCGACCCAGCCATGGTCGAAAGAAACAGAAAGAACATAAAGAAAGAAAATGACGAAAGTGTCGACGCCACTAAATACGGCATTAAGTTAAAAAGGAAAGACTGGAGATGCAAACAAACTAACAGTTTAAGCCAAGTCATCAGCACAGATCAAAAGCAGCATAGAACATCTCAAGAGCTACACGAAACATACCATCCATACAGCAAAATACCAGCATCAGATATGGTTTATAGACAAGTGCTATAGACAGCAAAAAAGAAAGAGAACATAGTATTTAATACAAAAAATCCAATACCCCTGAAAAACTGAAAACATCCCAAAGTGAGGCACGCATGAGATGTCAACCAAGAACAAGATAGCTAGCTGATCTCAATAAGACGAGTGAAATAGCATGAAGAACGACCATACTGATTCTACTCAGAAGAGCACAATCGGGGAAACCATGGATACCGTCTGGATGCACTAGTGGAGCTGCCAAAACTAAGCAAAAGAGAATACCTACAGCTGAGATAAGGGTCAAAAAACCAGCCCATCAAGAACGTTACTAAGAGCCAAAAGAGGAGAGTATGCCTGCCTATCAAGCCTGCACCCAAAACAACAACCAAGAAAGAATAAGAAAACCACCACAATATTCCTCATCAGCCGCACACAGATAAAGATAGAACTGCAATCTTGGAAGTAGAAAAACAAGAAGAAGAAACCATAACAGTAGCTAATGGAAAAATAAACTTCCAAATACTATAACAATTAAATGGCATTGAGGTTAGTAAGGCAAACTGAAGCATTCTCCAGACGCTCAGCACACATAGCATCCCTAGATACCAATTTTAAAGAGGAAGTCCAAAACTTGAATAAGAATAGGAATTCATCGTTTAACGATTGAATAGGCGAGAGAATGTTACGAAATAATCTGTTATTCCTTTCCTTCCAAATTATCCACAAAATAATTTGGAAAGAAAGGATCCACGACTTGTGGAAACCACGATTAGAAGGACGTTTCGTCCAGCAGTCAACCAAACTGATAGGACAGTCGCCTGCTTCCCAGGCTAGGACGGAAATTTTCCAAAGAGACCGGGAGAAATCGCAGTCTAGGAACAAATGATTAGCACTCTCGTGCTCCGCATTGCACAGGGGGCATAATTGGCCCCAAGCTAGATTTCTTTTATTGAGGTTGTCAACCGTTAGAAGTTTATTGTTGAGAGCCAACCAAACCATAATTTTGACCTTCAGAGGAGCACAAGCCTTCCAGACAAGATCGAAGAAAGGAGATATCGTGCCTCTAAAATTGAGGAATTGATAGAAAGAACGGACAGAGAAAATCCCTGACGAATTCCATCGCCAAAAAATGACCTCTTTGTCATACCAAACCGCATTATTGAGAATGACACACAGCTCATTCCAATCATGGGTTAAAGGGGGAGGGAGCTCGGCCGAAAGGGGAATCGACCATACCCTAATACCATCGTTGATATTGAGGTAGTCGGACACCAAGGCGAGCGGGTTGGTAGCCAACCAGAAAATAGAAGGGAAAACGGTTGCTAAAGAGGATTGACCAATCCATCTATCAGTCCAGAACCTAGTCCTAGAGCCCTCGGCGCAACCGTGGCTTAATCCACATAGAAAAGCCTCTGAAGCTTTCCAAATGCCTTTCCAAAATGGAGATGAGAGTCTAGGAGGCTGGCCTAGAAAATTCCACCAATCATTGGAATAAAGGTAATAGGATTTGATACAATTGATCCAGGGAAGATCCTCTAAAGTGAGAAATCTCCAAATCCATTTACCAAGTAAAGCCAGGTTTTGGTGCCTGAGGTCTAACACCCCCAAACCTCCCGCGATTTTCGAGGAGCAAATGCGCTTCCAGTTACACAGATGAGATCCCAGTTTGAAATTGGAAGATCCAGACCAAAGGAAATTGCTCCTGATCTGGTCAATTCTTTTGATCACCCAAGAAGGGAGGAAGTAGAAAGACATCATGTACAGGGGAATAGAAGATAGTACTGAGTTGATCAGGATAAGTCTACCACCTCGAGAAAGTTGCCTGCCTGACCAAATCGAGAGTCTGGATTCAATCTTGTCGATCATGGGGGACCAGTCCGATTTATGAAGCATACCCCACCTCAGAGGGATACCTAAATACGTTACCGGGAACGAAGCGACCGGGCAATTGAAGAATTCAGAGATTTCGTTCTGTCTGTTAGGAGATCCTCCTAACCATATGACAGAAGATTTATGAAAGTTGATAGATAGACCCGAGACGAGCTCAAAACAGTAGAGAAGCAGTTTCAGATTCCTCAGCGTATGAGGATTCGGCTTGGCTAGGATAATGGTATCATCGGCGTACTGAAGATTCAGTACGCCGTTGAAGAAACGGGAACCACCCAGTCCATCAATCACCTGGGTTTCCCAAGCATTGCGAAGAAGCTTGCTGAAAACGTCAGCAACCAACGAGAAAAGGAGAGAAGAAAGAGGGTCACCTTGCCTAAGACCACATTTGATTTTAAATTTGTGACCCTCCGATCCGTAAATGAGGATGGAGGAAGTTCCCGCGAAGAGGCTGGATTTAATCCAAGCAATCCACTTGGGCCCGAAACCCCTATGGATAAGGATATCAAAGAGGAACTCCCAAGAAACGTTATCGTAAGCTTTTTGAAAGTCCAATTTGAGGAGGATCCCCTCAGTCTTGGACTTATGACAAAAAGAGATAATTTCTTGGGCCGCAGCTACACTATCAAGAATGAATCTATTTTTAATGAAACCCGATTGGGCAGCGTCGATAAGGGGGGGAATAGCTTCACCGAGCCTAGCCGAGAGGACCTTCATAATAATTTTGAACGTGGTATTGATGAGACTAATCGGTCTAAAATTCGCAACCGTGTTAGCTCCAAGAACTTTAGGGATAAGAACTATATGCGCATAATTGATGCGATCGAAGGAGAATGAACCTGAATGGAGGTCAGCAAACATACGGAAGAGGTCATCTTTTAACCAGAACCAAAACTTTTGGAAGAAAAAGGCCGGGAAACCGTCCGGCCCAGGCGCAGCGTCGCTTTTTAAGGCAAAAACCGCAGCTTTGATTTCGTCCATTGAAAATGGAGATTCCAGCGCAGACAGATCGTGGTTTACCTCTCCGTAAAGCTGCTCCCAATCTAGGCTTAGAGTCCTAGGTTTGGGAGAGCCAAGGAGGTTTTTATAGAAACGCAGGAACGACAGGTGGATATCCTCAATCGAAGAAATATCCGTACCATCTTGAGAAATGGAGGGGATGTGATTACATCTCTGCCTATGGGAAGCAAAATTATGGAAAAAAGCGGTATTGCAATCCCCCTCTTTGAGCCACCGAAATTTGGCTCTTTGAGCCCATTTCAAATGGTCTTGGCGGAGGATATCCAAAAATTCCGATTTACAAGAACGCCGTTCATTGAACAAATTAATCGAGATAGGGGCTTGCTCCTCCATTTTGTCAATAGATTCAATGGTGGAAAGGAGATACTTTTTAAGAAAATTGGTGTTGAATTGTCTTTCATTTCTCCAAATCTTACAACCGAATTTGATCGCATGAAGTTTAAGAAGAATGGATCCCAATCCGGAAGATCCAGAGATCGCCGATAGACATTCAGAGACAAGGTTAACGAAAACCTGGTCTTCCAGCCAGAATTTTTCAAATCTAAATTGATGATGGCGAGGGAAGAGAAAGTCGGAATACAGCACAATGGGAACGTGGTCGGATGAAGGGTTAGGTAAGGCTTGCGCGAACGAGTTATGGAAACGGTCTAACCAATCGTTGGATACTAGGAAACGATCGAGCTTCGCCATCAAAGGGTGATGGCGAAGGTTAGACCAAGTGAAAGATCTACCCGATAAGGGGATGTCATGAAGTTGTAAAGATCTGATGCAGTCATTGAAACGGTGATTGCCAATAGACGACGGGGTAGATCTATCAGAAGCAAATCGGGTGACATTAAAGTCACCACAAAATAAACACAACCCGTTCGAGAAGGGTAGTAGAGATTGGAATTCGTTCCAAAACAGAGGACGGCCTAGGGAAGAAGATGGGCCATAAACCGAAATAACCGTCAGATTGGTATTAAGAGGAATCCATAATAGTTGAACAACGAGAAAGTAGTTGAGGCGAATAATAGACTGAACAGAAAATAAAGCTTCTTTGAAGCCAAAGAGGATACCTCCCCTCGCACCTAAGGCGTCTAAGGATATCCACTTCGAAATCAAGTTGCCTCCAATCGATCTCAGGATCGAAGGAGATAAAGAATCAAGCTTCGATTCTTGGATGGAGATTAGGTCACAACGAGAAGAGGAAATCATCTGATATACTGATCTTTGTTTATCGGGACAATTAAGTCCTCTGATGTTCCAAGATAGTGTAATCATTAAAAACCTTTGAACTCTCTAACTCTAGATCTTTCTATGTGCCTGATGGTATTAGCTAGAGAAGACGGGGACGATAGAGGCTTGAAGCCTAAAGACAATGAGTCGGCTACAAGCTCACTATCAGAACAATGATCGAATTGAAGATGAAAAATCGAGCCTAGAGGCGGATCTAGAGAGTCATCCTCAGAGGATGGGGAGCAATCTGCTAAAGGAGTCTGGGGGAAAACAACAGATGATTTAGCTCGCAAGCGAGCACTGGAACGGATGATGCGGGGTTTGGAGTTGGATGTCGAATGAAGGCCATTCCTGGACAAACTATTGAGCGAAATCATGGTTGCTGTGTGCTGAACCACCGAATCTTTTGGGGGAGAAAGATAGTTAGAGGGAAGCGGGTTAGATAGGGAGAGACTGGACGAGGTTAATATCCTCGACTCCGAAGAGGGAAAAAGGCCAGTAAAAAAATTAGCGCCAACTAAGGGCAGGAAAACACTTAAAGATGCGTGCATCGCATACTTAAAGATCGGAGAAGTAGAACATCTTCCTTTTTTAAATAGAACAAAGGAGGAATAACAACTCGGTTGGTGAATAAACCGACTGCTGAACACACCAAACCCCACCAAACAGTATGAAACCGAAAGCATACTAAATGATTTAACAAAAGTGGAAATAACATCGAAATAGGAACATACCTTATAATTGGCTATATCCTTTTTGCGATCCTCTTCTTCCTCCTCCAGAAGATTATCAGAATCTGTCCACGCTGGAGCTCTCGCAGGCTTATCGCTTTTGATCTTAATGAGGGGGAGCTTGGGGTCAGCAGAAGTAATGGACGAAAGATGAGCTTGCTTTTGGAAAAATTGCCAATCAGACTCGAAATGAGGATTAATTTCCCATTTCGGCCAATCAGAAGCCGAGCTAGAAAGCTTGGGGGTTGGAAGAGAGGCATAAGCCGACGGCTGCACAATGGGAGGTGAAGGCTTAACCTCGCTTTTCTCGGCAGCAAGAACAGATGAGACATTCGGAAGAGGGAGGGGCTTGGGAACTGGCTTAGCCGACTGAGAAGATTGGAGATCGGGGTTGATCCTTACCAAGTTTGGAGGTTTGGCAGAAGAGATCTTCGCCTTACTACCAGGGAAGGGAGACTTGTTCGGGACTTGGAATTTTTTCTTTCCTGAAGCCTTGGATGGAACTTTCCTGCCATTGTTGCAGATAAGAGCATTTCTACTCTACCTCATCCTGCTTCGTCTCTTCCATCACCGGCTCCCTCTGCATTCCACCCGGGTTATGATGCGTCCTCTAAATCTCAACGGTTCTTAGATAAATTCTTTTAATATATATAATGTATTTTCTGTTGCTCTTAATGGATTCATTTACACAATATTCTATTTATTATATACTCTCATTGTTTACTGTTATTGTGGTTTTTTCTTCTTAGATTGAATAAGGTTGTACTGATGTAAGGAAGTCAGTTCCTAATAATATTTTATTAACATTGTGTTTTGTATCTACATGTAAATATAATTGCATTTCATTTCTACCATTTATCCTTAGTGGCCGTATTATTTTATGCACAATTGGATGTCTATTGTTGTAATAGTCTAAGTAGTAATATGAATTTTCTAATGATATTAATTCCATTGTTTTTATATTTGTTTGTTTAATATGTGAATTAGTGGCTCCTGTATCTACTAAGGCTACTTGTTTATTCCATTTTCCACTGATAATATTTTATTTCTATTTTAAACTAGTTATTAATTTAATTGTCTAATGTATTTATTATTGGTATTAATTCCAATGCTTATTGTTTGTTTCTTATTGATAGTGATCTCTTTCCTTTGTGGTGCTTTTCCTTTTGCAATTTCTTTTGCTTTATTAAAGTCAAATTCTATATAATTTGGTATAGTCATTTCAGGATTTTCTCAAGCTGGTTTGTATCTTATAATTTCCCTAAATAGCGGTTTTATCTTAAAATTATCTGTATTTCTGTTTTTTTACTTCATGCTTACTAGTGCAAGCATAAATATTTATTATTTGTATACTCATAACTTTGCTTTTCTCTATCATTTCTAATCCTGATAATCTGTGGAATATGACTAAACTTTTGTTTTTATTCTCTTCAGCCATACTTATAGTGAAATTAGGTTTTATTATAAATTTTATCTTTTGATACATTAGATTTCCTTGTACTATTCTTATTAAGGAATCTTGTATATTTGATATTATTTTATCATCCATTAAGTATATTTCTAGAGGTGTATTTATTTCTTCCTTAAAATAAGTTTTTATTATTATTGGCACTGCTCCTAAATATATGTGTCACGCCCCGCTTTCCATTATACGAAAACATAGAAACGAAACTGAGGTCCAGCGAATGATATAAGTTGTAGTACCCCATATTTTTTAAATAATGTTTTTAAGATGAATAAATAAATTAAAATGATTTTTTGTGATTTAATAAATATTTTTATGAAAATTTATCTCTTTACACGTGCAAAATACGTGCAAATGTTTCTTGGGAAGTTCAAAGTCAAAAATTATTTTTTGCAAAATCATTATTTATTATTAGATATTATTTTTGAATTTTCTGAAATTTTCTGATATTTATTGGACCTATTTGCAAATATTACAAAAGAAGGGACTTTTGTGCAAAATTGCCACTTGGAGTGAAAACTCCAGATTTTTGGATTTTTGGGCTTGGCATGATGTCTAGTCAACTCATAGGTAAAGAGTTTATTTTTTGTTTTAACAAATTTAGTTTATTTTACAAGTTTTGATGAAAAAGGGTCTTTCGCAAAATCGCCACTTAGAGGGGCAAAAGTGCAAAATTCGTTTTCTGGATTTTTTAAACAGTGCCGGATGATTGTAAGGTGGTTATTCTTGTTTTTTTTAAACTCAATTAAGTTGGTTTTATTTTATTTCCATGTATAAAGATTTATATATAGAAAGATATATTTAAAAAGATGTATTTTTGCAAATCTATTTACAAAACTCTAGACCTATTATTTCCGGCCTATTTAAGAGTGGGGTGCAGCCGTCTCTTGCTGTGCTACTCAAATTTTTTTATTATTGCTATTTTCTTGGAGTTATCAAGCAAGGATTCTTGGTTTTCTTGTGAAGGAGGATTTCTCTTATTTTTTATTTCTTCGGTTGATTCTTCAAAGAGGTGAGTGATATGTTTTTGTTTTCTTTTATTCTATGCATGTTGTATGTGATGATTTGTCTATTAGAAAATATATTAGGGTTTCGATGAAGATATAATGCATTTTGATGAGTAGATGAAATAAAAATTGAATTTTTTCATGAAACCTATGCTTTGATGATTTAAATTACATATAGATGGATTGAGATTGTTAAAGAACTGAATAGCGATCATGAGTAGGTTGTTTCTTCATACTTTTGCTGTTTTGATGGATCATATTAAGTTTGCATGTTATTCCATCCCAAAAGGTGAACAGGGCTTGACCTTTTACTGTGTATGTGTGCATATACGATATGTTGGAATGTTTTGATGAATGAAATATGAATAGTACATGTTAATTTGCTTTTATTCTTGGGTAATCTGATGTAAGTATTTGGGTTTTTATATAACAAGTTATCAGGCGATTATTGAATCAAAGGTTTGAGTTTTGAAGTAGAGGAGAAGGGTTCTTGTTTGGGACTGTTGGGTGCAGGCCGGAAAAGATGGGTTGTGGTACTTCAAGGTTTGATTGGTTTTCTCGAGTTCTATATGATTCTGAAATGAAACACAGCATTATTCCACTCCTTAACATGTTTTTATTAATCTATACACTTATATATATGTATATACCATCACCACATATACCCTTCCTGTTTACATACACACTAATTTTGGAGCTTTGTGAATTTTGATGGAGTTTTGTTGGATTATATTGTTCCTTCAGTATTATATTGTTTTAAAAGATGTTTTGCTACAGATTAAAAATGTCTTACAGAGATTTATATTGGAGCTTTAAATGTATTCTTTTGGACCTTATTTGAGTTATACGTGTTTTCAAAGAAATTGATGTTTGTGATATTCTACAACTTAAAAATCTGATTTTTAGTTATTTAATAGATTTAATATTTATTTGGATTCTGGAATTTTATATAAGATTTGGATTTTTGTTGATTTAAGAAGTTTCTTCATATAATCGTTTTTACGATGGGTTTGTGAGTTTTATTGAAAGTTTTGGTCTTGATGGATTAGTTGTGATTTCTCTAGGAGTTGAGTGGGAGTCCTGTGAACCGGCAGATGAGATTTGTAGATTTAGACCTGTGGGGTCTTGGGTTTGTTTTGTGGAATTAAGTCTGATATGATACACTAACTCTAAAGAGGGGAATTTGTGTTTTTAATAATAATCAACTTAAGGATAGACACTAGTGGAGATGTGATGGAACTTGGGAAACATAAGTATATGCTCTGGTCTTATTAGTCCAACAGATGCTTTCCAGAACTTTGTGTTGTTCTGTCTCGAGAGGACATTTGTATGTTCGCGTGTCGAAGATCTGCAGGCCTATTCACGGAGCATGCAGGGTGCATTCGCATGTCGAGGGTCGGCATGCCTATTCACGGAATGTACCTGGTGTATCTGCACGTCAAGGGCCTTGCAAGCCTATTCGTGGGGTACACGGTTGGGTGGTGATTCTCCGATTGTTGAGCTATTCTTACATGATGCTCGCGCGTTGAGGGTTGTGATGCCTATTCACGGAGTATTCTGGATCTTGTTTTCCATCACCGTATAAGGATTAGTTGCATAACGAGAGATTTAACCCTATAAAGGGGAGAACGATAAGGGCTTGCACCGGACCTATGTATTGTGGAATGCATATAATCTGACAAGTATGCATTAGAGAGTCGGCATATAGCACTGATGTTTTCTTAACTTGGTTTTATGCATGTTTTCCTACACTTGACACTTAGTCAAGATTCACTTGATGTTTTCATGCCTTACTATTTACTATTTCATATTCCATAATGTTTTCATATTTTATTTATTGTTATTTCTTATTCTATTTATTCTTGCTGTTGATACATGTTGTTTATGACTCTATGTCTCATGCTTTATTTATGTTGCTTTTCTTGTGATGTCACTCACACCGTTATGACTAACCTCTGTAGTTTTGGGGGTTAGGGTTATCTCTAGCCTCATGTTTTACATGTAGGTGTTTATAGCTTTGGGATTTGGATGCTTGTGCTAGAATGATAATAGAGCTTATGTAAATTGTAAAAGAAAGTGTTGTAAAAGAAAAAGATTGTATTTCAAGGTGTTATTCCGATGTGTTTTGTAAACAAGTGATGTAATAAGAGTTGAAATGAAAATTATCTTTGTTTTTGGCTATGTTTACTATTGCAATTGAAGTTGATGCTGGGAATTGTGCCACATATTTCTGAGATATCATATTAAAAATTTGGGACGCTACATAAGTATACCAACTCATATCATCCATAAGCAGTATAATATCAGTAAGCTCAACAATATAATAATAATCACATAAACAAGAATACAATACAATAGCCAATATCTGGGATACAAGAACTTACAAAAGTTCGAGAATATACAATGCAGTAACCGGTTCACTAAGTTCCTTCAGTATCTCATCATGTGTACCTGTATAAAAAATAACTCAAAATAAATATGGAGAGTACCCGTTAGAGCAAGCTACGGACCGCAAGTAATACAAGCAAAATGGAAACAGGAACAGGGACACAATATGATCAAGTACGATACAAGGTCACATGTAAACTTTTAAACTGGAAACGAGAAACATGTAAACTGGGCCTTTGTGTTTATTCAAACGATGACAAGGATTCGTGTAATGGGGAAACATGTCATGTAAACGGGAATCATGTAATTTGTAAACGGGAATTATGTAACTTGTAAACATGAATTATATAACTTGTAAATGAGAATCATATAACTTGAATTATGTAACTTGTAAACAGGACATGCACGTGCTCAGTGTAAGTCTTAAGTCTATCCATCGTTTATCATTCCTATCTAATGCACGCAATCCTTCGTTCCATACCATAGGTTCGGGTACATACAATCAAGTAACGTTTAGACACCAGTGGTGAATTATATAGGGTCTTGTACTCGGGAAATCATGTAAACAGGAATCATGTAGTCAAGTGGTGGATTCTAGAGGTGGCCCCTGTCATCCCACGACCTGACACTTAGTTCTACGTGACACTTAGTTCCATGTGACTTGTAAACTTATGACATATAATAGGAACATGTAATCAAGTAATGGAATCTGTAGGTGTTCCCCGTAGGTTCTAGAGGTGGTCCCTGTCATCCTACGATGTGACACTTAGTTCTACGTGACACTTAGTTCCATGTAACATATAGCGGGAATCATTATTTGGGAAACACGGGCCCCCTTCCGAGTACAATCTCCTATATCGCCCACTACTATGTTTTGCCCTTATTATCCCGACTTGTTATTCTTTTCTAATAATTAAAAATGAACATGAAACGATGAGAACATGTATCAGGACATGATTGTAACACTCCACAAAATTGGAATTACAATTTTGCCATCGTGTGTTACGAACGTGTATTTTGTAAACGTATTTTCACTACGTATCTTATTTACCGACTATTTATGCATTTCTCCGTACTGATTTTATCTCATTTTGAGTCAACAAAAATATAATATTTCAATCTTGTATTTTACGTGCTTTTTATGGGTTTTTGATGCACGTGTCTTCACCACTACATACAATACTTTCTATGTGTTTAAATTATTTATTTTATGTATTTAAATATATTTTATAAAACGGAAATTTAGTTTTTCTCACATTTTTATATTTTACGTACGACGCACATATTTTTGGCGAACATATTTGAGTGTATTTATTTTCAAAATAAATTTCGGAGTATGTGTAACACCCCGTAAATTTTCAAAGTACTTATATATATATATATATATATATATATATATATATATATATAAAGCTTGCTGTTTGGTATAGTAATTATGAATGAATGGTGAATATTATGGTAATATAATGGAATGATTTGGAGATGGGCCCACGGTTTGGGTTAAAGAAGGAATAGCACTTTATGTTGAGTTGAAGTAGTGGGCTGCTATGGTTAGAAGTAGATAATTTGGTAAATAAAAGTATATTGTGAATGAAGCCCACATGAAACAATAGTGAAGGAGCACACAGGTGTACTGTGCTTTCGTTAAAGCCACAGTGACGTGGCAGGGTAGGTCGGTTTTGATGTGGGGGAGAGAAAGAGGTAGGGAGGTTATGGGAGTTGGGTTTTTGAAGAGGTGGGGAGATGAAAAGTGAGGAGTTAAGGGAGTTATGTATATGAAGAGTTGGTAAATTAAATTTAGTAATTTATTAGGTGTGAAATTATGCAATTAGAACCCTAGCAAAGACCTATAAATAGTCCACCATTCTACTCTCTTCTCACACCAAAAAGTAATCAAGAAATAAGAGAAAGGAAAAGAAAGAGAGTAAGAGAGTTCTTGTTCTTGGAGTCTCTTGCTAGGAGGAGAAGAGGAATTAGGAGTCTTGGAGCTAGAAGTGGTGATCATTTTTTCAATTGTTCAAGCTTTCAATCAAGGTGGGTGATCCTATACTTTCTAAATTGTAGGGAATGCATGCTATTATGATTAATGAGTAGTATAAATTTTGATGTGATAAATTAGAGAGCAAGTCCATGTTTTTAGGTATGCTAAATTGTAGAGATGTTACTATTAATTAAGAAACAAATTGATTTCATGAGAAAAAGAAGTAATGAGTATTTTCTCATTTGCATGTTAATATAGAAACTAGTAATTTTAAAAGTATTTGGAGAGATTTCCCTTATAGTTGAAAGGAGTTTTGCAAAATGGAATGGGTATGAATAACTTATTTTAAATTATTGTAAGAGAATACAAATTTTCTAGTTCGATTAAAATGAATTACAATTTATATAATAAAAGAGAAGAAATAGATTTGAACTTTAGATGTATTATCAAATATGAATTTTTAATACATGAGTTTTTGTTAATTTTCAGTCTAATTAAATTATTGTAGACTAATGAAAGATTTGATTAAAAGAGAAAACTAAGTTTTACGAGATTAATGAAATAATACAAAATTGGAACAAAACCTTTCGGGTTGCCTGTGAGTCGTTGGGTACGGGTAGCCTAGTGGTCTGACCGTGCGCTGCTTCCTGGTTGGGATGGGTTCGAAACCTGATAACCCAACTTTCTTTTCTGCATTGATTTTTTTTTTTGGAATAAAATTTACCGAGAAGTGAGCATAAGAAGATTCAATGAAGGAATAAATCAACAAGTTCATATGGACTTTATGGTTGGCGCTGGCTTGTTGGTGGCTTTGTTGGTCAAGGGTTCGAAACCTATAGACCACAATTGTTTTTATTTTTTTATTAAGTGTTTTAATAAAAAGAGTACTAATGCAGTTAAAAATTGGAGAAAAGTCCTAGTGTTCACATGATATAATCAAGAGTTATAAGAGATAGTTTTGAGATTTTTAGTGCATAGTTGAAGAACTAAAAAGGGAAATTTTTTTTTGAATAAAGATTTGAGAATAAATTCTAGTATTCATATAAAATGAAATGAAATTGGTTGAAAATATAGCTTTAGAAGATTTGGAGAAAATAATAGTAACTTTGAGATAGATTGATATTTGTCTTCAAAAAACTAAATTGTTGAAGAACATGATTTGCATCATTAGAAGAAAAGTAAAATGTTGGTATGTAAATTAATTGTCTTTGATGGGATTATTCATTTGTGTTGAATACTTGATTATTATATGTATTTAAATTACAAATGAGATTGCAAGTGATAAAATCATGTTTGTGAAAAGGATAAATTTTGTGAGATCGATGTTGAATAAAATGGCTTCATGAAAAAGAATTATTATTATTAAGGAATCATGAATAGTGCTAAATGAGACATAGAACAAATTATGGATACGTTAGAGACATGAATATAATAAGTTTAAGACATGATTATTAAAGGGTATATGTACCCATGTTTCTTGTACATGAAAGTTTATGATTTAGAGTTAGTAAGACCTCGGTACCGGCATTATTGAAAGAAAAGATTTGAGAAATGATCTGAAGATATGGCTAAGGAGCCATCTCGTATTTGTTGATTAAGTCCGGTAGGAAGTAAAACCAATTCTTGAATGGAAACTATTCATGTCTTGAACTTAGGAAAATTCAGGCACATAAGTGAAGATGTAGTAAACTTAGGGAAACGTAAGTGGGGTGCTCTATATAGTCGGCGGTGGACTCCAAGACTATAGACCCAGTTGGTGGACTGAGGTTGCCCTGTGGGAGACGGATTATTATATTTTAATCTGGGACTATGAGGACGGGTTAGCGGTGGACTCCGGGATCTAGAGTAGTCGGACGGATGGGTTTTTGGTGTTTACCGTCTCCAAGGTATATATATATATATATATATATATATATATATATATATACTGGGCTAGAGGGTCACATACGGGACGATTCACACGATGTAGAATCTGTTATAACAGCCGGCGGTGGACTCCAAGGCTGGGATTCAAATTCGTGGAATAGTCTGAACTTTGTTTTGCTACCGGGTAGTTTTCATGGCGAGGGATCGAGCCCTGTATTTTGAAGAACGTAGGCGCTTGCCCTCAGACCTATATAGTATGGGATGCATAGAATCCGAACAAGTGTGCATTAGTGTCATCCTAGTGTAGAATGGTATGCATTAGGCATTAAGACATGACATACACTTATGTTTAGAATAATCACTTTTGACACTTTACTTGTTCATTCAATCTTTTTGTGATTTGTTAAAGTATGAGATCGTTATACTATTCCCGGCATAGAGAGGATAGCCATGTATAACATTTCGTCAGTTGTAAGTAACTGACGTGCCCACAGATTGACATGCAGGTAATGGACTATTCTTGAAGGAGAAAGGATAATATGATGTAATCGATGGCTCAATTTATAAAGTTGTATAAGTTATATTTTTGTTTTCAAATGTTGTAATCTTTGTTTCTTCCACTGTGTAAAAACCAAGTGTAAATAAACTCTGATGTACTATTGAAAATGTTTTAAAATTCCTTATAAAATTGTATGAAGTGAAGTAAAGATCCTGTGAAATCTTGAATTTATCCTTATTTGAAATTCAGGGTGTTACAATGATCAAGGAGGTATCAAGGTCTATGCAATGCATGTAATATATTTTAGTTCATAAAATGTAAAAACCAAACATATTTATATTTAAAAACATGAAGATACAACTCTGGACAACAAGATGTTGCTGTACAAAAACTAACTTTTCCGCTCCTACAGAAAAGCGAATCAGGTTTCATCAGGGGTTCCAGAAACTATACTCTCTTCCAGTACCAACGCATATTTATACGATATATTTTAATAACAGAAACTAGGTCTAACAGTCATTTCATTATGGGTCTACTGTTCTGGTAGCAGGTGAGGGTCAAATTCTTATATATAAAAATTGACTGTAAATTAATTTCAAAATTTTAGAAAAATTATAAACTAACTCCTAAACATGTCTAGTAACATTCTAGTAAGTCTCATGTCTTAATTTTACTGATAACACATTGTTTTAGTCAATAAATCGTGATGGTGTACTTCTAATCAGTAATATGAAAATGAGGAGGTTACAATACTAAAATCAGTATATCTAGCATTCTATCGATCGGATTTCATATACATCAGAATTTCTGGAAACTAGATTTAGGGGGCTACAATTTTTATTTATAAAGTTCTAATTTGTTTAAAGTGTAACTGGCCCATAAGCTCGCTATGAGTTAGAACAAACAGCATGGTAGAAGCACACAAATTGATGTTTACGATCATTTGATGGACATCGAATCACAGAGGCAAATGGATTGGTTCGATTCAATATATAACGACTGATTTAATCATGGAAAGATCACAAAGTATGAACAATACGATGATTCAATCATTGAAACTTATAAAGAACACATTTTATGAACATGGACGATAACGGATTTCAAAACACGATAATCAACTAAACACTTCTTGTAGAATTCAAAGAAAAAGCTTGTACGGGATCAAAAAGAGTGTACAAGAGATACTTGCCTGAAATAGTGATTACCGACGGATAATAAGAGGAGCAGCAACGGCGAAAGGCAACAACGAACGCAGCAACATGCAAGAGCGATAACACCAGTAAGGCGGTGAACTTTGTTGGCGGTGATCGAAGGTGGCAAGGAGCTTCAACTTCGAGTTGTCGGGTCGTTGGTCGGGTAGCGAGCAGCTAGGAATTTCCGAGGTGGATGGAGTTTGGGTCTGCGCTGTGCAGGAGGGGAGGCAGCTAGTGAAAGAGCCTGTGGTGGCGACAAGGAGGAGGCAATAATAAGGTGTCACCGGGGTGGTCTGGCTGTCGGTGAGCTTCAGTTGCGTTTGAGGAGGAGAACGACTGGAAGGCTGGGGACTGCGAGTGAGGCTGTCGAGGTGCTGCACGTCGGGGCTGCAGCGGCACAGAGGTGGAAGCGAGCGACGATGGAGAAGGCAATGTGTGCAGGTGGCCGGTCGGAAACGACATCGAGGTGGTGCGGGGTTGGTCGAGGAAGTGTCGGGAGGTTGCGGTGGCTTCAGAATTTGGCAGTGATGGAGATGGCGAGGCAATGGAGATGTGGTCGACGTTTGGCGATGCAGGCTGGTGGTGCGACTGGTTGTCTGAGTGAGGCAATGATGGTGAAGGTTGCATAAGCAAGAAGAAGAAGAAGAAGAAAGGAGGAGAGAGAGTCAAGGGATTAACTGTGCGGAGATGATTAGGAGGGAATTAAGGAGATTATAAGAGTTATTTTGGATTTAGAATGGTTTAGGATTTAAGAGATAATTAGGGAGGTAATGGGTGGTTTTGAGAGAATTAGGGGATTAGTTAGAGATAAGAGAAAATCAGGAGATACATGAAGATGAGTGATTAGTGGGGGTGATTTGTTATGCAGTTAGAGTAGAAGTGAGGATAAGGTTGGCCTTGGATTTCAGGCTATGAAATGAATTATGGGCTTCAATAAAACAAATAAATATGAATTAGAAAATACGAATGGGCTAAGTTGGTTTGGACTGGACTTCACATAATTAATAAATTAAATACTATATTATAGTAGGGTTAAAATTGAACTTTGTGTTTGGATTTGGGCTTGGAGTAGATTTTAAAACATTTATTAAATATAAAAAGTAACCATAGATTATATAATCAAGTAGTATCATTACTTAGATAATCAAAATACAAAAGCGAATATAATAGAACGGGTTAAGATAAAACTATTCACAAATAATTAAATTAATCATATAAGAAAAGATATAAACTTATAGAATGCAATAAGATTCTTGTTAACATTTATAGTCATTTGAAAATAGTTACGAACACAGTTGATGATTAGAAGAGAATTTTAATAAGAGATCCAAAATGAGTTTAAACAAAAATGAATTTAAAAGCAGAAATGATTTATAGAGAATCGAAATACCGAGAATACACAGAAAATTTGTATAAGCGAAAATGGAGGTTACAGTATGTGTTTTAATGTTTTTCTGGTTTTCTCACTTATTTTTCCATCTCTTGTCTTATTATTTTTTCTGTTATTAATAGAATTATGGTTTTTCCTTGTTCAGTTTCTATAGGTTGTTAATTGTTTCAGACTATTATGATGAAATTCTTTTTCCCTTCAAATATTAGAAGTTTAAATATCTCTTTTGGGTTTATGTCTAATTTGGATGCTCTTATTTTATCGTAGTTCTGTTTGTCAAAGTTCATTCTTTCTCCTACTTCTTCATTATTTTCTTCTCTGTCTAATTGTTCTCCTATTTCTATAATTTATGTCATCATATTTATTTCACATTCTTCTGTTTCATCTTCACTACTTCCACTATCTTCTTCCATTACCATTATTTCTTCATTTTCACTAATTTCTGATAAGTCTTCCTCATATTCTATGAGTTCATAGTTTATGTTATTTATCTCTTCAATTTCTTTTACGTATTTTACATTTTCTTTTTTCATTCTCTTAGGAAAATTTGGTGATATGTGTCATACTTCTCCACATATATAACTATTACATTTCTTTGGGTTTTTCAGATATTGTCTATTTTTATTCATTCTTCTGAAGTATCTTTTATATGGTTTTTTATATCTCTTAAAAGTTTTTATATATTTGAGTTTATATTTTTGGAATTAGTGTTTACGTCTTTTTGTATAATTATTGTTATTATTACACCCCCAATGATTTGGTATTGCATATTCACAACAAATTCTTTGTTTATATGTTATATAGTATTTTATAGTTGCTCTAGCTTCTTGGCACACTTTATCCCTATAATCTTTTACAAATTGTGTTCTATACCCTAAAATATCTACTTCTATTTTTACTTTCTCACCTATGTATGCACTATATGTGTTTATACTTCATGGATCAGGTAGTTTTAGAAAAAAAATGAGTCCAAGATTGGACTTATTTCTTCTTTTGTGTAATAACTATCTTGAAAATATTCTCGGAATTCACAAGCATAGTTGTCAAAATAACACATGTCGCATATTTCTAAATTGCTTAATCTTCATCTTGCTTGGTTCTTTTTGTATATAGTGTGTTCTTCTCCTTTATCGTAGACAATGAATTCTGTTCTTATTACATCGTAATTTGTAATTATTTTTTTTAGTCCTAAGGTTCGTTGTGCTAAGTTTTCTTCTGTTCCTTTATCATCAATTGGTCTTGATTTTCTGATAGTATTTCTTTCTTCTTCCTTTAGTTCATTCCACCATTTTGCTACTACTCCTATAAAGGTTGCTTCTATAAATTCGTCAAATGAATTTCCTGAAAGGTTTTGCCTAAATCCTACTATTAGTGAAGCATTTATCGATTCTTCTATTGCCTAATCTACGTCTTTTACGCAGTCTAGATCTAGTCATTCTCCATTTCCTGCTATTCCTTTTTCATAGTGTTTTGCAGGTTCATATTTTGGGGTTTTCTTTTCTTTATCTTTTCCTAACTTATTATTTTTGTGTCTTGCCAATTCCATGGTAGGTGATAAGGCCTTTTGTTAGGTAGTAACTAGGGATGGCATTCGGGTCGACCGGGCCGGGTCGGGTCGAACTCGCCCGGGTTGGAGGTTGACTTGGGCGGGTTCGGGTCAGGTTGGACGCTTAACCGGGCCGGGCCGGGTCAAAGAGAGGAAATGGCGACCCGCCCAACCCATGAACTCTTTCGGGTCCAACCCGAGTCGGTTCGGGTCGGGTCGCGGGTTGGCCCGTTTAGATAGGTTTTTTTGTTTTTTTCTTCTTCTCTTTTTTAACTTAAAATAATAATAATAATAATAATAATAATAACAATAATAATAATAATAATAATAATAAACATTAAAAATCGTAATAATAATAATAAGATTGAAAGAGTGAAATTGCCAAAAAATATTAAAATATTATTCATATGATTTCAAGTTATACAAGTTTCGTAATTTCTAAAAAGAAATAAAGATTTCACAAATTTGTTTTATATGATATACACTAACATATTTCTTATATACAATTTTAATTTACTTCAATTTTTCTAATTTGAATTAACAAGCAAAGATTTAATACAATTTTTTTATCTATTTACAATTGTCTTCAAGTTGTTGGCCTTCAATTTGTTGTTGTTGACTTGTTGTTGGTCTTGAATTCTTCATTTTGGTTGCTATTGATGATGTTGTTGTTGTTCTTCTGGCGAGTTGCTCCCACTTGTAGACGTAGATAATGCTTTCTCTTGTGTCCTATCTTCAGCCTTCAGCCAGTCTATTGTGCAAACGAGCATCTCTAACGAGTCGGGCTTCAAGCGATTCCTGTAATCAGTTAGAACCCTGCCACTTGAAGAAAATGCACTTTCAAAAGCAACTGTAGAGATAGGAGAAGTTAGTAGATCTTTATTCATATATTTAAGAATACTATAAGCGTGTTCATGGTCTTTCCACCATTGTAAAATATCTAGTGGAGAATTAGAAGACTCAGAATCTTGTTGGTTATACCAATTTAATTCGTTTGGTTGATACGAGGATCCATAATGGTAGCAACACAAAACAACATAGGAGGATTAAAATACTTCAAAAAAATTTTGTATGCAGATTTTACAATATCACCTACAAAAGCATCATTTAGCATTTCGTTAAATCTTTGCATCATAGTAACTATTGAAATAAAAATGCTACTAGAAGTAGATTCATATGATTTTCAAAATTTTAAAGTTGTGGTTTTAAAAGGTTCTAAAAATTTCAACAAAGATTCGGCATAAAACCAATCGGGGGGAGTCATTTCAAAATTTGTCATATTTTTTGCGATACAAAAATCATTTATACATGCTTTATATTCGGTAAAAACATGTAGTAAATCAAAAGTAGAGTTCCATCGGTGTTTGACATCCTTTGGAAATTTTCTAAAAGGTACATTTTTAAGCCTACACCAAGCTTTTCATTCTTGAAATACGGTGCCACTTAATGCAATAAAATGTACACAATTTCTAATTTTAAGTATATATGGATCGGCTATTTTTAATGCATCTTGAACATATAAATTTAAAATATGACATGCACATCTAACATGAAAAATATTGTCAGATGGAGGGTTTAATGCTGATTTTAAAGTACTAATTGATGCATTGTTGTTAGATGCATTATCAAAACTAATACACATAATTTTATCACGAATATGAAAAACATCACAAATTTCTAAAATACGGTTTTCTATTTCAGCGCCACTATGGGGATAGGGCAACGCGGCAAGTGATATGATTCTTTTTTGAAGAATCCATTCATTGTCGATCCAATAACAGGTTATTCCCATCATTGAAATATTGTTAACACCCGTCTAACAGTCCGAAGTTAAACAAACTCTACAAGTTAAACTTCATAAAATTGCAATCAAAGCGTCTTTCATTTCATTGTAAACTATAAAACAATCTGATTTGCAAGTATTTCTCGAGATTCTTCTAAAATGAGGGTTTAAGCCCGTTTGATTAAAATTTTCCAAGTCCCTACTCTCGGGATAGGAAAATGGTAACTCTTCCTTTATTACTAATCGGGCCATTTCCCGACGAACAAGATCGGGATCATAAGGGTGGCTATCAACTAGACCGGTCCTAGGGTGGATTTTTTGTTGGCCGGGTAGGTCAACAAGAAGGTCTTTATGGTTATTTAGGATGTGTCTCTTAATTGTACTGGTGCCATCACCCCTTTTGAATTTGTATTGCTTAGACATGTTTTACTAACTTTCAAACCTATACCCGGATTTTCTTCGTCCGGGATAAAATCATAAAATTTATGTCAATCACAACTTTCCCCTCTACTTTTCCTACCACTAAGGGGTTGTGTTGTTTCGGTTGGTTGTTATTGTTCTTCTTCTTCTAATTGTATGTCTCCTATAAACTCATCGTGTGTACCCCATTGTTGGGTAGGGGGATCATGGTACTCTTCGGCGGGTTCACTAAGTGGGACAATAGGTGGCCTACGGAAAGTGTCGGTGGAATCTTGCTCACTTTGGCTACGACCGCTACCGCGTGATCTAGACATAATGTAGTAATGTATGTAAAAAAAAAACTACACAAATAGGAGAGATGAGTTACAAAAAAAATCTAGAAAACAAGAGGGTTGAGAGAGAGAAGATCAAAAAACCAACAAACGGTTAAGATACGCAAAATTATAACTACAACAAAAATAAAATAAGAAGAAGAGAGGTATGAAATTTTGATACCGTTCACCATAGATACGCGTATATAAAAAAATCCGTGTAAATAAGGATAGAAGTAGAAGTAGAAATCCTCAAATCCGGAATTGAAAGTTGAGGAGAGCTTGGAGGAGAGTTGAAGACTTGATCACTTGGAGTAGAGTTGAAGAGTTGAAGACGTTGTTGAATTTTGATTTCGATACGATCGAAATTTGATTGTGTATATGCCTTGAAGACTTATTTGTTCAATACTTCAATTGTTCACAAATTGCTTAGAAATGAGTAATAATAGTAGAGAGTAAGAGAGTAAGGTGTGAATTTTTTGATGGGGTTTGGGGGGGGGGGTATTTATAGGGTAAAAAATATATTAAAAAAAACCTTCAAAATGGCTCTAAGAGCCGAAACTGCTGCCTCTGTTGTACAGTGCCCAACGACACTTTTTTGCGACCAGTTGGACCCGCGGGACCTGAACCACCGTTTCGCGGGCCGGATTATTCGAGCAGGTCGCGGGCGGGTCGGCAGTGGACCCGGCGGCCATCCCTAGTAGTGACCTTAAGATTTCGTATGTATTAATTGAATTTTCTGTAGGTTTTGTTAAAATTTTGTCTTCTTCTTGATCCATTTTTACTTCTTCATTTGGTATGTCTAGGTTTCTCAAAGCTTTCTCTACTTCTGCTGAATGATGATTTGCCATTAATCTTTTATTTCCAAAATATTTATATTATGTTTTGTTATGGCTTCTAACTCCTTCATACCTGCTTCTGTTATACCTAATTCTTCTTCAGTGTCATCTGTTATATATGTACTAAGTTCTTTTATGTTATTATTTATGATTTTTAAATCTTCCCTTATTGTTTCTATAAATTCTGGACCGTTGTACTATTATTCCAACTCTTGAATGTTTATCATATAAATTTCTAAGAGTTTTGATGGTTCTTTCTTTGAAATATTATCCATCCTAACTTAATTCCTATAGTTTAAGATCTTGTATGATAATAGTTGTTGGTAATACCAGCTTGCTTCTTCGTTCCTATAATCTAATACATTGTATACTATCTCCTTTTGTATTCCCCTAGGTAGTTTCTCAGTTACTCTACTTGTTATTAACAAATATTTTGATATTTTCCTATCAGTTATACGCTTTCTTTCTATTAATCTTCTGTTAATGTATCTAATTTTAAAATTTGAAAGATTTTTTAATTTTTGTTTCTTTATTTTATGTGAATTATCCAGTTTTTATAAGGTTAAGGGATATTATTGTTTATAATTTCTAATATAGGGTTATGTAGAAATTTTTGTTTTTTAGGTTATTATATTAACATGGTCAGTTTGAGGTAATATTTTGTGAACATTTAAGAACACCCCATGTGATGCCCTTGTCGTCAGTCTCAACATGGTCAATTACGAAGTGCGTCGGATCTTGGTCGACAACGAAAGTTCTGTCAATATCCTCTTCCTGGATCCTTTGAAGGCCTCAAGCTCTCCCTAGATCGCCTAATACCTGCCGGCTACACTATCCACTGGTTCTCTGGAGTGCCAGTAACAATCGAAGGGGTAGTCACTCTTGAAGTGACCGCTGGAAAAGACCCGTCAACTCGGATAGAGCCAATGGACTTCATGGTCGTCGATGTGAAAGCTGCTTATAATGCCATCCTTGGCCCACCCGGCCTTGCTGTGCTTCAGTCGTACCCTCGGCCTTTCACATGAAGATGAAATTCCCATTTCCCAACCTCGATGGGGGTAAGAGAAGTCAAGGGAAGCCAAGAGACTACTCAGAAATGCTATATGACTTCGATGGGAGGTCCGGTCCGTTCACTAGAAGCGCTAGAACTCCCCCAAGGGAGCAGCCAAGCCATCTCAGAGCCAGTTGACGAACTAGAAGAGATCCCCTTTTCTAAGGAGGATCCGACCAAGACATTCCAAGTGAGCAAAGTCCTCCCCCACCAGGTCAAGGAAGATCATCAAATGCATTAGGGGGAACCAAGATCTATTTTATGAAGCCAAGCCAGTCCAGAAGAAGCGTCGCAAATTTTCCCCGAATTGACAACCCATCAGAGAGGAAGTAAATAAATTCCTAGCAGCACGGTTCATCCAAGAGGTCAATTACCCCGAATGACTATCAAACGTAGTAATGGTAAAAAAAAGCCAATGGTAAGTGGAGAATTTGCATTGACTTCACAGACTTGAACAAAGCGTGTCCGAAAGACCCGTTTCCCCTTCCTAGAATTGATGCCCTGATCGACGCTACGTCTGGTCATAAGCACTTAAGTTTCATGGACGCCTTCTCAGGGTACAATCAGAATAGAATGTTCCCCCTCGACATCTCGAAGACCTCTTTCACCACTGATCAAGGCCTCTATTGTTACCGCATCATGCTCTTCGAGCTAAAGAAAGCTAGAGCTATTATCAACGCCTTGTGAACACAATATTCAAGGAATGGATCGGTAGGAACATGGAATTCTATGTAGACGATATGTTGATAAAAAGCCTCAGTAAAAAAGACCATGTGACCGACCTTTAGGATGCCTTCAATGTCTTACGAAAGCATAACATGAGACTCTATCCATCCAAGTGCGCCTTCGGTGTATCGTCAGGCAAATTCCTAGGTTATATGGTCAGCCAGAGGAGGATAGAGATTAACTCGGAAAAGATCCGAGCTATTTAGGATATAGCTCCCCCATCCAACATCAAAAAAGTCCAAAGACCTATAGGGTACCTTGCTGCCATTGGGCATTTCCTTTCCAAGTCAGGGGAGAAGTTTCTCCCATTCTTCAAGGCCCTAAGAGGGGCGAAGGGCTTCGAGTGGGGACAATAACAATAGAAGTCCTTTGAGCAACGCAAGACGTATCTTGTCAACCCCCCACTCCTCAGCAAAACCAAGCCAGGAGAGGTCCTCTACCTCTACCTCGCCACTTCAGATCAAACCCGCAGTGCCATCTTGGTAAGGGAGGAGGACAAGGCCTAAAGACCGATCTACTACGTAAGTAAATTCCTCTGGGATGCCGAACTCCGTTATTCAAAAATGGAGAAGATGGCCTACGCACTGGTCATGGCTGATCGCAAGCTCCGCCCGTACTTCCAGGTCCACTCAGTGGTCGTTCTTACCGACCAACCCCTCAAGCAAGTGTTGCATAGGCCAGAGAGCTCGGGACAACTTATGAAGTGGTTTATCGAACTGAGCCAGCACGACATAAATTATCAGCCGAGGACCGTCATTAAAGCTCAAGCTCTAGTAGAATTCATTGTGAAAAGCACCATCCCTGACCCACGAGGAAAGCAAAGACCCTCCGTTCTGGAGCGTCTATGTCGATGGATCCTCATGCATCGAGGGGAGCGGAGTGGGAGTCATCTTGACTGGTCCAGATGATTTCATTCTCCAGTACTCACTTCGCATCAACTTCTAGGCTTCCAACAATGAAGCAGAGTATGAAGCACTCATAACCAGCTTATTCCTAGACCGTAAAGTGGGAGCTCGACGCGTCAAAGTAATTAGTGACTCACAGTTGGTGGCGAACCACGTCCTAGGAGACTACGAGGCCTGGGATGACCGTATGATCAAATACCTAGCCAAAGTCAAGAAGCTACTAGCCACCTTCCAAGAGGCGGAAGTCATTTGTATCTCTCACAAAGAAAACGGGCAAGCAGATGCCCTATAAAAATTGGTTTCCTCTTCTCTTCAAGGACCTGACAACACTGTCCTGATTGAAGTCCTCCTCAGGCCCAACATCGAGGAAGAGAGTCTCGAGCTCATGGTAATACCTCCCCCAGCACACAGGGAGAACTGGATGAAGCCTATGTTCGAGTTCCTCGATAAAGGAACCCTCCCCCCAGACCTAAGCAATCTACAAAATTCCGAACAAGAGCCGAGCGATACACGCTCATTGAGGGAATCATGTACAACTGCTCCTACATTACGGTAGATGGTAGACCCTATCTGCAGTGTCTATCTTTCGAAGAAGCCCAATACGCCCTCAGAGAAGTTCATGAAGGGATCGGGGGCACTCATATGGAAGCAAGATCCCTTGCTTGCAAGATCTTGAATCATGGCTACTTCTGGACTACGCTTTTAAGCGACCCTTAACAACATGTTCGACAGTGTACTTATTGCCAAAGATTCTCTTCCATTCGACAGAAACCTCAAGCAGAGCTCTCTTCCATGTCTAGTCCAATCCCTTTTGCTATGTGGGGGATGGATATGCTCGGACCTTTTCCTCCAGCAATCGGTCAAAGAAAATTTCTTGTAGTGGCAATCGACAACTTCTCCAAATGGATTGAAGCCGAGCCATTAGCAATGATCACAGAGAATAGGGTCTAGCAGTTCTTTTGGAAGAACATTGTTTGTCGGTT
The DNA here is from genome assembly GCA_017893485.1 of Hemerocallis citrina. Classification (NCBI taxonomy): domain Eukaryota; kingdom Viridiplantae; phylum Streptophyta; class Magnoliopsida; order Asparagales; family Asphodelaceae; genus Hemerocallis; species Hemerocallis citrina. The sequence continues at coordinate 19,044,988 of CM030363.1, forward strand.
CGACATACCTCGGATCTTCAACGGAACTCAATTCACAGGGGCGATGTTTCGCAAGTTCTGTGCCAACCTCGACATTCAACAACGATTCTCTTCAGTTTTCCACCCGCAGTCCAATGGTCAAGCAGAGAACGCCAACCGAAAAATTCTTAGTGGCCTCAAGAAAAGACTTGACAAATGGGTCGAACAACTGCCCAATGTGCTCTGGTGCTACCGAATAACCAAGAGAACCCCGACAGGAGAATCCCCCTTCAGTCTAACAGAAGCCTCTGAAACCCTTATACCTCTCGAAGTCGGCGTATACTCTCCCCGCCTACTAGCCTTCAGTGAAGAACAAAACTCCAACAACCTCCATGGAAACTTCGACCTCATTGACGAAATCCGGGAGAGAGCATCCATTCGACAAAACATCTATCAACAAAGGGTCGAACAATCCTACAACAAGAAGGTCCACCCCACGAACCTCAGAGAAGGAGACTTAGTTCTTCGCAAGCTAGAGATCTCCTACCCTCGCAAGAAAGGAAAACTAGCTCCGAATTGGGAAGGATCATACAAGATCTCCAAAGTTGTCCGCCCTGGGGCATATAAACTTGAAGACCCGGGGGGGGGGGGGGGGGGGGAAGAAGGTGCCAAGGACCTAGAACGCCGAATACTTGGTGAAGTATCAATAAAGCTAATTTTCCTTTTTCTTAGTTGTTTTATTCCAGGCTAATGCTTGTGACAAGGCCAAAAGCATGTAATAAAGGCTTGCAACTTAGAAGCAGCCACTTAGTTTTTATAAAAACTTAGTTTATTTTGCTGCAAAAATTGTTGTTCTAGCCTAATGCATACGCACCCAAGTCATGATAACCAAAAATCACAAAACAACAAGTTCAGAGTCCAACACTTGGTTCGACGCTGCTTTAGCCACTTGCAAACAAGCAAGTGCGGAGCAACTCATCATTTGAAATTGCTCCCACAACTGTTGAAACTCTCATACAACAAGTTTGTAGTCCAACATTTGGTTCGACGCTGCTTTAGCCACTTGCAATCAAGCAAGTGCGGAGAAGATCTCCATTCAGAATTGCACCCATAACTGTTGAAACTCTCAAATAATAAGTTCGGAGTCCAACATTTGGTTCGACGCCGCTTTAGCCACTTGCAAATAAGCAAGTGCGGAGCAGCTCACCATTCGGAATTACTCACACAACTGTTGAAACTCGCAAACAATACTCACAATACAAGGGGGATACAATGAAAAGAAACAAAAATTTAACACTTAGAGAATCTCTTCATTCAAATCCAAAACCTCGATACAAGCTCAACGAAACAAAAACAAAATTATGACTGCCTTAGATCTTCTCCTCAGATCTACCTTTACCTCTTCGTGGAAGGGGATGCTCCTTCTGAGAGACACTCGAGGTCTGCGGGTCTCTTCGGCTCCTGAAGTGCCTCCCCGCTCCTTCGGACCACCTGAAGAGGACTCTAGCCCAACAGATTGAGTCTTAGTCACCTTATCTACACTCCGTACTGCCTCTCCAACCGAAGAAGTACTCGAAGCATCAGCCACACTGCTCTGGGCATCTCCTGGGTTCTTCGAAGCTCTGTACGTGAGAAGGGATAATTCATGGAATGATCACCCTTGCTTATATTCTTCAAAGGAATAGGAGGTACTTTTAGTCTTAGCGCCCTCGAGAAGCCACTTAAGTCGATTAATCTCCACCTATGGCTCGACAGGGGTCTCCTTAAGGGTACTGTCCTTCACCCTAAACTTTAAACAACAAAACTGGACACGCACCAGAATGGCCTGACATGTTTCCTCTGGGGTTTCGAAGATGACCTTTCTCAAGAGAGGCACCTCCAAGCTCTTCTTGAGTATCACGTTCTTCAGCTTATCCCATTCGGTGGTGGCCACAAGTAAAGTGCGCCCAATAGATTCAACTGTTGAATCCTTCCCACTGCAGCCTTGGCGGAAGGATCTTCGCTTTCGCAAGAACAATCCTCCACTTCATTTGGAAACTAATCTCGAAGAACCTCGCCATATTGCCTTGCTTCGGTCTCCTTACGGGTCAACACTCTTCTTAAGTGACCAAGCTCTGCCTCTGTCTTGAAAAGCCTCTCTCGTGAATGGTTGAGCCCCAGTTCCACCACTTGGAGTTTCATAAGAAGGCGACTGATCTCATCCAAGTAGCAACCACATCCGCCATACATGACAATCTGCTAAAGCAAAAGAACAAGGGTTTACTCCAAAAGCTACAACTAATGCCACATAAGGGATTAAGACTAAAATACTCAAACTTTCGAAGCCTAACACAAACACAAAACAAGTTTTCATTCGGTTCAAGGCAAGACTACATCAAGCGGTGTCCAGTCCGCTATTAGGCGAATACAAAAACAACTACGAACCAAGAGATAGATGAAGAAGAATGAATCAAGGGTCCACCTCGCTAGGCGGCACCGTAGGGGTTGCAGACTTACCTCCAGCTTCTCCACCTACCCCTGTACTACTCACAACCATGGCAAGAGGACCCACCTCTACTTCCTCATCTTCTGCTTCCTCTTCCTCTTCCCCCTCTGCTTTTCTATAGGCGGCGGGAACAATGAGTACCTCGGGCAATCGAAGCCTAGGACATGCTCGCTCACATGATCCAAGGCCCTGACATATGCCTTCTCCATGTTAGTAGCCAGGTACTCCATGGCGTTCTTCTTCGCTTTCTCCTCAGCGGCCTGCACCGTAACATCTCTTTCTCTAGCTACCCTTTCCTTCTCGTGGGCAGCCAGCTCCCTCTCCCGAACTACTTTCTCCCTCTCTAAGTCCATTTTCTCATTCTCCTTAGCCAAGGCCACCTCTAGTAGAGCGATTCGAGTCTTCTGAGTCTCTGCTCAGAGTGCAGCGGCCTCTAACTCCTTTGCGGCTTTTGACAGCTCAACCCTCTCCCTATCCTATGTCACCTTTAGCTCCTGCTTCTGCTCCGCCACTTGTTTCAACAAGTGGATAAAGTGACAAATGGTCTACAAAAGAATAGGTCAAAGTTACAAATCAAAAGATAGAGACCAACGTTCCCCGACAACAATTGTAAGAAAAGGAGATAACAAAGACGCATCATCATGCTCACCCTGGCAATCTCTAAGGCCGAGTCTCCCACGGTCCCGTACTCCATCGAGGCCTTATCCTTAGGGGTATCTATGTGGCGAATCGCATCCATGCAACTTGCTGAATTCCCAAGGAAGCCGTCGTGCCTCCTAACCTGCCAGTCAGGTACAAAAATCTTCTTCAGCTCGTCTGTCAGGATCGCGTCCGCCGCCGCTGTAAGAAGGGGGGGCCTCAAGAGCTAGAGCCACAGACAATGTGAAGTCACCCATAGCGGCAGAGGTAGCAGGGGGAGATTCCAAGTCCACCACAGGAGAAGCACCCCTCACACTCCTTGCAATCTTCGACGGAGAAGGCTTGGTAACCATCCTCTTCCTTTTCTTCTCTTCGGGGCACCTACTACTGAAGCCCGAATGCTGGGGCAATATCTCATCGAAATCCATGGCTTGCTCTCCCGCAAATAGAAGACATGAAATAATAAGGACATAAAAAAAATATAGATGCAAATAAGAAAATAAGGCAAACATATAAAAGAAGATGGGTACTAGAGTTCATCGGGCTGAGACCCCCTTGAAGAGAAACTCCTCTTTTATCTCTCTCCAATGAAAGGTCGGACGATCCAAAAGAGTATCAACTATACCCTCCTACTCGGGGCTCAAAATCGCATCTGCCTTCGCCCTCTTCGGTGCATCCTCCCTCTACATTATGGGGATTCCCCACGGCTCACGACTACGGATCACAAAGTACTTGTCTCTCCAAGTTTTGACCGAATCGGGGTTATTAAGTAGCTGCACACCCCTACGAGCTGTAAGATAAAAAACCGATACTCCGACCTATTTTTCTGGTGGATCTTATACAACTTTCGATGGAAGTTGAGTCGAGGCTCGAACGCTGCCGCCTGGCAATGCAGCACAAACCCTATAACATGCCTCCATATGTTCGACATGAGCTGAATGGGACCCAAGCCTTACCACCTCAAAACTTCTCTCACAAAGGGATGGAGAGGAAGGTGGAGCACTGCATGAAAGTCATTGAAGGGGAAGATGCACAAGTCGGTGAAAAGCGGCGAGCAAGCTCTAACTCCAGGGTCTAGCACAACAAGATCAAACAACGCCGGGATCTTATAGCACTTTCCAATAACACCCAAATCCGCTTTCGTTAGCATAGAAATGACATCATTAACCTCTGAATGCTCACACATCGCATTCACATCATAAAATTGCTCCATACCAAGCTCAACTCGTCTCAGCTCCTCGGTAGTATACTTTCGAACGCTGCATAGATGCAACACAGCAGTCGAGTGCCTCCCAAACTCCTCTATTGTCCTATCTCATTATAATCATCTCAACGAACCGAAGATGGATCTTCTACACCTTTCCCCTTGTCCACTCTAGTAGGAGATGGCGTTTGTGTTTCAACGCGACTAGAAGGGGAGGTCTCCTCGCCCGAAGAAGCTGTAAACATCTTTAATTAAATAGAAAAATAATTTACCTTCGATTTTACAGCTACGGTCGGAATTTCTCGCCGGAGATCGGAAAAGCTTGTTGGAGTCTCTCTAGAGCTAATTTTCGCAAGAGAAGAGAAATTTTTGGGGATGAAAAATGAGGAAGTGAGGAAGGAGTGATAAGGGGGGCGGGATTTATTGGGGAGTCTATCAAATCATGGGCTTCCAAGTTACTGGGCCCCCAAAATGACGCAGATGTCGAAGAGACAGGGAAGTGCAACGATCGAGGAAGGCTAATCGACAAAACTCAATTTTTGACCAGTCAAAGTAGTCAACGGTCAAACACACCACGTTTCGTCGCACCATTGTTCGCCATTGTTCGCCAGCATTGTTCACCATCATTCGAAAGTATTCAATTGGCTCCGAACATCATTTGCCGAGACGTGCCAAGCAAGTGAGAATCCGAACGAAATGAGGCCAAAATAGTGTTGACCAACCAACGGTTAAACGCCACTTGTTGCCTCATCATCATTTGCCAATGCTCGCCACGTCGTTCGCCAGACTACACCGAGCAGATGAAGAACCGAACGAAATGAGGCCGAAATAGTGTTGACCAGGCAATGGTTAAACACCACATGTCACCTCATCATCGTTCGCCAATGCTCGCCCCATCGTTCACCAACGCTCGCCCCATCGTTCACCAACGCTTGCCACGTCGTTCACTAGACTATGTCGAGCAGAAGAAGAACCAAATGAAATGAGGCCGAAATGGCGTTGACCATCCAATAGTCCAATGCTACTTGTTGCCTTGCCATCGTTCGACCAACGCTTGCCATGTCGTTCGCTAGACTACGCCGAGCAGACGAAGAACCGAACGAAATGAGGCTGAAATAACATTGACTAGTCAACGGTTAATGTTGACCAACGGTCAAATGCCATGTGTAGCCTCATCATCGTTCACCAATGTTCATCACGACGTTCGCCAGACTACGCCGAGCAGACGAAAAATCGAACAAAATGAGGCCGAAATGGTGTTGACCAGTCAAACGGTCAACGATCAAATGCCACGTGTCGCCTCGCCAGCGTTCGCCAATGCTCACCTCGTCGTTCACCAGACTACATCGAGCAGACAAAGAACCGAACGAAATGAGGCCGAAATGGCATTGACCTGTCAACGGTTAACGTTGACCAGTCAACGCCACATATTGCCTCGTCATTGTTCGCCAGTGCTCGCCAGCACTCGCCACATCGTTCGACAGAGAGCGCCGAGCAAACAAGAAATTGAACGAAATGAGGCCGAAATGACGTTGACCCGTCAACGTTCACCGTTGACCTGTCAACGGTAAACTCCACATGTCATCTCATCATCGTTCGTCAGCGCTCACCACATCGTTCGATAGAGAGCGCCAAGCAAACAAGAAACCGAACGAAATGAGGCCGAAATGGTGTTGACCAGTCAACGATCAATGCCACGTGTCACCTCGTCATCGTTCGCCAACACTTGTCAGTCGTTCGCAGAAGTGTGCCATGTCGTTCACCAGAATGCGGCGAGCAGATGAAGAACCGAAAAAGGCACAAAGAGGCGTTGACCAGTCAACACAAGCGTGTCGTTCCATTTCCTCGATTTTTTCACGCGTCGTGATCGACTATCCACATTTTGCCACATCATCGAGGTAATTCCTTTTAATTTATTTCTTTATTTAATTATTAAATCAAATTAATTATTTAAAATAAAAAAAATAATTAAATATCAAAAAAATAAGTTAGAAATTCTAAAATTAATTATTTATTCGGAAAATAATTTTAAATTTTGAAAATATAATTATTAAATTAGAATAATTAATTAAAATTTTCAAAAATTATTTATTAAAATAAAAAAAATTGAATAAAAATTCAAAAAACGATTAAAAATTGGAAAAAAAATCACAAAAAGTCCCGAAAATTCTAAAAATAATTCTAAGTATTTTTTAAACTCAAAAAAGTATCGTTACACCCCAAGCGAGATCTCTAAGAATGCCGATAAATTCTACAAGTCATTAACAATGGGCAAACTACTCCCCAAAGACTGTGAAACTCAGTTTTCGGAAGTGGGGAGCTTGTGATATGGTAAGAAATAGAACCAAATCGAGACCGTTCAAACAGAGCAAGAATCTTAAAGCTCTCAAGGGTAAAAACGATAATTTCCATATAGAACCAAATTGGGACCGTTCAAACAGGGCAAGAATCTTAAAGCTCTCAAGAGTAAAAACGATAATTTCCACTACAAGCGGGTCCGAAATGGGAACTGGGTCTTTTCCAAGCCCAACAGCCCAAAAACGGGTCTGCCTTACTGGGTCAGGGTGACAGCCCATTATCAATAAACCTAGATCAGTTTAAGAGTTATTTAAATTTATGATTATTTCTAAGAGACGGTTTAAACCAAATCTCTTATCATGAAGAAATTTAAACTCTATTTCATATAAAAAAATACCTGAGTTTAGAGATAAATGATTATTTTTAAAACTGTTTCCAAAGGCGACTATATATACATCCTACTTCCCACCAAAAAGAGGTAATTAGTATCTTTCTCTACAAAAGTTCTTTCATAATCTTTCAGATTACGGACGTGAGCGTCGGAGGGTTCATCACCGGGATCAATCCCGAGTTTTTGAACATTTTGCACGTCAGCAGCAGCGTTCAGAACAATTGACATTGGCAAATAGTAAAAATGTTAACTTTTATTGGTTCTGAAAGAATTCACAAATCATCCTCTTGCTCCCACACCAAAATTAATAGGAACACTGTATATTTTTCTTGAAACTTTAGATGCATTGCATTTTATAATAACTCATTTTTCGACTGGATGTCATCTTATACTGTTATACACAGGTCAATCTTTATCTTCTCAAGAATTTGTCATCTGAATGTGAGAACTTCGTTTAAATACACCAAGTTCATTGCTTGGGTATGTTCTTCGATTTCATTTTAGTCCGAAAAATAAGAACACCTCAATTGTTGTTGTGCGGCTATACATGCAAACCCATCAGTGGAGCATTTTCACGTGCAATACACGTTTTGATAAAGAGTGGTAGTTGAACATGCGATACGTGTAAGTCGGTTGTAATTACCACGTGCAATGAATGCCTTAATTTTTAAAAAAAATTAGAGTTGAACGGGAGATATGTATTTTTTTTTTTAATTAAGAAGAAAAAATTTGATTAGCACGTGCGATGCACGTGTTAAGAAATAGATTGGAGTTGCATGTGCGATGTACGAATTTGTTTAGTGATAAAGTGGTGTTTGTTTGATAAAGTTGAAGTTGAGTGGGCAGTACACGTAATTTTAAAAGAATTGAAGGAAAATCTTTGATTTGTACGTGCGATGCACATGTTAATACGTACAACACACGTGCTTGTTTTATGACAAAAAAAAATATTAAAAAATATTTGTTTGTTTGACAACTCTCCCATTAAAGATAGTAAGAAGTAAGATATCTCTCAGAGAAAACTGCTTTCATGAAGGGCATGAGATGCTGTTCGGCCTATGCTTGCTAGTTCTTTTGGCTGTATTGGTCATTGGATTCAGTTTTCTGCGCGTGTAAGAGTAAACGTACTTACCAAATTAAGTAAGTTTTAATGGTAAGTTGCTAGGTTTATGCACATAGGGGGGCATATTATTAGACTTGATGGTGTATGTATGTTTACATTGTTAAACGGTGGGTTGAATACCCCGCGTTTCATTACTAAAAAATTAATAAAATATATAACCAAAAATAAGGTTTATGAAGTTCAGACCCCAACAGACTGGGTTCTGTACTTCATACACCCCAACCAACAAACAAAAAACACAACGAAATATAATCATGTTGATCGGCCGAGCCAAAGCGAATTTCTCGTGCCAATTTGAGCTCACTTTCTCACTCGGATCATTGCGTGTACACTGTTTATCCTCTTCATCTATCGCGCGATCGCCTCCGTCACCCTCAGTAGTGAGCCGATCGCCTCCAAGGCAGCAGCGCAACGGAATGGATACCCACCGCCGCTCGCACCCGTCTCCGGCAACAGAAGATCTGCTCCCACCCGTCTCCGACAACGGAAAGTAAGGCCCGTACTACGACGCACCCGATGCTTCTCCCAATCCTCCCCGCGCTGTGCCTTTGACCCCGCCAAGGCTGCTGCGCAGCGGAATGTTTGTTATGTTTGACAAATTAAGGTTACATGATACTGATCTCTGAATGATCTCGTACTAGAATGCATGGATGTGTAATGCATTGGTAGAACGATATACTGTTCATTGTGAAAGTACAATCATTGATTACTACTCACACTCATCAACGGACCAAATTTAGAGTGCACTCGTGTATATAAAGTTATCTCTCGAGGTAAATAAATTAGAGACGCTTAAAAGACAATGCTTGCGAGCTTAATTCAAACCTCAAATCAAATTTCTCATTATTGTAACGAACTGGGGAATCTAAGTTTGCTTTGTGTCAAAGGAACGTATTCATGCACAAATTTAGCGAGAATAGATTTTTATTGCCTACGTATGGCTTTTCGATAAGGTAACGGGTATATATAGAGCTGATCACACTCTCCTTCTCATGTCATACTGGGATTTACAACTGTCTGTTGTTGGTTAATTGGGGTCCTCTACCTTTTTCGCAAATTCCCTTCCTTTCCTTTATCTGCAACCTTATCTGATATCTCTCTTCAGTGGTTGTGGGTTTTCCCTTTAAATCTCCCCACTTGTTTGAGATGTCGGCCATGCACAATTCTATGTGCAGATGTGAGTAGCTCAGATATCCAACTTAAAATCAATTAGCAATCACTATGTCATGTCATTCTGGTTGACATTCTCTTGTTGAGGAACGTTGTGGTCTTTTGGTCCCATTCACACAAAGAATTGATGCCTGGTGTATATGATTGCTTTAGTAGTGCGACCATCTTTTCAGGGCCAGATCATGTCTAGGCTCGCACTCAGATTTAGACGTGGACCGTAACTTTTTACGTTGCATCTATTTTCTTTGCACGCATTGAGTCTACGTGAACCCAGCTACTGTAGTAGAGCAAAACTAAACTGCATATATAGGGGGCTTGCAATGTACTACAACATTGATCAGCATGATGCTTATGATGTCATCATTTGTTCCATTTCCAGCAAGTACTCGTGCAGAGCGCACTAGCTACTAGGGGCCCTCAACGGATAACCATTTTGTAGGGGAAAAGTTTCCCGTATTGTAGGATCATACAATATTCGAGCTACAGGAGTTCTATGCAATATATACAGCCGCATGGTATTTCATATCCACTTCATTCATCTCAATGGCGTTCTCACTTGTAAGTACAATATTTCTGACACTGATCTTCACATTCTCACCTTCTACTTCTGTTTCTTCTGCAGCTTCGACCCCATCCTCGAACTTTGGAGCAATTGGTAACAAAGGCTTCCGAGTTGATCTCACCCACATTGATGCCTCGAAAGGTTTTACTCGTACTGAGCTCGTACAACGGGCAATTCTGCGTAGCAAGGCAAGGGCAGCAAGTTTAGCAAGCAGGGTGAAGTTCAGCCCAATTACGGTCCATCCAGCCGGACCGGCCGAAGGCGAGTACGTACTAGAATTTGCGATCGGAACCCCTCCTTTCTACATCACAGGTATACTCGACACTGGAAGTGATCTCATATGGACCCAATGCAAAGGCTGTATCGACTGCATACCACAACCCACCCCGCTATTTGACCCGTTTACTTCGTCCACGTTCTCTGCCGTCCCCTGCTCTGACCAACTCTGCAGCGCTGTGTCCCACACGTGCAGCGCCCATAACTGTATTTACATTTACGGTTACGGTGACGGCACAAGTTCAGTCGGTTTTCTTGGGAACGAGACTTTCATCTTTGGTTCAACAAGAAATGTCAGTGTTCCCCACATCAGCTTCGGATGTGCATTGTTCAGTGGAGGATCTCTCAACAACGCTTCTGCTTTGTTTGGGTTTGCCAACGGTCCCCTTTCCTTAATTTCCCAACTTGGTATCACCAAATTCTCCTACTGTTATACCGAAAGTTTGGTACCTAATCCCAAGAAAAGCCCGCTTTTATTCGGTTCTCTGGCACGTCTCACTGGTCCTAACGTCCAAACTACACCACTCATCCTATCCAAATTCCAACCCTTTTACTATATCTCGTTGAAAGGGATTACGGTGGGCAACACGCTCCTACCGATCCCACCTGAAACGTTTGAACTGAAGAAGAACGGGAGCGGAGGCACGATCATAGACTCTGGGACTGCATTTCTCAGCCTGGTCCCAGGGGCATATGGACACTTTTTTGAGGCATTTAAGTCTCAGGTGAAGTTACCATACGTGAATGGGACTGATGTCCAGACATTCGGATTGGAACTCTGCTTTGCAACAAAGACACCTCAAGCTGTGAATGTTCCGAAACTTGTGTTTCACTTAGAAGGTGCAGACTGGGAGATGCCGAGGGAAAATTACATGTACTACGATACGGATATGCAGTTGTACTGCATGATGGTAAGTGAGAGGGAGGAGCCGTCGATACTGGGTAATACGAATACGAAGAACATGCATGTCCTCTATGATCTGAAGAACGGGAAGCTATCTTGGGTCCCGACTAAATGCAGTGAGCTTTGAGTTGTTAAAGTAATATTGTTCTGAGGGGATCGAAGTCATTCATCTTGTGTTGTTTTGTGTTGTGTTGTGTTGTGCTGTGTTGTGCTGTGCAGATTTCCCGTCTAATAATATATCCGACTTGCATGTTGGATTCCATCTAGTAAAGTATCCGACACAAGACTACATATTTCGGATATGTTATTTCTGAATATTCACTATGTTAAGAGTGTCTCTTCTATATGGTGTCCATGTCACTGTATTTCCGAATTATGTTAACGTTTCATTGTACGTAGGGCTGCAAACGAATCGAGCTATTCGCGAGCTATTCAGCTTGAGCTCGGTCAAAGCTCGGCTCGAACCGAGCTCGAGCTTGATTTTTTTTTTTTAGGCTAAGCTCGAGAGCTATTCGGCTCGAATTGGTCAAAACTCGGTCAAAGCTCGGCTCGAACCGAGCTCGAGCTCAAAATTGAGCACGTTTCGTAAACGAGCCGAGCTCGAGCCTGAAGGTATCGGCTCGGCTCGATTGTAGCCCTAATTGTACATCTCCAGTCCTGTTAAGAATTGTTATAATTATTATTCAGAATTGTGTCTTATATGATAGTAATGATTGTCTTCTTTTTCACTTTCTTTTTTCTTATTTTTTTTTGCAGCGCATTTGACCTTGTTCATCCTCGTGTTAATTCTGCTTTATATCGAAATTGAATAATAAAATTTGAATTTTGAACATCCCACCTAAAATTACGATCCACACACCTTTTGTGCACAAACAGATGTAGCATTCTCGAATCTTGGTCATCAACGTCACATTAGCGCAAAGAGTTTAGTTTTACAAATTTAATATCAAAAATTTAATAATCTATATAATAAAACACGAAGAAAGCTATCAAGTGGCTCTCATTCAATCCCCCAAAAATTAAAGGCCTAGATCTAACCTTACAAAACATATTTTCTCCCCAAAAGCCCCTCCCCGCCCTAAAACTCAAATTCAAATCCCCCCCCAAAAAAAACTCATTTATTTTTTTTTTGATGAATCGGATAGAGCCAAACGGCTCCAGCCATCAAAAAATATATATTAATCAATAAAACAGTAATAAACACTACAAATAGTCAAAGGTTTTACAAGATGTAAAACAGAAATAAACGAGCAAGTAAGAAATACAATAAACGAGCAATTAAGAAATACAATAACAGACTCAACGTCAGCAAAGCAGAGGGTGGAACCACAGCAAGAAACACCACGCCGTTATTCGAGAGCGGGGCAAACGGTCCTGAAAAGCGAGCAACGAGATGGAGACAAAAGGCAGTCCGTCGTGCTCGAAAAACCCCAAGAATAACGACGCTATAGGGCGGAAGACGTCCTGCCGCTCCAAGATGGGGAGCTACACCCACAAAGGCTAGCACCCGCAGGACCTAAGGAACCGCCAGCGAACAAGAAGCCAGGGTCACCACTAAGCTTGATGATGGGAGCGAAAATAGAAGAAGATAGCCAACAGGCGGGCAAAAACTCAGGAGATCAAACAGCCTCACGCATCTGTACAAGGCCCAATCTGCAAAGAAAAACCGGATAGCCAAATCCGAGGCGAAAGAAAAATGCCAAATCTCAGATGTGCGCATGAGGAAGCGCCGACCCTGAAGATACTTTTTTAGCTACTAATCGCGCACTCACGCGAATAGGCAAGTTAGAAGAAAGTTTCTACTTATAAGATCTCTTAGCGGGAGGAGGGTCGACTTCCACCAGTGGGAGCGAGGTCCTGCCATGGACAGGCCCGGTAGAGTCGATTTCGTTAAGGCTCTTAGAGGGGGAACAGAGACTGGTCGATACAGTCGAAAATAAAGGTCTGAAATTAATTTGAAAAGAATGACGAGAAATGAAGGATACTCCACGAGTCGATTGGTGTACTAACCCAATCGAACAACGAAACCAAGAATGGCAAGCCCTAGATGGAGTACGAACATCAGACTTCTTAACCCGATGCAAACGCATCGAAGGCCTCACAGCACTAAAATGGGGGCGAAGCTGAAAACTACCTGACCGAGGAAGGGAAACAAGCTTCGTGAATTCCGAACGATCTAAATACAGGGATGCAAAATTAGGAAACTGACGAGTCGCAAGAAGAGCATCATGAGCAGCGAAGGAAGGAGTGGGGATAGTAGGTGGATAAGGCACCACTACAGAGGCGCCCAACTCTTTTCCAGGCTCTCGACTATTCTTCCTCGCAAGGCATGAATGAAGCATGCTCTTAAAGAGGGGGCAAATAAGAAGGGAGAGACGTTCAGCCGGAAAAGATCTAGCCAATACATGATCCTTATCCAGACTCTTAAACAGTGGTGTCCCCACAAACTTAGAAAGGGGACGAGCCTGATAAGAACCCAACCGAGGGAAGGAAACAAGTTTCAAAAGAACCTTTCGATCCTTAAATAGACTAGTAATGTTGGGATCCTTAAACAACTCATTTATTTAATTAATTCTCTCTCTCTCTCTCTCTCTCTCTCTCTCTCTCTCTATATATATATATATATATATTAGATTTGCCCGTGGGCACGTGCCTACGGCACGTCTTCGAAACGATACAGCATATGAAAGTCTTGTAAACAATAAAACAACAATTATGTAGCTCAAGTTTGAATAGTAATCATTGTGTTATTTCTGAATATTAATCACTGTGTTAAGAGTGTCTCTTCTATATGGTGTCCCCCCTCCCCCCCCCTACTCACTTATCATTCTCCCTCCTTCACTCCCTACTCTTTCGACCCTCCTCTCCTTTTCTCCGCTCTCGTCCTCCTCCAGCTTTGTCGCTTTGATCCGTTCTGTGTTCCGCTTGTCTCCCTGCCTTGCCGCGGTGGTTCCCCCCCTCGATAAATCTCCCCAATGTGCAGATGTGAGTATCTCAGATATCCAACTTAAAATCAATTAGCAATCACTGTCTTGCCATTCTGGTTGACATTCTCTTATTGAGGAACGTTGTGGTCTTTTGGTCCCATTCACACAAAGAATTGATGCCTGGTGTATATGATTGCTTTAGTAGTGCGACCATCTTTTCAGGGCCAGATCATGTCTAGGCTCGCACTCAGATTTGGACGTGGACCGTAACTTTTTACGTTGCATCTATTTTCTTTGCACGCATTGAGTCTACGTGAACCCAGCTACTGTAGTAGAGCAAAACTGCATATATAGGGGCTTGCAATGTACTGCAACATTGATCAGCATGATGCTTATGATGTCATCATTTGTTCCATTTCCAGCAAGTACTCGTGCAGAGCGAACTAGCTACTAGGGGCCCTCAACGGATAACCATTTTGTAGGGGAAAAGTTTCCCGTATTGTATTTGTAGGATCATACAATATTCGAGCTACAGGAGTTCAATGCAATATATACAGCGGCATGGTATTTCATATCCACATCATTCATCCCAATGGCGTTCTCACTTGTAAGTACAATATTTCTGACACTGATCTTCACATTCTCACCTTCTACTTCTGTTTCTTCTGCAGCTTCGACCCCATCCTCGAACTTTGGAGCAATTGGTAACAAAGGCTTCCGAGTTGATCTCACCCACATTGATGCCTCGAAAGGTTTTACTCGTACTGAGCTCGTACAACGGGCAATTCTGCGTAGCAAGGCAAGGGCAGCAAGTTTAGCAAGCAGGGTGAAGTTCAGCCCAATTACGGTCCATCCAGCCGGACCGGCCGAAGGCGAGTACGTACTAGAATTTGCCATCGGAACCCCTCCTTTCTACATCACAGGTATACTCGACACTGGAAGTGATCTCATATGGACCCAATGCAAAGGCTGTATCGACTGCATACCACAACCCACCCCGCTATTTGACCCGTTTACTTCGTCCACGTTCTCTGCCGTCCCCTGCTCTGACCAACTCTGCAGCGCTGTGTCCCACACGTGCAGCGCCCATAACTGTATTTACACTTACAGTTACGGTGAAGGCACAAGTTCAGTCGGTTTTCTTGGGAACGAGACTTTCATCTTTGGTTCAACAAGAAAAGTCAGTGTTCCCCACATCAGCTTCGGATGTGCATTGTTCAGTGGAGGATCTCTCCACAACGCTTCTGCTTTGTTTGGGTTTGCCAACGGTCCCCTTTCCTTAATTTCCCAACTTGGTGTCACCAAATTCTCCTACTGTTATACCGAAATTTTGGTACCTAATCCCAAGAAAAGCCCGCTTTTATTTGGTTCTCTGGCACGTCTCACTGGTCCTAACGTCCAAACTACACCACTCATCCTATCCAAATTCCAACCCTTTTACTATATCTCGTTGAAAGGGATTACGGTGGGCAACACGCTCCTACCGATCCCACCTGAAACGTTTGAACTGAAGAAGAACGGGAGCGGAGGTACGATCATAGACTCTGGGACTACACTTCTCAGCCTGGTCCCAGGGGCATATGGACACTTTTTTGAGGCATTTAAGTCTCAGGTGAAGTTACCATACGTGAATGGGACTGATGTCGAACTCTGCTTCGCAACAAAGACACCTCAAGCTGTGAATGTTTCGAAACTGGTGTTTCACTTAGAAGGTGCAGACTGGGAGATGCCGAGGGAAAATTACATGTACTACGATACGGAGACGCGGTTGTACTGCGTGATGGTAAGTTTGGGGGAGGAGCCGTCGATACTGGGTAATACGAATACACAGAACATGCATGTCCTCTATGATCTGAAGAACGGGAAGCTATCTTGGGTCCCGACTAAATGCAGCAAGTTTTGAGTTGTTAAAGTAATATTGTTCTGAGTGGATCGAAGTCATTCATCTCGTGTTGTGCCTGTGCTGTGCTGTGCTGTGCAGATTTCCCGTCTAATAATATATCCGACATGCATGTTGGATTCCATCTAGTAAAGTATCCGACACAAGACTACATATTTCGGATATGTTATTTCTGAATATTCACTGTGTTGAGCGTCTCTTCTATAGACTAAAATTGAAAAAAATCCCTTAAACTATCTTCTATATGCAGAAAATCACACTCACCTTCTTTTATGCAGAAAACCGCACTCTACTTTAGTTGCGAAAAACCACACCATGACTGAGTTAGGGTTCTGTCAGTTTTTGGTCATGTGCAATGCACGTGACTTACAAAATTACGAAATTAACCCCGATCCGATGTTTCTTCTTCCCTTCTTCTTTTCTTTCTCCTTTATTCAAAACCCATTCTTTCTCCCCAAAACAAACCCTAATCCCAAATCAGCCTCTCTATGTACACTCTCCAACTCCCAAATCAACCCAATTAATCAAAAGCAAATCCATCTTCTTCCCCTTCGACGTCGCCCTCGATTGGACGTTGCCATCGACTGGACGATGACGAGGAAGCCATCGAGTCCCTGACGCCTTCAAGTCGACGTCACTGACGCCATTCATTCACTGACCCCCCTTACTCTGAGGAACCCTACTTCTTATCTCGATCGATCTGTCTCTCTCTTCGGCGAGAAACCCCCGACTCTGAGAATCGGTTCTCTCTCTCCCTTTGACGGGAATCCCAAATCTGAAAAATAGGTGTTATGCAAAAACTATTAAATTAACACTAGTTTTTTTTTCTTCCCTTCCTCACATCGTCTCAAAATGTGCTTTGAGCTATCGGGAATAATTTTGCACTCAAGATTACCTTATGACAGGTCCTTCCACTTTGTAGTCATAACACAGTGCAAAGCATAACCAACATTGTTGCAAATTTTTAATCCAAGCTTAGACTCTTTTGCTCATTTTATACTTTGGGATTATAAAATGTGGTATACATATACTGTATGATTATTTTATTATTACTCGTAAACCTTTAACTTGCGTTTTCTAGATAAATATCATGCCTGGGTGAATGTTGAGTTTCAGCTCGAAAAGTGCCTGGTGGGAATATTGGATGATAGCAACTCATGAACCAAGAAGGAGCTCGAAGCAGAGACTTGAGACTTGTGACTTGTGATTTTCTATCGTATCAACTGAATAAGATTTCAAGTTTTATATTTACAATTTACGATACTTGGAAACTTGTACCTGAGGCAATTGCCTCCAGCATTTTGACATTTTGTACGGCAGTGTAAACTTCTCATGGATACAGAAAGAATGGCCTTCTCCTTACATTAAATGCAGTGATGTATTTATATTCTTTTGTAACTGTAGTTAAGCTAAAATGCTATATAGCTGTTCTTAAAGGTCAGATTTTTCATTTCTCTCATACTTCTTCTGTTTCTGGAATTAGATCAGCATCAGCTTGAACCATTGGTTTTACACGTGTTTGCATGGAATAATGATCGGATGTTCTCCAGAAATAATTCTCTCAGTTGTACATGTTGTATAGTTACCAGGAGCTACAAGATTGCCATCATCACCATGTTTGTTGTTGCACCAAACATTGCCCACTGGACAAGGAATCTGAATTAAACACCCCCATGGCATCTCGTGCACCTGATGTATGTATTGTTGGCTGTTTTTGATGCAAACCCAAGATTCCTCTTTTTTCTTTAGTCCCATATCGGTGGTTAAGACCACCTTGTGAGTGTATATATTGTAAACCACTCTTTATCCCATTGTAGTCTAGTGTGGTGTGGAGAGAACCCGTGGGCCACACGCGCGCGCCGCCGCCGCCGCCCGGTTCGGTTCGGTTCGGCGCGCGTAGTGGGCACGGGTGTGCGCGCCCGCACCTGCGAACACGAATGCCGATCCGAAATTGCTCTTCGGGTTCGGGTTGAGATCCTAAAATTATTTTTGCTGTTTATTTTTTTGTTCTTTGACTAATTCTTCATGAACGTTGGATCAGTTTCTCAGATCCGAAAAAGATGTCTTCTTTTTCTCCAACGTTCACACGTTCTACTCTATTTATATGTCAAACTCTCTTCCGGTTTAAAACTACTGAAAAACCTCAAAATCGCACCGCACTGATAATTTCCTTCGCTGTTTCAACAATCGGCAGTCCATCTTCTTTGCTGCTTTCCCGATCCGCAAGCGCAGCAACCTCTTCCGTTCGCTGCTTCCGCTCCTTTCCTTTTCGCCGTAGTTCTGGGCAAGGCTAAGTTCGGGTCATCTCCCGACGTTGTGTGCGACAGCGGGACGCCGGTGATACCGGGGGTTTTACCACTAGGAGCATCTGCGAAGCGTCTGCACATAAGACCGCGGATCAACTCTTAGGGCAGTGCGTATCGCGCGACTTCCCCATAGGCCGGTAAATCAGTTTTATTTATTTTGTTTTGACAGATTAACAAGAAGATTAGGGACATTTTATACAACAATCTAAGAGTTGACACGTATTGTTAATCTCATTAGTTTATCATATATTGTTAACTAAGAACAGTCATCTTGTTAATCTGATTACTTTAGCATAAATTGTTAATTAACAACAGCCATCTTGTTAATCTGACTAGTTTACCATATCTTATTAATTAAGAATAGTCGTATTGTTGATCTGATTAATTAAGAACAACCGTACTGTTAATCTCATTAGTTTGTCATATCTTGTTAATTAAGAACGGCCTGATTGTTAATCAGATTAAACTAGTATTTATTGGTAATTAGCACATACATATTATCAATCTGATTAATTGCTACCTATAAACAGAATTGCCTTTGTTATCTGTCTACTTAGAAATTAAGAATACAATTGTATGATCCTATAGAACAGATCCATAGTATATACTTAGTTGTAGGATCTGTCGATTAAGTATATACATATTGATTAACTGATTAATTAGCACATATAATCATAATTGCTTATTGTTAATCTGTTAATTTAGTACATTCTGTTAATTCGCTTCATTATTAATATTGTAAGGGCTAAATAAATAAATAAATTATTAGTGAAATCCGAAGCTTTAATACTATCTTCGTTAATCACAATTTCGAGACAGATAATTAAATTTTGTTGCATCACTATAGATTCCTCTATAGCTTTAAAATCCTTACATTATTAATTTATTGTTAAATCATAAAATTTGTTGGCACGAATTTGTGTTGTTAGATTCACTTTAATATTCTCAAAGTCTTAGAATATTACTTGCTGTACATTTGTTTTATTAGCTTGCAATTTGCTAGTATAACTAAGTGTCTTGTTATATTGTGAATAGCACTACTACCTACATAACAATATCAAGACTATTATTAGCTGTGGTGCTAGATATTTCTTAGTATCCTTTAAACATTTAGATAAGGAATAGTTATTGATTTTGCAAATTCCTTAAAAGAAATCTAAAGGTCTTAAAAGGAAAGATAAATTTGGGAACAAGCCTAAAGGGTCCTTCTGTCAACCGGGTGTAAATAGCCCTAAGCGACACGGTATTTAAGCGTCTTCGGACCACCGCTAGCTGGGAACCGACTCCTACAGCTAACCCAAGTTAATCAGAACTTGATAGACTAAAAGATTTGTTTAGGTTCATTAGCAAAATCATTAAACTATTGTCTAGAACCCGCGATACCTTTATTGAGTAGCTACAGTATTATTTCTGCAGCCTCTAGACTATTATACTTCTAAATCATGACTGGGAAAGAAGAGACCGCTTCAGCCAAGCCAGCCAAGTTTGATGGCACCAACTTTAAAAGGTGGCAGAGTCAGATGAAATTCTGGCTCACCACCTTAGGTCTCCTTTCTGCAATTGATGGATCCACACCCAACACGACTGAGTCTGACAAATTTGAGTCTACCAAAGAAGTTTCTGAATCCACTTTGTCATCTCAAACTCCTAAAGAATCCGCTAGTTCCCAAAAACCAAAAACCCCTAAGGAAATAGACTTCCACTGTTTTCATAGGATTCTAAGTGCCTTATCTGACTCCCTTTATGACATATTCTTTGAATATAAAAATGCTAAAGAACTTTGGGATGCCTTACAAGATGAATATGGTTTTGATGATGCTGGAATTGAAAGATTCAATTCTTCAGCTTTCAATAGGTATTTCATGGTAGATAACAAGCCTATAAATGACCAAATCCATGAATTCCAAGAATATGTGAGGCATATTCAAGCAGAAGGCACAACCTTCTCTACTGAATATAAGATAGCTTGCCTAATAGACAAACTCCCACCTTCTTGGTCTGATGTCAAGAAGGAACTCACTCATACTCAGGGTGAGCTTACCTTTGCCCAAGTCCTAAAGAAGATTAGAACAGAAGAACAACTTAGACTTAGGTCAAACCTTAAAAATGAGTCTAAAGCAAAGGTAAACCTTGTAGTGTCAAACCAAGGCAAATCCAAACCTAATAATCCTCACAAGCCTAAGAAAACCTCCTTCAAGAAAAAGAACTTTCAGCCTCATCACCAGAATCACCAAAACCACCAAAACCGCCAACACCAGCAAAACCACAGGACTAGAAACTTCGGTCAGACTCAGGACCAACAAAAGTTTTGTTTGGTGTGTGGAAGAACAAATCATCTATCCTTCAATTGCTTTCATAGGAAGAAGGAACCAATGAAGACTCCTTATAAGGGAAAAGGCTCTACCAAACCAGAAGCCAACATGATTCTAAATGGATCTTCTAGTTCCTTCAGGTCTGTGACTTACCAACCTTCTGTTAATATTTCTTACCATTCTGATGACTGGTGGTTGGATTCTGGAGCTAATGTTCATGTTTCATTTGATCGCTCCTGTTTTTCAAACTATCAGGAATCATGTGGAGGAGGCATAACCCTAGGAGATGGATCAACGGCACAGATTGTAGGAAGAGGAAGAATAGACCTGAAGATGACATCAGGGAAAAATCTAGCTCTTCATGATGTACTTCATGTGCCGTCCGTTAGGAGAAACTTAGTTAGTGGTTCCCTTCTTGTAGCGTCAGGTTTCAAAATTGTAATGGAAGCAAATAAAATTGTATTTTCTGAGAATGAATCTTTTATTGGGAAAGGATATGTAAAGGATGGTCTTTTCATTCTCAGCACCATAAATAAAATATCTGATCCATCTCCTGTTGTTTCAAATATAGAATCTTCCAATGTTTGGCATGGTAGACTAGGTCATGTGAATCTGGGTTCTCTTAAAAGAATGATGAACTTAGATCTTATTCCCAAGTCTCCTGTAGATAATAAACACAAATGTGAAATTTGTGTTCAAGCCAAACATTCCAGACTGCCTTTCAAATCTATAGAGAGGAATTCTGATCCTCTAGAACTAGTTCATAGTGATGTTTGTGACTCAAATAGGGTTTTGACCCGAGGCGGTAGGAAATACTTTGTCACTTTTATAGATGACTTTTCTAAGTATTGCTATACCTACCTTCTCAAAACCAAAGATGAAGTTCTAGATAGATTTAAGGTTTTCAAATCCGAAGCTGAGAACCAATTAGAGAAAAAGATTAAGATCCTTAGATCTGATCGTGGCGGAGAGTATACCTCAAATGAAATGACTAACTTCTGTGAAGAACACGGAATAATTCATGAGGTGACTGCTCCTTACTCACCACAGTCTAACGGAGTTGCTGAAAGAAAGAATCGAACTCTGTTAGACATGGTGAATGCCATGCTTCTCAGCTCAGGAGCTCCTGATAACTTGTGGGGAGAAGCCTTATTGACAGCCTGTTACATCCTAAACAGGATCCCTAGTAAGTCAAAGGATAAGACTCCTTATGAATTATGGAAAGGCAGAACGCCTAGAGTCCATTACCTTAAGGTCTGGGGATGTCTAGCAAAAGTAGGAATTCCTGAACCTAAAAAGAGAAAGATTGGACCTAAGACTGTAGATGCTGTATTCATAGGATATGCCCTAGATAGCAATGCCAATAGATTTTTAGTGACTCATTCTGAAGTAAATGAAATCTCTAATAATACCATCATTGAAGCTAGAGATGCAGTTTACTTTGAGAATATATTTCCTTTTAAAGATAGAATTTCTTCCAACCCCTCCAGTCATTCCCTGCCTCCTTCTACCAGTTCCCATTCTCAACCTTCTAGCTCTCAACCTGATCAAGACTCAGAACCTAGAAGAAGCAAAAGAGGTAGGATTGAAAGAAATTTAGGAGAAGATTTCTTCACTTATTTGATAGAGGGTGATCCCTCAACTTACGAAGAAGCAATATCTTCTCCTGATGCACCTTTCTGGAAAGAAGCCATCAACAATGAGTACAACTCCATTATGGAGAACAGTACTTGGCATTTAGCAGACCTGCCTTTAGGTAGTAAACCCATAGGTTGCAAGTGGATCTTCAAAAAGAAACTTAGAGCTGACGGTTCAATAGAAAAATACAAAGCTAGATTAGTAGCCAAAGGTTTTACCCAGAAAAAAGGATTAGATTATTTTGACACCTACTCTCCTGTAGCTAGGATTGCCTCTATTAGAACTCTTCTAGCTTTAGCCTCCATTCATGACTTGATAATCCATCAAATGGATGTAAAGACAGCCTTTTTGAATGGAGACCTAGAGGAAGAAATCTACATGGAGCAACCTGAAGGTTTTATTGCTAAGGGTCAAGAAAAGAAAGTTTGCAGGTTAGTAAAATCTCTTTATGGTCTAAAGCAAGCTCCCAAGCAATGGCACAGCAAATTTGATAAAGTGATTTTAGAATATGGCTTCTTACCAAATGAGTATGATAAATGTATATACTCTAAAAATACTGATGGAAGTTGTGTCATTATATGCTTGTATGTAGATGACATCCTTATTCTAGGATCAACACTTGAGTTAATAAATAACACTAAAGATTATTTATCTAGCATGTTTGATATGAAAGACCTAGGAGTAGCTAACCTGATTCTAGGAATGCAAGTATCCAAATCCAAGGAGGGTTATACTCTCTCCTTAGTACATTCTATTGAGAAAATGCTAAGGAAATTTGAGTATTTTGAGAAGGCACCTGCTCGTACTCCTTTTGACAGTAGTATCATTCTCAAGAAGAATGAAGGTTCACCTGTAGAACAACATAGATACTCTCAAATGATAGGTTCTCTTATGTATATATCAAATAGAACTAGACCTGACATTGCATTTGCTGTTGGGAGACTTAGTAGATATACTAGCAACCCAAACCTGTCACATTGGACAGCATTAGAAAGAGTATTTAGATATCTTAAGGGTACTATAGATTACAAACTTCATTATTCTAGACACCCTGATATCATAGAAGGTTACTCAGATGCAAACTGGGTAACTGACTCACATGATGTGAAATCCACAACTGGATATGTCTTCACCTTGGGAGGTGCTGCAATCTCCTGGGGTTCATGTAAACAAACCATCATAGCTAGAAGTACTATGGATTCTGAAATGATAGCTTTGGATACTACGTGTACAGAAGCTGAATGGCTAAGAAATTTGATTATGCATATACCTGTTACTAATGTTCCTGTTCCTCCTATTTCCATAAACTGTGATAATAAATCTGTTATAGAACTACTAAAGCATGATTCTGTGAATGCTAAGATGAACAGGCACCTGCAGCTGCGCTTCAAGTCAATCAAGAGCCTATTAGGCAAATATGTGGTTCTTGACTATATAAAGTCAGAAAAGAACCTTGCAGACCACTTAACAAAGGGTCTGTCTAGGACGTTGATCCTAGAATCATCGAGGGGGATGGGGTTAAGCCCATAAGTAAGTCACCAGCAGTGGCAACCCAACCGAGTCTGACTGGAGATCCCAAGAAGCCGGTTCAATGGGTAGAAACAAGCTGGACTTCGGTGACTATTATGGAACACTGACCCAGAGATTAAATTCTCATAAATTAATGCCCAGGTGGCTGTACGAGGTTGTACAATGATATCCCATCCCTATGGTGACAGTGTTCCTGTGTGATCTGGTTAGGATGAGTTCTAAACTCTTAATAGGTCCAAACATTATTATGTAGGGTTGACTCCGATCCCCAACCCTTTGAGGACTTACCTATATGAGAGGTCGTGAAGGCCGCGACTATGGGACAGGGCGATCCCAGACAACTCTCATGAATATGAAAAAGTGCGCATGGCCATTCAAAAGCACCACCCGATAGACCCGAGAACCTCTAGCGTACTATGTGTGCTATTTTCTGAATCTGAGTCAAGAAGTCTGATTCAAGGCGTAGTCCATCAAGCACTTCTTCAGACAAAGACAATAGTCACTACGTGAGATTCAAGGCTGTAGTCCATCTCATCTATGCATAGTATACTCTTGCCCAGAACTTCTATATCATTACTCTTTTGTTATCACTGCCTTTGAATCTTGGTTTTGGGGGGGGATTGTTGGCTGTTTTTGATGCAAACCCAAGATTCCTCTTTTTTCTTTAGTCCCATATCGGTGGTTAAGACCACCTTGTGAGTGTATATATTGTAAACCACTCTTTATCCCATTGTAGTCTAGTGTGGTGTGGAGAGAACCCGTGGGCCACACGCGCGCGCCGCCGCCGCCGCCCGGCCCGGTTCGGTTCGGCGCGCGTAGTGGGCACGGGTGTGCGCGCCCGCACCTGCGGACACGAATGCCGATCCGAAATTGCTCTTCGGGTTCGGGTTGAGATCCTAAAATTATTTTTGCTGTTTATTTTTTTGTTCTTTGACTAATTCTTCATGAACGTTGGATCAGTTTCTCAGATCCGAAAAAGATGTCTTCTTTTTCTCCAACGTTCACACGTTCTACTCTATTTATATGTCAAACTCTCTTCCGGTTTAAAACTACTGAAAAACCTCAAAATCGCACCGCACTGATAATTTCCTTCGCTGTTTCAACAATCGGCAGTCCATCTTCTTTGCTGCTTTCCCGATCCGCAAGCGCAGCAACCTCTTCCGTTCGCTGCTTCCGCTCCTTTCCTTTTCGCCGTAGTTCTGGGCAAGGCTAAGTTCGGGTCATCTCCCGACGTTGTGTGCGACAGCGGGACGCCGGTGATACCGGGGGTTTTACCACTAGGAGCATCTGCGAAGCGTCTGCACATAAGACCGCGGATCAACTCTTAGGGCAGTGCGTATCGCGCGACTTCCCCATAGGCCGGTAAATCAGTTTTATTTATTTTGTTTTGACAGATTAACAAGAAGATTAGGGACATTTTATACAACATGTATGAGTGTAGAAACAGTATGGCAAGCACCCCTTGGTGCTCTATCGAGGGTGTTAAAAGAGAATGAAATGTCGCTGCTCAGACATTTGCCAAGCTCTGCCTTAAACACAACTTGTCTGCCAGTACTTGGTCTGTTCACAATATTCCATCTCCTTTGAGAGAGGAAAAGAGTGCTGCTTGAAATGAAATTAAATTGCATTTAATTAATGAAAACAACCGTTTACCAAAAACAAAAAAAAAAACAAATACAATATTTCCAACTATGTTGTAAATGACGAACTTACACGCTAAATAGTTCAAAAGTAGAAGCAATTTTCATTCACTTTCAGCAAACAGTAATTGAAATTCAGTGTACAAAAAGGAGGGGAGAAGAGCACGACAACTGAAGATTATTTTCTGCTAGTTCAGATCCTTCAAAGTTTCAAAATTTCTATTACTCATTTTTTGAAGAAATAGTAATAAAATTTACCACTAAGAGGTGTAATCAAGGCCTAAACCTGAATGCTGCTGTGTTGAAATACTCATAAAATGTAAATTATGACTAAAAGGGGAAAACATGACCCATTCACCAGTAGTGAACTACATGACCATATTCATCAGTCATCAAACTTTGCATTTCTACACCACCAACCAACTCCCACGTAGTAAACTAAATGAACAAATCAAACCAATTATCTTCATCCCAAAAGGACATCAATAGGAAAACAAAATATACACCGAATATTATGGACCTCAACTATTACTTTCACTGGAATTTGAATCTGGCTTTGATAGGTTTGGAACATATGTGAAATTTCGTACAAGTAGGGAAGGCAATTGATGGGCTTTAACACATGCTGAGCTTCTGGGGCACCACGTTTCCACTGTAAGCTTCGTGCTCTGGGCTTGACTGGGTGACCATATGAGAAAATACTGGGTCGGAATCTGTCCCTACGAAATGCAACCCTGGGAGGCACACAAGTTAATGGTGAGGCTCTAGGTAGTAGGGGCCTGGCCGTCAATGGAGAAGCTTCATGACGAGCAACATTTCTCCTCATGACCTGCATAAGCAACCAATGAATACAAGAGATTTTCCACACCAATATTATCAAAACCATGAGGAAAACATTTGTATAAAGATGATTAGCCACAGGACTACCTTCCACTGCAACAAGGTCAACTGATTTAACCAAATGCACAAGTGTCTAGTTGTTGATTCATCAAATGGACTTGAAGTTCACAAATGCATAGGGGTTGTTTCTCTTCTCAATTCCAGACATCAAAAATAATCAATTCCACAAATATAAGAGAGAACGAAATCGGATCGAGGTCAAATATTATTGATTAGTGTGAACATATCACCTGACATTGGATCTTCGACTGAATGAATGACGTCAGTAACGTCGACTTGAAGGCGTCAGGGACTCGATGGCTTCCTCATCTCGATGACGTCGTCCAGTCGATGGCGACGTCCAGTCGAGGGCGAAGGGGAAGAAGATGGATTTGCTTTTGATTGCGTTGATTTGGGAGTTGGAGAGGGGATGATTTGGGTTTAGGGTTTGTTTTTGTGGAGAAAGAATGGGTTCTGAATAAAGGAAGAAGAAGGGAAGAAGAAACATTGGGGGGGGGGGGGGGGGGGGTAATTTCGTAATTTTGTAAGTCACGTGCATTTCACGTGACCGAAAACTAACAGAACCCTAACTCAGTCATGGTGTGGTTTTTCGCAACCAAAGTAGAGTGCGGTTTTCTGCATAAAAAAAAGGGTGAGTAAGGTTTTCTGCATATAGGAGATAGTTTAAAGGAGTTTTTTCAATTTTAGCCCTCTTCTAGATGGTGTCCATGTCATTGTATTTCCGAATTCTGTTAACGTTTCATTGTACATCTCCAGTCCTGTTAAGAATTGTTATTATTACTATTCAAAATTGTGTCTTAGAGCATCCAAAGTAGTAAATGCATAAATACATAAATAAAAATAACAATTTGTGGGTTCGCTGCAGTCATGAAAGAAAAAAAAAAGTTGGGAAAAATTTGAAGGGACAAAACATGATGTTCGATCCAAATTTTGGAATATTTTAAACTTTTTAAATTTTATATTATTTTTAATTAATTTTTTAGAATTAAAAAAAAAAAGAAGCAAAAGTCGACGGACGAAACATGACCTTGCTACAGCAACTTGTCCCTTTTAATAACTAATTAGTGATTAAGTATATAACTAAACTTAATTATCTAACTAATTATCTAACTTATTTAACTAATTTTGTTGACCCATAGAAAATCATATGAATCAACTAATAATCTATAAAAAATCCAATAGTCTCAATCAATAAACCATTGAAAATCATATACAATCCAATCCATAGAATTCCCAAAATTCCCAAAATTTTGAAGTAAAAAAAAAAAAACACTGAACGAAACATGAGTTTTTTCTTGTTCTGGTTTTTATTAATTAAAACAAATCAAATTTCGCGGACAAAACATTTCGTCATGTTTCGTCCAATCCCAAAATAAATTATAAAATAATTGGTAAGAAACATGATGTTTCGTCCGATGCATAAAAATATTATAAAATATTTGGGACAAAATATCATGTGTCGTCCTTTATATTACGCATATTGCTATATTGAGAGCATCCACAGTCGTTAGGCAATTATGCATAAAATGCATTTTTTTCCTATGGATTATTAGAGCATCCACTATCATTTTCTAAAAACCCAAAAAATAGCAATCGATTTAGAAAAGTAGCTCACAGTCGTTTGCTAAAAACCCAAATATTAGAATAGGAGTGAACAGTGTATCACTAAACTTAGGAGTCGATTTAGCCAAATGCTAAATATAGAAGACGGGAGAAGTTCATCCGTTTGAGAATTTTTTTAGAACGGACGGATGAAGATGGACCGTCTGTCGTTAAATTTGGAAAATAATCAGATGAGAGACAGA
Source organism: Hemerocallis citrina (assembly GCA_017893485.1). Taxonomy (NCBI): domain Eukaryota; kingdom Viridiplantae; phylum Streptophyta; class Magnoliopsida; order Asparagales; family Asphodelaceae; genus Hemerocallis; species Hemerocallis citrina. The sequence continues at coordinate 19,072,956 of CM030363.1, forward strand.
TGAAGGAGGTACGTCTCTCATCTTGATTAATTTCGGATAAATGAAATTATTAAAATTAGTGGGTGAATTGACACATATACCACCAACCCATTAATATCCAGCCATACTGTTAACTTTTCAATTTTTTGTTTTTTTCTGAAGGGAAGGGCATACCAACATTGCTAAAAAAAAAATTCAACAAAACAACCCAGACGGATGTTCTTCCGTCTGGTTTGTTATGTTGTTTTTGTTAGATATTATAGTCCCATATTGGTGGTAGAGTTGCTTTGATATCTGTTCACCTCCTATATATAGGTGGTATTGTATTTGGTTAAACTTAATTCAATATTCAGTATTGTCTTCATTTCTCTCTGATTTATCTTAACATGGTATCAGAGCCAATTACCCAAATTTTCTTTTCTTAAAAATTTTTCTCCACAAAAATCCCCAAATTCCAACTGCGAAAGCGAAGCAAAAAAAAAAATTAAAAAAAATTAAAAAAATAAAAAAATAAAAAAAATAAAAATAAAATCTCCATCGCTGCCAATCTTCATCTTCTCCGGCAAACCCTTCAACTTCGTCATTCAACTTCAATCGGCAATCCAGAGCCGTCGTCCTTCAACCTCGTCATTCGTCCTTCAGATCCAGCGCCTCCAATCGGCAACAGATCCAGCGCCTCCAATTGGCAACCCCTTCTTCGTCGACACAACCCTCAGATCCAGCGCCGTCGTCTTCTTCGTCAGATCCAAGATCCCCAACTTCGTCAGATCCAACTTCGTCATCTTCGTCAGATCCAGCAACTCCTTTGTTGGTTTCTTCAAATCCAGATCGTCATCCAGATCGTCATCTTCGTCTTCCATCGTCTTCCAGATCGTCATCTCGATCTTCAGATCCAGATCTGCCAACTCATCTGTTAAGATCATTATCTTAACAGAGCTTACCATCGTTTGATTCTGTAAAAAAAAATAAAAAAATAAAAAAAAAAGTCGAAAAAAAAAAAAAAATTTATTATTATTATTATTATTATTATTATTATTATATATATATACAGGTCCTACAACTTGATGGCATCTCAGTCTCTCCCACATATTTCCGGCTCCACTGACTCTCCCGATGCAACCACCACACATTCCTCCTCCAGATTCAAAAAGCAGCAGCGCCATTTTCAGTCTTCCTCCGGCATTCTACCATCTCCTTACATCACCCATCACCATACTCCACCTCTACTTCCGCCACCGGTAACAGCACCGCCCTACCCCCTACCCCGATCCAGGCACCAGCAACATCTCCCTCCACATTGTGCTCTCAGTCATAGCAGCGATGGTCTTGTTTCTCCTCGCAGTGCTTCTTCCCTTACATCTTCGGTTATGCCCGTTACTTCAGCCTTGCCGTCTCCTGCTGCTTGGGCTAATAGTCAGCAACGCCTCACTCAGCCGGAACTACAGCTCATGGGTCAGTTTATCAATGCTGGCTCCTCTGCTCCTACACTTTCTGCCACTCCCGGTATGAATTCGTTCTGGATTTTAGATTCTGGTGCATCACATCATCTCACTAGTAATCAGACACTATTCACCACCTGCACAACACTTTCCTCTCACTCTCCATCTCTACACACAGCTGATGGCTCACCACTTCTTATCACACACTCAGGGACAATTAACTCTCCCACTCTCACATTACCATATGTTCTCTATGCTCCTCATTTATCAATAAACCTTATTTCTATTAGTGCGTTGTGCGATAGTGGTCTTGTCGTTACTTTTGACTCTTTAGGTTGTTCTATTACTGATTCCTCCACCGGTGAAGAGTTTGGACGTGCTAGTCGTCAGGATCGTCTATATTATCTAGATTTTCTTCGTGCACATCCATCTCCTTCTAGTTTTGCCGGTACTGTTTCATCTGATGCTGATCTGTGGCACAGACGTTTAGGTCATATTAGCGCATCACGACTTCAGACTATAGCTCGTAGTGGTGCCCTTGGTTCTCTCACTTTTAAACATTTATCTGATTGTCAGGGTTGTCATTTGGCCAAACACATTGCCCTACCCTTTAGTCACAAAAGAACTTCTGAAACCACCCACCCTTTTCAACTCGTTCATTCCGACATATGGGGACCCTCTCCCGTACCATCGTGGAAAGGCTATCTCTATTATGTTACCTTCATCGATGACTTCACTAGACATACATGGGTTTTTCTTATGCGTCAGCGATCTGAGATACCTGATATTTACCGGGTCTTCACAACCATGATCCACACTCAGTTCGGTGTACGCATTAAGAATTTTCGATCGGACGGTGCACGTGAGTACACTTCTACCACTATGAGAACAATCCTTCAATCTCACGGCACCCTGTTCCAGCAATCATGCCCTCACACACATGAGCAGAATGGTGTAGCTGAACGCAAGCATCGTCACATCCTTGAGACGGCTCGCGCTCTTCTACTCTCCTCTTCTGCTCCTCGTTCCTTCTGGGCTGAAGCTATCATGACCTCTGTTAGTCTCATCAACATTACTCCCTCGTCTGCCCTAGCTGGTACGACGCCTTACGAGGCTCTTTATCATTCACCTCCCGACTACAGTATGCTCCGTACCTTTGGATGCACCTGTTACGTCCTTCTCCCTCCTACTGAGCACACGAAGCTCTCCGCTCGTGCTGCTAAGTGCGTTCACTTAGGTCTCAGTCCTGAACACAAAGGTTATCGTTGTTTTGATCCATCCACGGGTCGTGTCCGCATTTCTCGACATGTCTCCTTTGTGGAAGACTCCCCTTACTACCTGACCCCCCCCGAGGATACTAGATTTCTCGATCCCCCAGTTGTTGCTAGCCCACCGACTTTATCTTCCCGCATTCCTTTTGATCCCACTCCTCTGGCTCCATTCACATCTCCTGTGGTCCTTACACCTGTTGTCCCCCCTACCGATCCTCTACCTGCATCCCCACAGCAGCCAGCACCCATCCCACCTACTTTCCCACTGCCACATGCACCTACTCCACCGCCCTCACCCCCACACCCTGTCAGTCCACCACCCCTTCGTCACTCTACCCGTTCCACTTCTGGTATTCCTCCGACACGTTATACACCTGATGCCACTGGTCCTTCTGACCAGTTTGGTTTTGCCACCCTAGCTTCCTACTCACCACAGTTTCATGCATATCTCACTGCTATACACTCTACACGTGAGCCCAGAACCTATCAAGACGCAATTCAATATCCTGAATGGAGGAAAGCCATTGCAGAGGAATTCAGTGCATTTGATCAGACTGGCACTTGGGATGTTGTTCCTCTACCAGAGGGCGTTCAGCCTATTAGCTGCAAGTGGATCTTCAAGGTCAAATATCAACCTGATGGATCTATTGAGCGGCACAAGGCCCGTCTAGTAGCCCGAGGGTTTACTCAGGAGCATGGCATTGACTATGATGAGACCTTTGCTCCCGTTGCACAGATGACTACTGTTCGCACCCTTCTTGCTGTTGCAGCCATCCGCCGCTGGCCATTATACCAAATGGACGTGAAGAATGCTTTTCTTCATGGTACCTTATCTGAAGTAGTTTATATGCATCCTCCTCCTGGCCTTACTACTCCTCCTCGTCATGTTTGTAGACTTCGCCGTGCTATATATGGTCTGAAACAGGCCCCTCGAGCCTGGTTTGAGTGCTTCCGGCTTGTCATCACCAAGGCTGGCTTCCGTCAGAGTTCACAGGACCACTCTATGTTTATACGGTCATCACCGCAGGGGAGGGTACTTCTACTACTATATGTTGATGATATGATCATTACTGGGGATGACTCCGCCGGCATTGCATCCACCCAGAAATACCTTCACCAGCAGTTTCATATGAAAGACCTTGGTAAGCTACGTTACTTTCTGGGTTTAGAGATTGCTCATGGATCTCAGGGGATACTCATTTCTCAGCAAAAGTACACATCAGATATTATTTCCGCTGCATACCTCTCTGACAGTCGATCAGCTGATACACCCTTAGAGCTTCATGTGAAGCTTCGTCCCACAGATGGTGAGCTCCTTCCTGATCCCACTAGATACAGGCAGATTGTTGGCCAGCTTGTCTATTTATGCATGACCAGACCCGATATTGCTTATGCAGTTAGTATTGTCAGTCAGTTTGTTTCCGCTCCTACATCAGTTCACTACAGTGCTCTTCTTCGGATCCTCAGATATCTTCGGGGCACTATCACTCGCTAATTATTCATGCCGTCTACATCCAAACTAGAGCTCAGTGCATATTCTGATTCAGATTGGGCAGGGGATCCGACTACCAGAAGGTCTACCACAGGCTTCTGTCTATTTCTTGGCGATTCGCTGATCTCATGGTGGAGCAAGAAACAGGCAGTTGTTGCATGTTCTTCCACCGAAGCTGAGTACAGAGCAATGGCAGCTACTACTAGAGAGATTGTTCATGTTCGTTGGCTGTTATCAGATATGGGTGTTACACTTACAGAAGCTACTCCACTTTATTGTGATAACCGGAGTGCATTGCATATTGCAAGCAACCCGGTCTTCCATGAGCGAACGAAGCATATTGAGATTGATTGTCATTATGTTCGTGAGCGTTTTGAGGCAGGGACCATCTCTCTCCATTCTGTTACCTCTTCCCAGCAGACTGCAGACTTCTTCACCAAATCCCATACAGTTCAGAGATTCCGACACTTAGTAGACAAACTCACATTGTTTGACCCATCGTGAGTTTGAGAGGGGGTGTTAGATATTATAGTCCCATATTGGTGGTAGAGTTGCTTTGATATCTGTTCACCTCCTATATATAGGTGGTATTGTATTTGGTTAAACTTAATTCAATATTCAGTATTGTCTTCATTTCTCTCTGATTTATCTTAACAGTTTTTTTAATATTTTTTTCTCCCAATTTTTTTTTTAAAAAAATTGAAATGCTCGGACGGAGGAACGATCGCCGTCCAGTGAAATTCAGAATTAAAAAAAAACCCCATAAAACGGAGGATGAAGCCCCGTCTATTGATTTTTTAATAAAAAAAAAAGGGAAATAGGGTTATACGGAAGAACAAGCTCCGTCCTATTCATTTGTTTGTGGATTTTTACACATAATGATAACAGCGCTACGTTCTCGTTGCTAAATGCTAAAAGCTAAATATAGAAAACTTAGACAAAATGATAGTGGATGCTCTTAGTCGACTCATACGATTTTCTATGGGTCAACAAAATTAGTTATATAAGTTAGATAATTAGGTTTTTAATTAGTTTAGTTATATGCTACCCACTAATTAGTGATTAAATACACTTGTTACTGTAGCAAAGTCACGGACATCATGTTTCGTCCGTCGATTTTTTTATTTAAATAGTTTAATTAAAAATAATATAAAATGCAAAAAAAATTAAAATATTCCGAAATTTGGATCAAACAAAACATCATGTTTCGTCTGTTGCATTTTTACTCAACTTTGCTATTTTTTGGCTTTTCATGATTGCAGCGAACCCACAAACTGCTATTTCTATTTATGCATCTATGCATTTTTTAGCTTTGGACGACTGTGGATGCTTTCATATATATCAATCTGCTGTATTGAAATATGCATATTTAGCTAACGACTGCACCAGTCATTTCGCACAAATATGCATAATATGCATATTTAACTAACGACTGTAGATGCTCTTATATGATAGTAATGATTGTCTTCTTTTTCACTTTCTTTTTCTTCTTTCACTACAAATAGTAACAGATTCCCCGGCGGGTTTTTTGATATTGGCCGGCATTTTATAAACGCCGGGGATTCGCTACATGGCGTTTCATAAAACGCCGTCCTTGCCTCTGCCGGAGAAACTATAAGATTCCCCGGCGCAATGAAACGGCAGGGATACCTTTGAACAATCCCCGATGTTTTATAAAACGCCGGGGTGTTGTTTTTGAAATTCGAAATCGTTTGCCATTGCTTCTTATACCCCGACGTTGGTAAACGTCGGGGAATGTTTTATGAATTGAAGTGCTCAATTAATCAGCCCTTCAGGGCTAATTAATTAGCATTTCAGGAAAATTATTGATTTTTAACAACAGAGTATATAATTAATTAGCCATTCAGGGCTCTTCACAACATTGCCATATGCATCAACATTCCTTAATCCATCAACATTCAAATAAAATCAGTTCAATATTAGATGTTGCAAGAAACTTTCATATAAAATCTTTCAACTTTCATAATACATCATATAAAGTTCAATATTAGATATTGCCAGAAACATTCATAAAACAAAGCAATAAACTACATCAGTTCATACTACATCACTACATTAGTTCCTACTTAAGAGGCCATTTAAGAAACTCCACCACACATAACTCAGCTAAGCTCAAAATGACAATGA